>JAJQJQ010000053.1:1200000-1737945 GCA_028622995.1 Panagrolaimus kolymaensis | reverse complement strand
CTATTATTCCATGGGTAGATGACTTCCGTGTTCGAAAAACTCCACCCTTCCGTGAACTCCAATATCTTTGTATGGCGTATATCTTCTTCCAGAAATTTTATGTGGATATCGTTATCCGTTATCTTTTATATGGTCCACGGAAAACATCACCCCAAGCTCTTTTAGATTCCCAAAGAAAAGCACGTGTCTTCAACTTTATCTTAAAAAATGAAATATCACCTCGTATCAGAGCTTGTGTAAAGTTTTAATGATTTATGTTGTGCTATTTTTATTTGAATAAATGTAATTAATTTTAAAATATTGTGCAAACAATAAAATTGTGCAAAGCATAAGAAATACATAACAGAAAAAAAAATCTTTGCATAAATATTTTTACATAAGAAAAGCATAATTATTTTTTGTATAAGAGTAGCATAATTATTTTTGGATTAAAAAAGTGCACGAAAAATAGCCATAAATGAACCGAAGGCTCAAAGATGTTTACCGATCCAGTTCATAAAGGAAATTAAAGCGAAAATAAAAAGGGAGAGGGCAATTACGTGAAAAAGAATTTGATTTCGGAGAGTGAAATGAACCATAACGGTGGAAGGAAAAGCTGGAGCATTAGCAACGGGTAAAATCAAACCTTGATCAGCTGGTTGTCCATTTAATGGAATTTCATAAAATGGTGCCTCATCATAAATAGGAGGTTCTGCTTGTGGTGGTGGCGGAGGAAGAGGAGCATCAGCGTTAGAATGAACAACAATGGCTGCAGGAATGGAAGATGTTGGTGGAGCTACAGGAGCTTCATTTAAAGTGACAAGAGGAATGGGAGCCGAAATAAGTGGAGGAGTTGGAAAAGATTTCAATGGAGGTGCGGGTGGATGGCGAATGTTTGGGTATTTTGATGTCTAAAAAATAAATTAATTTGGTACATATAAAAAAGGGGTAAAAATAAAAATAAAAAAAAAAAACTTGCTTCAAAAAGTTTAAAAGGAATAGGCATCATCGGCATTTTTCAGCAACGAAAAAAAGAAACAATGAATAAAAATTAGATTGGTGACGATCCAATCATTTTTTTATAAATTCAATCTCACAATGACCCGTTGCTTTTTCAAAAAGTATCGGGTTACCATAAATATCTTTCATGTCCAATTTTATTCTGTCAAAAGATGTAACTTCAAGTTTTAGATAAGACGGCTGCGGCACAGCAAAAAAAAGTGGTTTATTTTTATTGGCGTCAAGGATAGGAATAATACCAAGCATTCTTTCCTTTGATGGACCACACCATATCGGACATATGATGTTTCTTAAATATAAACAAATGCGCGAAAAGTATGGTTCAGTTGTGCTTTTATTCGCTGCAATTGTTCCAGTTCTAGTGATCCAAGGATCTGAAGAAAATCCATAAGCTTTTGCTAAACCATGCGAGAGATGTATTGCTCTAACGAAAGCATTATTGAATAAAATTCCATAAAAACCTTTCTCATTGAGAAAAAAGTCAATTGAAGCAAAACCAGTTGCAGTAAAATCATTCGCGTTTATGGGTAATTCTGGAGATAAAATAAATGCATCTTTAAGTGATTTGTGAATCACATATTCTTTAACACCCATTTTTCCATCAGCATCATCGGGTGCCGTAATAACTATTTCTTTTTTTGGATCATAAGTTATTTTTTTATCCACCTTTACTTTTTTTGGTGAAGGCTCCATTGGAAAAAGTGAGGGTGGAGGAGTAACTCGCCTTTCACCTGAATTCCCTCCTTGCGCTGTTTTTTTAGGAACTTTCTTTGGTGGTGACATTGGAACAAGTGATGGTGGAGGAGTAAGTTCATCATCCGAAGATATATTAGTTATTTCATCAAAAAGATCATCGTTTCTTTTTGTACGTGCTTTAAAAAATATATTCTCCAAAACTTTTTCAAGGTCATCAGAAACTGTGTAATTTGCTAAAGGCAGAGTTGATTTTACACCATTGGTGTAAATGATTGTAATCTTTTCATTCATCAGCGACCAATTTTGATCGATGGCAAATGTTTTTAAAGCGCAATGCCAATTTTCACCAACAAAATTTAAACTTGAATCAAGCTGTAGAGTTATTGTATTTGATTTATCAATAGTAAAAGGAAACATAACATGTTCAGTTTTAAGTGAAAGCATAATCTAAAATTGCTACATTTTAGAAAAACCTATTTTTTGCCAACTGTTAGAGAAAAATCGCGAACTATTTTTTTGTGCAAAAAAAGACCAGGAAGATTTCTTATGCAAGAAGAAAGAAAAAAAGAGTTGTGCAAAAGTTATGTAAGAAGATGAATTGTGTTGTGTAAAAATATTATGCATAAAATCAAGACACAGTTATGTAAAAAAAAAGAATTTATTGGTCTCTTAACAAAGTTAAGGCAGTTTTTTAAAAAAAAAAACAAGAAAACATTACAAGACAGGGTTAGTTTTAATTCCCGCAAAAATACGGTAAAACATATAAGATAGCCAACAAAGCCATCCAGAAACAAAGATTATGATTTCAGTGATAGTGGCATTGGGACCGATGAAAGTTGCTGGAGGCTGATCCATCTTGCAGATAGGAGAGGTTTGCTCAAGATGACTGGAAGGAGGAATGGAAGAAGAAGAAGAAGAAGGGACATTAGCGTGGATCATTTGAAGAGAGAGAAATAGGAGAGCAAAAAGAAAAATCGACTGCATCCTGGCTATGCAAAACTATCAAAGTGCCATGGCTGTCGTGATCGTGCGGCTTTTATCTATCGCTAGGATCGAATTGAATTCGCCGTATACGATAAGCTGTAATCCATTCGTTTGAACAGGTGAGCTGAAGTTTAAAGTGATCGCAGTGGCGCCAATTTGCTGCATCTCAATAAATTTTTCACTATGTTGAGATTGGAGGTCAAATCCATAAATGCAAGAATGTTTGAGGTATTTTTGCATGGAAATGCCACATTTTCCATCCACAGATTTAACCATATCATTGAAAGCACGGCCATAAATTTTTGATTGCCAGTTTAGCTTATAGGGATATGCAGGAGTATGGATGCCATTGGTAATTAAGCGAATGGATTCAAGATTGAATGTACCAAATTCAAATGGTGACATCCCAATATGCCCATAAAAAGCCTTTGCATCGACCAATACCGCAAAAAGTCTTTTGGGGAGATAGTCAGAGAACAAAGTTGTTGAGAAATCATAGCGACCTGGAGAAATGAAGAAATTCTTCATCAAACTTCTATCAAAACCATATTTAGCAACGGTGTTTGCATTAAGTTTCTGTTGAATGGCGTAGTCAAGTTGCGGTATCAATAAATGCTGCTTTGCGTACAGCTTACAATCAAGCAGATGATACTGATACTCATTTTGGGTGTTGTTCAAAAGGGCAAAGAAATTATTATGTGGAGTCAGCTCTATGTCCACTACCATCTCGTTGAGGAGTATCTTATCTATAAAAATATTGTGTAAAAATATTGTGCAAAAAATATTGTGTAAAAATATTGTGTAAAAATATTGTGCAAAGAAAAAAAAAAATTGTGTAAAAAAAGTAACCCTTACTTTGTCGAAAAAAATCGGCATCTAAGCTACAGATTGCTTGGAAAGTTGAATCACCTTCAAACAATGCTCGTCTTGCTTCGAATCCTGCACCACCCATTTGACTCATTCCATCTTCAAAAAAGCCAGCAACTTCGAGCTCCTCTTCTTTTCGATTTACTCCAATGCATAAACGACGACGTAAATATGCGTTGTATGAGTAGAGGTCATTTGAGTTATAAACTTGACGTCCATTAAAGGAAATTTTCATATTTTTAATGAAAGTAGCTCCAAAGCCATTGATAAAGCTGACATTATCAGTGGGTGCTATTTTAACTTGTGTTTCACCAGTTTTCTTTGTGATTTTAAAGGTTGTTGCCAAATGACATTTTGAGAGATCAATGTATGCTTGACCTGAATTGATTCGAAAATGAATTGGCCACGTACCAATGGGTGTGAGTGGAATATATTCAACTGAAGATGAATGTTGAAAAGCCACTAACGTTGGGTCAGTATTGAAGAAATCAATGGAAACTGGAAGCTTTTCAGCACTTGTGGGATCTAATTTTTGCATGATTAGGTGAAAATATCTTTATATTTTCTTTTAATTGGACGAATAACAATTGGATCAGTGGTAGCTGATTCAGGAGTTGTTGTGAGAGGTGCAGCTGAGGCGGGAATAATGAGACTTGGGTCTTTATTTTTTAATTCCAACTCAGGTTTTGCTGGTTCACAATCTACTTCACAAGGATCAGCTTTTTCTGGAGCTTTTGAAGTATTGCCTTGAAAGAGATTGCTCCAATTAATTTTTTCGAAATCAATGGAAACAAGAAACATTAAAGATATGCAGAGCAAAGGAAAAACACGACTGTACTTGACCCTTAAAAAAGTAACAACTGAAGGGTTTGTGAAAAAACTAGACTTAAAAGACATGTGATGTGACCTCGGTTAAAAAGAACAAAGTTTTTTATTCGAGAAAAAAATTAGAGAAGAAAAAAATGTACAATATTTTTGCATAACATTCTTGCATAATATTTTTTGCATAATATTTTTGCATAAAGTCAATTAATTATATCTGCTTCTGAAATCCATACATCATCATCAGAATGTCCAATAAAATGCACAAAGTATTCAGTTTTTCCTCTTCTTTTTCTTGTTTTTAAAATATCAATGCGATACCCGGCTTCAGGATTTTCTGCATCAAAGTAACCCATTTCCTCATTATAATAATTTCCATCTAAGATTTCATTTTTCTTATCGCCTTTTAGTTTATAAGCTGTGGGTTTTGTGGGTAAGGGTTTATCAATAGTGTAAATTTTATCACTCCAAGCAATATCGTAACCACGTTGAAAAGTTTCTTTTCTTTGTCTCACTCTAACAGTATCACCTGCATTATACTTTGGCTTTATTTTTGGACCCTCAAGAATATCAGGAACATAAAGCTTTTTCACAAGTTCAAAGGCATTTTCTTCGTTGACATCCATTGGCTTCATTTTAGTTACTCGACAAACAGTATTGTTGATTCCATCGACAATTGAGTGCAAAACGTTTATATATCTTTTACTGCCTTTTTCAGTAAAATAGCGATAAATTCGTGCACGCAATGTTCGAATCATTCTTTCAGCTACAGCTGCCTTGGTCTCGGTATAGGATGAAGCAAACTTTTTGATTTTAAGCTTTTCAAAGAACTTTACCATAGCATTTGATTCAAACTCATTTCCTTGATCAGTGAATATCATTTGTGGAAGTTTAGGAGCTCGTTTAAAAATGGCCATGAAGGCTCTCTGCATTTCTAGCGTTCCTTTATTCTTTACTACTTCGACATATAGCTGACGAGAAAGGATTTCAACAAAAACGAGGATGTACTTGTATCCATTGTTATCCTTAGAAAGTTTTTGCATATCGGCTAAATCAGCTTGGCATGTATCCCAGTAACCATAGCTAATAGTTTTTAAGCGTTTGAATCGATGTCTGATGGGGCGATGAAGAGTATAGGTCATGGATTTATTTAAAAAATTAACAACATCTTTTTTCGTAACATCAGGGTTATGTTTTTTAGCTTCCTTTAACAAAATATTAACACCTCCATAAGCAGCTGTGGAGAATTCTGGATCAGTGTAAATTTTTTTCAATAAAGTATCCATCTCTGAAAATTATGTTTTCTGCATAATGTTGTCTTAAAGTTGAACGCGCATAAAAAATTATGCAAAGACTTGTGTAAAGAAAAGAGAAAAAAAGTGCGCAAAAAATTCCCGAAAAACAACAGTTAAGTATGCAACAGCTGCAAAAAAGTTGTGCAAAAAAGTGTCTCACTTTTGCGCAAAAAATGTTCTTTCTCCCGATAATTTTCCGATAAATTCCCGAAATACAACGCTTAAGCATACAAACTAGTGCAACTCAAAGAGAAAATGAACAATTTTTTGTAAATCAGCAAGAGGATGCGCGCATGCGCGCGTGTGTGGAGAAAGGATAGACGCGACTCCCCATCAGGTTCTGTCCGTCATAGTCTATGAGAGTGACCTATTGTGGCACACATATCCATGAAGAAGAAAAAAAAAATCTTGTTTTTAAAAAATACATTACCTCTCAGGGGTAAATGACATTCATCAAAAACAAACAAACTTAAAAAAATAACAGGAAAATCATGCAATGAGTTTCATTCATTCTTTAAATTTTTTGTTTCTCATCTCCCTTTTTTGAATATTTTATCTTTATCTTATTTTATTTTTGTTTTACTTTTTTTGAAATTGCGGCCATGAGCGCATTTATGGAAATAGAAAAATTTGCATCTTCTCATTAGTTTCTAATCGTCGCAAGCATAAGTGCATCATGACGTTTTTTCTTTCATTCCAAAAAATTGTTGCAGAATACTATTCAAAAATGCTTTTAGCGCAAGATAAAGAAAGGGTTATTAAAGTACAAATACGCATAAATAATAAAATTGAAGTAAAAAGGTAGCGAACATGAATAATAGAAAAAAAGAAAGATGCGCATTCGTCTGAAGCAACTAGAAAGAAGTTAAAAAAAGAAAAATTTTATTTTATCGTTTTTAAACATAAAAAAGAAAAAGCATCCAAGCATTGGAAGAAGTCAAAATTATAAATGAAATTATAAATGAAATTTAGCAAAAAAAAAAATTAAAGTTTCCATTTTTTTGTGATTGGTACTGTAAAAACGGGCCGAGCTGCTGCAACAACTGCTTTTTTGGCGGGAGTTTTTCTAACTATTTTCTTAGCTACTTTATATGCAGCTTTCTTGACTTGTGGTTTTCTTTCATATACGCGTTTGGTTGGTCGACTGTATAGTGGGGTTTTATTATATGTTCGATTAGGAAATCCAATTGAAGGAGGAGGTAATGAGGTGATGGCGGTTTGACGAAGGCGACGATCGTGTGTTTCAGGAATTTGTTCATTGGCAACATCAAAATGACGTTGACGTTGAAGATATTCTTGATTTTCAAGATTTTTAACCGTGGCATTGATTGTTTCATTGAGACCTGATTTTGATTTTTCTTTCTCAACTAGGTTGTTATATCGCGAGACGGGTATAGCTATCAGCTTTTGCATGATCTAAAAAAGCTACTTTTATAGCAAAAAATAATGGGAGTTCCATTGATCGATCACATTCTCGAACGCGGTGGACATCGACTTCCTTATACAAAATTAAATTGGCATCTATGGGATGCTAAAATAAATGTTCGCGCAATGAAGAAATTAAAGGCACGAGAACTTCCACGTGGCTCATTCACTCAAACAAGTGCTAGATCAACTCATGCTCTTGGAGGCTTCTTGAATGTCACCATCCAACAATACTTCTTCGTCAAGTATCGAATCATTCTTAAATATCCACATTTGCCCCTCTATCGAGTTTTGCTTGAAAATGGTCAGCAAGAATACTATCCTATTGAAGTCCTTGAAATTGAACTTTAAAAGTATTTTATCGTTTTAACGACTTTTCAATTATGTTGCAATAAAAAAAGTTTATATTTATTTCATAAAGGTTTTACACAACAAAAAAAGTATTACACAATATTTTTGCATAAGAATTACATATTTTTCTGCACAAAAATAAAAAAAGTTTTACATAATAAAAAAAGCACAATTAATTTTTAAAGCTTTTAATGGCCCATCGAGACACACTTTGAAACACTTTAAGAGGAACTTCTTTAGCTATTTTTCGAGCAGCTTTTTCAGTTCGAGCTCTACCGAATTTCTTGATGATGGGAGCACAAGTTTTTTGACGATTACAATAAAAGGATTGGACAGGTTTTTTAGCAGTAAAAAAGTATAAAAAGATTTGAGAAAGGAACATAAGCTCCTCGGAATTTAATTTCATAATCTTGGTGATAGATTTTGATTTTTCAATGCTTCTGAGAAGTTTGGCTTGATCGAAACTCATATTTTGTATATGATTGTGTCTTCGTCGGGGAGAATATTGGTAGTAAGACGTAAAGTATTACACGATTTGGTGTGGACGTTTACCATTAAGTAGCCGTATTTGTGCGAAGTTGAGTCGTCGTATGCTTTCATAAACTCGTTCACTTTTCCTGCAAAAATTTGTACGCCGAAATTACGAAGCTGATTTCTGAAGGCGGGTGATCGGAGAAACACGAAATAATGAGAATTTATCCTAGGCGTTCGAAGTTTAGGCAAGAATAAAATTTGTGTGAGAAGCAGAACGCAAATTTGCTGATGATGGCTTTTCTTGGTGAATAAAATGTCAAGAAATTCTGAATCCATCTCATTGACGAGATCATCAAGTATTAGCAATAAAGGTTTAGGCATAGAATCCAAAAGCTCATCAGATGGAACTCCATAATGCGTTTGTATTTTTAGTTGTTTTAGCTCATCAACATATTCATGATATTCCCCAAAGCAATATAAAACAGTTGCAGGCGCTGGCTCAAATAAACCCTCTCTTTGCTTGATGAAAGATTTTAGCAATGTTGTTTTTCCGCTGCTACTGGGGCCAGAAAAAATACAGCAACTGGGGATGTGTATTTTAAAATCACTCCCCGAAAAAACAAAATCCGACTGTTCGTCAACCATAATACTTATAGCAACTAAAAAATTTACAGATTCTTCTTTTTTCTTACATAGCTTTTTTTTCTGATCAGGGAAATATCCCTATGTGACCTTTGAGTTGACATAATTTTTGTTATGCATAAAAAATTATGCAAAGACTTGTGCAAACAAAAGAGGAAAAAAGTGCGCAAAAAATTCCCGAAAAACAACAGTTAAGTATGCAACAGCTGTAAAAAAGTTGTGCAAAAAAAGTGTCTCACTTTTGCGCAAAAAATGTTCCTTCTCCTGATAATTTTCCGATAAATTCCCGAAATACAACGCTTAAGCATACAAACTAGTGCAACTCAAAGAGAAAATGAACAATTTTTTGTAAATCAGCAAGAGGATGCGCGCATGCGCGCGTGTGTGGAGAAAGGATGGACGCGACTCCCCATCAGGTTCTGTCCGTCGACGCAATGAAAATACACACAATGGTTTGAGAAAAAAATATGTTTGCTGAATCAACACCTTTGATCTCACTTACATAAATTTTTATTACGGTAACAAAAAAAAGCATCGTTAGAATGGAAAAGCATTGAGCAAAAGAAAAGAAAAAATGTTAAAAAGTTTAGGAGATGCAACAAGGGATTTATATCAGAGGTATGTTGAATATGCTGTTAAAGGCCGACTGGTTGGAACGATGAGATCTCCATGGTGCCAGGTTTTACACAATTTACATTCAAATTCGTTCGATTCATTGAACACTAACTCGTAAATGACATTCTTTTCATGAACATGATCGCAGGGGAAAATAACGTGGGGTTTTTTGGAGTGCCCATATGCTTCTTCAAATTCATCAATGAAGTTATTAGTTTTTGGTTGCATTGTATTGTAGCTGAAAAAAAGAATGTCAAAAGAGAGTTAATAAAAAAGCGTAAAAGCTTACCCATGATGGGGCATAACCAATTCATAAGAATGGAATGTATGACATTTGATGCATTCAAATTCATAATTTGCATTTAATTGTTGACCCCAAAGGCTGTGAAACGAAGTGATGTGATTACACGGAAAGATAATCGCACTTTTTTTCGAGCATCCATATTGCTTTTCAAATTGGATCAAAAAATCAACAGTTTTTTTCTGATATGGGGGATATCTATAAAAAATAAGAAAGAGGGTAAAAAAAGAAGAAGGGAAAAGCTTACCCATAAAACGCTGCAGGATCAATGTTTTGAGCTTCTTCGAGTTCAAGTTTTTCGAAGAGAGCTTCCATCTGATTATCAGGAAATGGCTCGCTTGTTTTTGGTGGTGATGGAATAAACCAATCGAATAAGTCACCAGGATCCTCAAGGGGTGCAAACAAATCCTCGCTTTCTTCTTGTTGAGGATCGGGTTTGACAAAGTTGGAATCCATTGCAAAACTGTAAAATAAAAAAGTTTTTAAATTAAAAAAGAGCAACAAAAAAAGTCACGATCAAAATGTAAAGAAAAAAGAAAAGAATGGAGTTGATGCTGTAAGTTTGCGATAAATAAATCCACATCTCTGAGATACCATAAAAAAGGTCAAAGGAGATCGCTTTCAAAAAAAGTCAACAAAAAAGGTGCCGAAAAAAGGGTCAAAAAAAGAGTATTGCATAAGTGGCGACAAAAGAGATTGACTGAACTTAAAAATGTAAAACAGAGATTATCGATGTATTGTTTTAGCTACAAGGAGAAAAAAAGCAGTTGCCGTGTTCGAGACTCTCGATAAAGAAGAATAATAATGAAGCCCCCCTCTTGACTTTCATTGTTATTTCGAGTGTCACCTTTTTATTTTCTTTAAGGACAAAAAATGTCTCGAACACGGTAAGTTAAAAATGCCCTTAAAAATTTAATTTATCAGTTGATTTTATTTAGTGCGGCTGTTGGCAAACTTGTTATTGTAGAAGAAAATACAGATGGAAGTTTATTGCGGACTTTACCTATCATTTTTAGTGATTATGAAGCTAAAGATGACGAATTCACCCTTCTTATTCATCGTACATTGAAAAAAGCAATGAATAAAATAAATAAAGGGCTTAATCCAAATGGCTACTTTCGGTAAATCGTTTTTTCTTTCATTTTTTCTTCATATTTTTAAAAACTTTTTTTATAGTTACAACATTTGGAGTGAACATCTTGGATCAGAATCTTTCCCCATGCAAAATCCACTTCTTATTCCAATGACAGGCGAGGATGTTTTTGCGCGAATATTGAACCTATTACAGTCCGAAACTCATCATGAAATTTTTCGTGACCGCCTTTTAATTGATCTAATTTATGTTCGTCCTCTCGAGAATGAAAATAACGAACTTGACGATGACTTAGAATAATTTTGATTTTATGTTAAAAAAACTTTTTATTTGCGGGTACATGCTTTGATTAAAATAAAAAAAATACATATAAACTAACTGATTTTTTTGTGAAAAAAAGAAGCTTACACAATTTAAAAAAAAAAAGAAAGAAAGTGATTTTGCATAATATGAATTAGGGGAAACTACATAAAAAAAGCATAGTAAATTAGACACGCATAACATAAAAAAGAAAAAGTTATGCAGGAAAAGTTATGCAAGAAATATTGTGCAGAAAAAGGGAAAGAAGGGGTTATACAAAAAATAAAAATAAAAGATGTTAAAAAAGTAAGATTTATGTTTCACTGCAATTGATTGGGAAATTAAGCTTTGATGCTAGCATGTGAAGCTCATATACTGCTTCCATTTTTTGTTGACGGCTGGCACGGTGTAAAAAACTAACTTGTACACGAGTAGGAAATGACATAATTCTCTATAAAAGAATTAGTTTTACATAAATATTTTATAAAAAAGAAGCCTTTTCTTTTATTATAAAAAAAATGCATACTTTTAAGGTTCTGACAAAGGGTGTCACACCCTTGATAGGAATTTCAGTAAGTGAAAGTTCACGTAAAAATTTATGTCTGCCAAGATGTTTCCCGATATAGTGATAATAAAGAGGGCCGTAATAGAAACCTGGAGAATTGAGCCTAAAAAAACCATTTACCCTCAAAAAAAAAAAGAAAGAGAAAAATAAACTAACTTAAAAACTCTTACGCTTTGGCAACTTTCGAGGATGCTTTCAAAACATGCACTGATGACACATTTTTTAAATTCGATTTTTTTCTGACAGTTTACACGAACTTTTTGAATAACTTTAGGTGTTACATCACACTTATCGAAGATTATTTCTTCATAAAAAAGATGATCTGTAAGCATTTTTTCCAAACCTTCAAGAAGTACTTCTTCAGGGCAGCGTATGAACTTTAAACAGGATGGGAGAATTATTTGATGAGTTTCCAATACTTTTTTATCATCTTTGAAAAATAACCCAAAATGAGCATTCTGAAAATGAAATAGAAAAAATCATAAAAAATTTTATGAATATTAAGATTTTCTTAAAAACCTACTTTCTCATCGATCATCTTCCAGCCATATCGGGTGTTGTCAAAAAAAATAAAGCGCATTCGTTTAGACGAATGAGAAAGTGCAACCGCATTTTCTAATGAGGGAATATGAGCATGAATATTAAAAAGTACTTCGTTGGGTAAATCAAAAATATTTGGTGCTGGTTGAGTAGATTCATATAATTTAAGAAAGTGTTGTTCTTCCATCTCTTTCTCACGGATATATAAATTTGCAAAATGCTGGTCAAAACCACATTGAAATTTTTGAATGTTTCGCTCCATAGCAAAAAATAATAAAGCAACAGCAACCGATGATGATGAATGCTTGGTATCAAAAATGATTCTTCATTGAGCGGATAAGCATCACCAGAGAAAAAAAAAGTTGTTTTTAATGACGCAAAGTTTTTGCGGCAAAAGAAAGACAAAAGAAATAAATCTGCATATTTGTTTATTTTTAAAAACATGGATAATCGCAACAAAAACTTTTTTTGTCACTATCTGTTGCATTCCTTTTGAATGCCGAAACAACCAGATGTGACCTCATAAGTGTGCCTTTCTTTTTTCTTTGTTAGCGATACACCCGAAAAATAAAAAGTCATTTTGTCTTTTTCATTTTTACTGTAACCCGACGACATATTTTTTTCTTCTTCTTTTTTTGTAGAAAAGATGGAAAATTTGGAAAGCCTTAATGGTCAACCTGAAATCATGCATCACTTTATTGATGAAACGCTCAAATCCCTCAAGCCTGAAGATTTCATTTTTATTGAAACTGCATCTGAAGTTGACAATTGTAAGTTCTTGCTTGTTTTATAGGCTAAAAAAAATATCCTTCTTTTTTTAAAGTTTTTATTAATATTTCCGATGGCCCCATAATCGAAATTGATTTCATTTTTCATTGGCTTGATAATTTTTCGGAAGAAGATTTTAATTTTTTGAATGAAAAAAACATTGAAGAAAGTGGGACTTTTTTTTTGACTCTTTTTCTTATAAACTAATTATTTTTCCATTAAGGCTTCAATGAAGTTCTTGATCAAGAAGAAGAAGAAGAAACTACAACGAATGCAAATATTTCCCACGAACCTCCAAGATTGGAAATGTGTACAGCACCTTTTGATGAAGAAACCGAGGGTTATGATGTCATAGCTAAAGTCTCATGCGAGCCACCCGTATTAAAGAGAAATGGTTCTCCTCTTTCACCTAACATTAAAAATAAAAAGGCAAAAATTTCCGATGATGAAGCTGATGAATCTTCCGATGAAGATAATATTGTCGAAGAAGAAATCAACATCAAAATATTTAAATTTGATCGAAGCAGCTCCAAGAAATTCCACTTCAAAACATTACCCCGCAAAGTTTAAATTTTTTTCTTATATAGCATTTGCACAGTTTCTTTACACAACTTTTCTGCATAATATTTTTGCACAATGTTACTAGGCATTTTTCTCTTTCATAATTTTATTTTATATGTAATGTTCTTTTTATGTTTTTACACAATTTTTGTTTGTGTATAAATTTCTTTCCATAACTTTAATAAATTTTTTTATTTCAATAAAAAAGTAAATGCAAGAAAAAACATAAAAAGGCAGAATAAAAGAAAATAGATAAGTGATAAAATTCATAAAATACCGTGAAAAAAAAATAATACCCAACAACTGCATAAAATAATAAAATAAAATAAAAATCAAATGGCCGGAAAATAATACGTAGTCGATAGAAATTTACATTTGGGCAATATGGATGACATCACTGTTAACTGTTGCTTTTTTCCATTTTGCATAAGCGTCAGTATATTTTGGGAAGTTGTTGATCCCTCGGAAACCATGCCATTGTGGAATGATGACATCTTTTCCATCTTCGTGTTGATACATTACAAGATCTTTATAATGGTTCTTCATAACCCATTGATAATAATCCATATGTTTTGAGGGTTTTTTATCGAGCACCTTTGTATCTAACAAATACTCGCTAAAAATATTAATTTATTATAAGTCCGAAGAAAATTCAGCCTCTACTTACCGATAATGCTTAAAACATATCAATAATGTTGGTTCAATTTTATCTTTACCATTCCTATACCGTTTTACACCTGGATTTCCTTCAATAGACTCATCAGATGTAAGAACTACATCATCATCTTCAAACTTTGATTTCTTGTTGCTAATTTTAGAAGGAGCTGAAGAGGGGACTAAAATGAGTTGAATATAGATCGTAATATAAAAATATTTAAGTGATTTACCCTTTCTTTTTACACCATTAGAAGATGATGCCTTTGCTGGAGAAGGCATAGGGCTTAGAGTAATAACGGGTGGATTTTTAATAGGCTCTTCTAAAATGCCAATGAATGCAGGAGGGTATTTTTTGAGTAGTTTACTACCATGCTTTTCAACTAATTCCTCCTTATAATATGACGCATCTTCAATCTCTTTTGATTTGATTTTGATATCCTTCTTTTGTCCAAGAAGAAGGAGATCATGATCATATTGCTTTTGCGAATCCCTTTCAACTTCGGAAATAAGATCATTCAATTTTCGAATTTTCTCATCTTTTTTGAGGGCAGAATCAGCTTTCATCTTGGCTAATTCAGAATTATATTCTTGTAGTGCTTGTTTCTGGTATTTTTTTGAATTAGCATATAGTATGGTTCCATATTCCTTCACATCCTCTTTATATTTTTTACAACGATCTTCAAAGGTTGAACCACGTTGTGAATCGTCATCTCGGAGACTGGTACTTCCCCGCTTGGTTTTAGGAGCATCTTGAGCAGAATTAACAGGGAGCTGAAGTGCCAAAGGACCAGAATTAACTTCAGATGTATCAACATGTGGAGCGTTCATACCAGTAGCAGCCTCATTTTGGATATTTTGCTGACGCTCTCTTTCGTTAGCAAAAAACTCTTTGAGAACGTCCCAATAACGCTGAGTTTTCTACAAAAAAATGTAAGAATTCTTATAAGACTAAAAAATGTATATTTAACAAACCGTGATTTGAGAATTAGAGCCACCCTTGTCAGGATGACGAACTAAGATCATTGCTTTATACGCGGTGCGAACAAGCGCTTTAGTAGCTCCATAATCACATTTAAAGTGATCAAATGCAGCAATGAGGGCAGGAGTTAAATTTTTGTTTTCCATAATTCACCAGAAAAAAAGAGAAATATTTCAGCTCAGATAAAAGTAAGAATGAAGGAATGAAAGATTTTCCATAAATCCGAGAGCTTCAATGAAGCACCTCCTTCTTGCATAAATACTTATGTAGAACCCCTAGCATATCATATTTTGCATAATAATCCTCTCAACGTATAACCTCTGCTTTTCATATTTTCAAATCTGGCCCTCGCACCATAATTTGATACTGCCGAATAACTGCCATCATCCCTCTCACCATAAAAATGTATACGATGTATCAAAGTTTGTTTGACCTCTGTCTCAGATGCAATAACAATCTCAAGTTTTTATTGATTATGAGTGCAAAAAAAGTTGCCAAAAACAATCCCAAAAAAAGATGCAAAAAAAAAATCACAAAAAAAAGTTTCAAACGAATTCAGGTTTATTACATACAAAAACAAACAAACTTTATGTACAACAACAACATACAATACAAACAAAAAAATGATACAAAAACGTATGCAAAAACAAAAAGAAAAAAGTTAACAAAATTTAAAGGCAATATTCAAAGACATAAGCAGCACCAACAATTCATCACGAATAGCTCTTGAAACTAAATCAGCTGTATTCTTTGCATTACCTTGACGCCTAAGCTTTAATCAAGCATTAGAAATATTATAAGCATGAAGAGGAAGCCAGAAAGAGCTGTGAAAGTTGCACGCATATAATCTTCATCAGGAATACCAGCTCCACGAAATTCATCCATTTCATCGGCAATCGTAATAGAAAAAGTCGTAAAGTTGTTATTTAGCATACCTGAAAAAAATAACAAAATGAGTCTGTTATCGAAGCAGAAACAACAAAATCAAATGGTAGAAAAAGCCACGAAAAAAAGAGAGAAGAAAGACACAAGTATTAAAGAAAACAAATATTTATTAAAAAGCAACAATCAAAAAAAGGTCATACAAAATCACGAAAACAATGAAAAAACATAACAAAAAAAAAGGCGTGCTGGAAAAAAAAAATTGAATCATTTGAAAATCCATCAGCAGCAGCAACAAAAAAAGAAGAAGAGCATGACCATGTAGTTGAAAACTTCTAAAAATTTGAAAAATGAGAAAAGTAAAGAAAAAAAGTAAAAATGAACTTACTATTTGAATTTACCGAGATAAATCACGGTATTGATGAGATTGCACATAGCAATCGCAATCAAACAAACTACCATACAAATGAGCCAGTTGAATTGAGGTGAAGACCATTTGAATGAAAAAGAGACATCTTCTTCGTCCATTTCTTCTTCTTCGTGAACTTCAGGATCAATGTTGATTGCAGCATTTTGCGGAGCTAAACGTCGTCTATCATCATTACCATCACCGCCACCATTACCGGCGTCACCTGCATTCCACTGAAAAAAGAGAAAGTTAGTTGAATGAATAAAAATGACCAAAAAATAAACATACAAAGTTCAACATGATTGAAGGTTTTTGAAAGTCGAAAGCTGGATGAAATTCTTGAAGGTTTTGAAAACGTTTGAAAAATTGATTGAAAGATAAACAAATCTAAAAACAAAGAAAAGGGTTAAAAATATTGCATCATAGCGCATAGTTTTCACGCAAGTACAAAAATATTTGAAGTCATTCGAAAAAAAATCATGAAAGTTGAAAAAACGTTGTTGAAAAAAGAAATAAATGAAACTTCTTTACAAAAAAAAAACGACGTCAAACAAAAATATTTGAATAAGGCTTCGTTGCCAATGGGCAATGAATTTTCGCTTTGAAAACAGAATTTTTAGCGCCAAAAAAATGTTTCACTTGCTTTTGCTTTTCAAAATTTTCAATAATCAATGTTTGTCAATATTTTTCATGTTACTCATCTTTCTTCGTCCACAACTTTGCGTGCTTTTACATATGATTTCCATCTTACTTATTGCTTTATTTTTTTCAGATTTACATACAGTTCAAATTATTATCAAGCTTCAAACGGAATCAAGCCATCAAACAGACATCAAGAAATCTTGCCAAACTTCCACCTTTCAAAATGCTTTCAAAAAGCTTACTTCTTTTGGCTGTTCTTGCTATGGCAAATCTCTTGGGTATTAGTGGTGTTTCAATAGGACTTGTGACTGGTATGCTCGTATTGGGTATGTTCTTTTGTTATTGCTTTCTTATAAATAGAATCGTTTTTAGGCTTTCACATTCATAAACTTCGAGGAGAAAATATTCGCCTTCGCTCCAGCAATCATCAACTTCATCATCATGTTGCTTACCTAAACCACCACCATCACAAGCGAATTGTACGTGGTAAAGCTGTTGTTAAGCAGTTTGTTCAAGAAATTATGAAACGGTTTAGTAAGTTTTTGTTTTTTATCTGCATTTCTTTGTACTAATAGCTTCATTTTTACAGGCTTCAAGCGTATTCAACGAACACGTCAATGATCTCTGAATTTGTTCAACGTCATCTTACTCTTCATTGTTTTTATGGTTCAAATCAATCCTTCAATTTTGTATGATCCTTTTTTTATTAATGCTTTTTGATGATTACTAACATACATATTATTTTCAGATAAATGTTTTCCCTCTTTCGAATGATTCAAAAAATGATGATGCTGATGTTTCAAATGCTTCAATGATTTTTTTTCAGAGCCTCTTTTTTTGTTGTTATTCGATCCCTTTTTTGTTTTGTTTTGTACCCCATTTTTGTCTTTATAATTTTTTTTGTTGTTGTAACTTTTTTTATGATTTGAACCTATTAATAAATTACTTTGTAAATGTAAAAAATGTGTTCGATGTTATGTAATAAGGAGAGGATTAGCAAAAGCAAGAGAAAAAAATGATGGCAAAAGCGCAAACTTTTTTTTTAGCGAAGAAAAAAAGACAAAAGAAAAAATGATGGCAGACGCGCAAAGCTTTTTTCTTCGGTAAAGACAAAAGCAAAAAAAAGAGTTGCTTGCAAAAGACGAGAAAAAAAGGAGGAGTTTTTTGTTAATCGTTTTTCTTTGCAAATAAAAAAAGTTGCGATACCCCAAAAAAGAAAATATTGTTTTAGACATTTCTTCATTCAGGCTCGTTTTTATTGCTGTTGGAAAATGTGGCGAATCCGTAGCCCTCAATTTATAGTTTCATTCTCTCTCTGCAATTTCTGTAAAGATATTAATCACAGCAAAAGAGATGAATACGTTGAATTCAATAAAGATGGATCGGCCATTATTAAATTTCGATTATGCAAGATGTGCATAAAACGAAATTGTATTGCAAAGGAAGCAACGGGTTAGTTTCTTTTTTTAAAAAAAAATAAATTTTGACGAGAATGAATGGATATATTTTTTAGATCAAAAGGTTCCAATCGAGAAGGGCGAAAGACTCAATAAGCGTCAGATGGAGGCAATTTTGGCGGACGAGTATACACCAGAGCAAAAAATGGCACATTTAGAATACCTGAACGACAAAAAAATTCGCGATGCAACTCTCGAATGAGCAGATCATACTTGCTCCACTCAACATCAACAACCCATTCAATTACACCATCCACTCAGCAACCCAACCATTACCCGCAAACCCAGAAGCAGTATCAGCAACGCAAGCATAAGTCTTTTTAATTTATTTTCTCTCCTTCCAAAACTTTCTTTTTTTTGTTTCATTTGCTTGCAAAAAGCTTTTCTTTCTTTTCCATCCATCAAAAAAAAAATTACTCTGCTAAGCTTTTTTAATTTCTGCTTTACTTTTAAATTTATTGATTGAACTCTTCTTTTTATTGATTTGCTTGTGCTTCTTTTTTTATACATGCAATTGATTGATCATAAACATATTTATTCTTACACAACTTTTTTATTTTTTGCATAACATTATTACACAACTTTTTGCATAACTTTTATGCATAACAATAGATTTGATTTTGCATAAAAAAAAGTCCGAACTGCAAATACAGTAATCGAACTGCAAATACAGTAATCGAACTGCAAATTAAGCCACGCCCCCTTTTCCCCTTCTCTTATTGGTGGATTGAAAGCCACGCCCCCTTTTCCCCCTTCTCTTATTGGTGGATTGAAAGCTCCGCCCCTTTTTTTGCACAAAAAAAGACCGAACTGCAAATTAGGCCACGCCCACAATGGCGTATTCACCTCCCTCATACTACTTTCCAAGCCGATTGGAAATATCAAAACTTTGATGTCGACGTTTAATTTTATTTGTCAATTTTCTATAGAAATTTTTAAAAGGTCTGTTGAAATAAACATCGAGAGGCTGGATTTGACCAGTAGCTTTCGGGGGAATTATGTGTACCTCAACACCATCATCATCTTGATCGAAAGCTTTTTTGTATCCATTGTAGGAATCAGCAATCAATACAGGTTTTTGTTCAGCAAGAGGTTTAAATGAATTATTGAACCAATCAATCGCCAATGACGAATCCATTAAACCAGATCTGCTGGAAGTTGCTTTGATATTTTTGAAGCGTGATAAATCTTTATCAAAGCGCGCAGGTTTATTATTCTCATAAAAAATAACAAACATGGGTATTTGAAGTCTTCCATCTGCGCTAATGACAACTTGTGCAGTGAAGGAATGCGTCAATGCATTCAAACGTGTTGCAACACAAAATACTTTCTTTTCTCCTTTGATTGTCAAAGTTCTGTTAGAAACCATTTCTAATTTTATTCCAGTTTGATCTTCGTTGTAAATCTAAAATTTTAACATAAATTTTACACACGTTTTTCTTAATCAAAATTAATAATAAATTACTTTGGATGGATCATTATTTCGGAAAACTTCTTTAACTTCATTTTGAAATCCCTGTATTGCTTTTTGAAGCTCGGCTTCACCAAGAATTTGTTTTTTGGTAACATAGGCATTAACTTTTCTGGAAACAATACGATACTTTTGTTTGAATCTTGTCAACCAAGATTCACTGGCGACAAAATCAGTAGCACCACAAGCTTCTGCTGCTGCCATGGCTGAATCAATTAGGTCGCTATCATGCAATTCATTCAATTGAAGTCTATCTTCCAAGAATTCAGCAAGAACAGTGTCTTCAATATATTTCCATTTTTGAAACTTTGTGCCACCTTGTTCAATATATTTTTTCATTCTGAAAGAAATATTTAAATTTAATAAAAATAATATGCCTTCCAAAAGTTATAAAGGATAGCAGTAACAGTGGATATAAATGGCCATTTTAGGAGCTTATGAAAAAATTCAAAGTAATGGCTTCTTTTTCCTTTCGCACCAATTTTACAGGTTTCCTTTTTTATTCATTCTTTTTAATATTATACCTCGTAATTTGATTTAGGTGGGTTAATTTTTTATGCTTGCTTTGTAATGTTGACCAACTCCATTTTTGGTTTTCTTCGATAATTTGTTCCCATTTTTCAAGTGGATACAGACTTTCTAAGTACACACGATCTTGGTGGGTTTCAGGGTTATAATCTGGATCATCGTCATCAGCTATACCTTCAACGGCAGCAAGTACCTCTTCATCCTCATCATCAAATCCATATTTCGCGAAGTCGAGCATCGTTGTTGTGCGACGGCCTTTTTCAAGAAGTATTTCTATAAAAAAAGTTTAAATTTGGTGAAGAACTTATTGTAACAATAATTTTTTTAATTTTGTAGTTGTGAAAAAAATGTTTTTTTATCATTAGATCTTCAGAAATTTTTCAAATGGATTCAAGTAAAAATGAAAAAAGATTTTTAACTCTTACAGTTACGGTACATAATTTTTTTTAAAGGTATATTATTTTGCAAAAAAATACTCACCTTTGCATTCTTCAAAAACTTCCTTTTCATGAGCATTTGGAACAAATCTTTTTATGCTAACCTTCGGTAATCCAAACTCATTTACTAATATTTGACAAACATTAGGAATATCAACATTTTGATATTTTTCTGAAATTGTTTAAATCTGCCATTACAATTTTATTTTTATGATAATAGCACCTGTGAGAGTTTTACCAAGCAATTTTTTCACAACCGGTTCTTCTTCATCGTAGCTATCAATGGCGAAGTCTTCGGAAACTTGATAATGCTTTTCTTCGCCTTTCGCATTTAAAACCTTTTTGGGAGCAACATCTCGACTAGATATTGCATTTGATGAAATTGCATCATCATGCTAAAGCAGCAATAAGAGTATTTATAAAAAAAAATTTTATAACCTACCAGTGAGACATGAGTTTGGGCAGAAGCAGTTGTATACAATGGAATGTCGTTATTACCAGAAGTAAAGTTATTTGGGTCAATTATTCCTTTTGGTTTGCAAAAATGGTGACAAAAAACAATAGAAACATAAATCACGAAAATGTTTTCAAATATCAAAAAAATAACTAGAATCGTCACATCAAATAAATTAAATTTTCCTTCTTCTGCCGATGTTGAATTATTAATTGATGAGTTTGATTCAACAGGGTTAATAGTTTTACCATCGCCATAATTAAGTGTTGCTGAATTATTAAGAGGGACAGAAGATTCATTAGCCCCAATGTAATAAAAGTAAAGCATAACCAACAAAAATGAAAGCAAATATTTCATTTCCTTTTACTTTGTGTGTCACCAAAAAAAAATTGATTCTAAAAAAGAGTGAAATTATTGAGAAGTACCATAACTTCTGCTCGATGGATTCAAGCTAATGTAATTTTTCAGCTAATCGCGTAAATAAACTTAAAAGTTTGGTTAACTGCAGAATGAACCTTTCTTGAGGAAAAAAATAAACTTTCAAAAATTAAAATTTCATAAAAAAACTTTTATTAAAAAATTTTGTATCAAGTATACGCACGCGTAGGTAAAAATAAAAAACCAGATATCGAAACCTAAGATCGGTTTAGTTTTCGTAATCTCATCCTCACTCCGTTTATTTTAATAAAACGGAAGCAATTTTTTGCTTATTTGAAGTTTTATCCTTTAAAAAAATTTAAAAGCATAAAAAAATATAAAATGGGAGAAAAGCTAAAAAATTAAGTCCACAAACATGCTCCAAAAAAAGTCAAAACATAGTAAAAAATATTATACTGATTTTTTTTTTGCAAAAAAAGAAATAGCCACGACTTCTCCAAACACAAAAAAATAAAAATGCAGAAATACTCAACTTTTAGGGTTCACTAAAAAGCAGCTTGTTTACGTTGAAATGAATGGTTGTGCCATTTAACGCGTAGCCGCCTTTAAAGTTTTTTTCTAAACCATATGCATCAGTGCGCGAAAATAAACAAAAAAATAACAAAAAGAATAACCTTTCAAATGCCTTTTTGAATCACAGCGACTTTCGTAATAGACTTTTCCATTTGATTCATTTTTTGGCATGTAAACAATTATTTTTTTAATATATATTTTTCACATCGATCCATTGTGACGATATCATTAAAAAGTTTCAAAAAACATTTTTAAAAAAATATGACAATGATGAAACACATCGAAAAACAATATAAAATATCAACAAAAAAGGATTTAAAAGTTTCATTTTTTATGAAAGATATGATTAAATAAAGATAAAAAAAAATGAAAAATCATGAGGCGGATTCGAACCCGCGATTTCCATCGCATGGCCTTTCCGCCTTTCACGCCTACACCATAATTACAGCAAGTGAGAAGTCGCGTTTGAGAATGATAAGAAAAAGCAGTAAAAATTAGAATATTCGAGGAGTCATAACTTTTTTCTCATCTTCCATTCGCCGCTAAGATTTTGCCATATGTCTTAAAAAGTGCTAAATTAATTTTCTACCGAAACAAAATATCGAAATCGAAATTACATGTCTGGTGGTTCCCTTGTTAGTTCCTTTTACATGCAATATTCAAGCAAGATGCAAGAACTAAAATTGCTTTCATACGTAGAAGTAAACAGTTGTAGACTTGGTTAATCATATCTCTTGAGATTTTGTTTACACAACAATTTTTTTGTTTCTTTGAAACAATGAAACATCCCAAGAGAGGGTTAAAGTGAATACAACTACAAAAAAATTCACTTTATTTCGCCTCAACTAAAATTTTTCTAACTTCCGCGGAAGTCTATGAAGCTGTTTTTATTTGAATCACCAAACATTCCTTAAACATTTCAATTCCATACAAACATTTTCCCGGAGGACGGATTGCACAGACATTTTTTTTTTGCAATTTCGGAGTGTCTTTACCCCCAACTTATTCTCCTTCTTTTTATTTTCACCCAGAATTATCTTTTTTTCTTGGCTTCAACGAAAAAATGTATCCATATTTATTTTTGGGCTTCGAAAATACAACAAAAACAATTTAAATCTCACATCATTTCCATTTTAACCAAAAAATGTGATCATTGATTAATTTCTTTTAAGTGTTTTATCTCTGCCTAACCTCTGAAAAATTATTTAAGATTTCCGCTGCCGGTAAAATATTAAAAAAGAGGGTATCAAAAAGAAGAAAGTTGAATGAAAAATAAAATAACATTCATTGTATCCACCGGATTTGAAATACTATTAGTTTTTCTTGCAAAAAATAAAGGTTCAAAAATAAAATTTTTTATGAATGAAAGGATTCTCAAAAACAATTAAAATACGTGGGATTTTTTGAATATATAGCTTTTTATAAAAGATACGTTTGTTTTCTCCATATGTGTGTTTGTGTTTTTGTTTTGATAATAAATATCGGATTTAGCTCCTTCAAAAAGAAAATAAAATCAATTTTAAGAAATAAATAAATTTTCTAACTACGAAATTTTGAATTCGTAGTAACAAACTCAAAATTTGTAACTTCCCAATGAATCCAAAAAAAGTTTCAAAGTTAGATAATATGTATTTCGAGAAGGAAAAGTAAGATTGTATTTTGGCTAATGCTTTCTTGCCTAACATTGATCGGCAAAAGTACTAAAAGTTTACATTTTTTACTCTAACTCTTAAATTTAAAAAAAATGGTTGGTTGTATTTTGTAAAATTAACAGCAGCTTTTGAAACAATTTAAAAAATGTTTCAATTCTAATGGATTTTATGTTTAAAAAAAAAGAAGCTACAAAAAATTTTTAAGCTTGAAATTTTTTTACATTAATTTTTCTACCAAATTAATTTGTTTTTGCTTGCTAATTAAATGATAAGTTTCTACTAAAATATTAAAAATGCGAACAAGTTTTGAAATTAAGCGATTATCTCCGCCAACACAAAAATTCTTGTTTTGGCAGCAGATAATCGGAAGTTTACTTTGACGTTCATAAGTTAAATATGTATATTTTTTTGGTAAGCGGAAATTGATCATTGAACTATTTGCGTTAGAGAATATTCCAATTTAAATTTCTTCACAAACTGAGCTACTTTTTTTCGTTTGTTATTAAAATATTAATCACCAATATTTGTTTGTAAACATTCACTGATTAATAATTTTATTGGTCTTCTTTTAATTGGTTGACCAATTGGCCAATTTTATATTTTTAATAAAAACCAAATACTTATACAAAGAAAATTTATTAAACAAAATGTTTTTGTTTTGTTTTTTGACCTTTTTTTGTTTGTATGTTTCTAAGATTATAAAAAAAAGTGTTCTTGTCCTCTCTTTTTTTTAAATTTCTTCGAGGTGGTCAAGTCAAAAAGGCAGAAATAATTTGGTTGTTTATTTTCTTTCTTTAGGCTTCCAATAATTCTTACTTTTTTTTGCTTTGCTTTTTTGTAGCAAAATTATTAATAAAAAAAAATAAGGAAAGAAACATTTTTTTAGTAATAAAAAAATGTTGTTTATTTTTATTTCTCGAACATTATTAAAGTTTGTTTTCTTTCGAGTCTCGTATAAAAAACCGAAAGCCAAAGAAAGATGTCGCTACTTTTTTATGAGAAACAACCAAAGCACAAAAAAAAAGATTATAAAAAAAAGCAAGCGACGATCAAAATTAATTTGTTATTTTTTAAAGCAGTAGTCAGTCAGATAGAAAGCAACTTTTGAGCTTCAAAAAATAATAAAATATATGCCCTTACAAAAAGCTTTAGTAGTGTTTTGGCTTTGGTTTAAGAGAGACAATACTAAGAAATATGGAAAAGACTTCAAAAAAGAGGCCAAAAGTCAAACAATAACTACCAAAACACTGTAATATAAAAATCAGGAAATGATATCAAAAAGGAGCTTGGGATTTAAAAAATAGATGCATAAATGGATTAATAAAAACATATGAGGACATTTGCATAAAAAAACTTGTATTTAATTTTTTAAGTGCAAGGATTAAAAAACATAAACATTGTCCGAAAAAATGTAAAGCAATAGTGATGAATTTTTAAAACCAGAGCCCCATCGAAGTAAAAATTTCGTATGAATTTTATTCGATCCAAGCGATATGGTTAAAAAATTTGGCTTAAAATTAACAAATTAGCAAAGTTTTAATTATACGAAAATTTTGCATCGAAACAAATTTACATTCGTAATACTCACCAAAACTTATCATATTATGACATTTTAATTTTTTAACTTTAAAAAATTTAAATTTCAATAAAACTATATTCCCAGTCAGTTCTAATTCGACACTATAAAAATCAATTATCTTTAGCATTATTATCATCATAATCACCAACTTCCATTATTCTCATGAAATTTAACTTTATGCCATCACTTCCTCCAAAATGTCTATCTATCTATCGCCACCATCATCATCACCACTTACTACGCAAGAAGACGCCTATTTAATTTTGACCCGGAGAACATAAAAATAAAATTTCTTAATCATACATGTTTCCATTCATTTATTCTATTTAATTTGTTTTTTTTAATCAAACGTTGCACCTTTTTTTTATATAAAGTTTTTTTATTGTTTGTAAGAACGACGTAAATACAATAAAAAGAATTACATCAAAAAATGAATCACACACACCTTTTTTTTCTTTCTTTAAAACAATATCAAAAAAAAACTTTAAAAGAACGCACCTTTTTTTGTTGATCGTGACAACTAACTAACAAGCAAGAAAACAGAGGTGCGCTATAAGAAAGAAACACACAGAAATTTATTTGTTTTGCAAAAAAAAAGGATTCCTTGGGCGGTCAACAACATCAAGATCATTAATCGGAAATAACATAAGAACCAACAAATTTTTTTTTCTCGAGGTTTGTATTTTATGCTAAAATTTTGTGCTCTAAGATGATTTTGCTCATAAAATAAATGATCCCATTTTGTGATTACTTTTTTCTGTTTGCAAAGGAAATAGTTGCGAAATTTTCTTTTGTTTGACCCTCTTTCTTTTTTTTTTGACAGATTGACACAAAACTCTGACTAATTCTTTGAGTACAAAAAAAAATGCTTCTTGCAACAACAAAAAATGTGGACGTATTCATTCACCATTTTTTTATAGCTTTACGGATGTCATCGCTTTCGCTTGATTATTCAATATTTATTGTGTCTGACTGAGTCAAAGAAAGATAAAATATAATCGTCATCTCGTGGTTGTAGCGAATAAAAAAAATTTTTCTTCTTCTATGCTTTTAGACATTTTTCATTGTTGCATCAGATTTTCGTTTTTTCTTCTTCTCGGGTGCTGCTAATTTTATTTTATCAAATGATAAGAAACCTTTTTTTTGCTCATTAAGCGTCTTATTTTTTTTGTACATTGTGTTTGCAATTAAGCACTGATTATGCATGCAAACGAAAAAAATTTGAGATATACTACAGAAAAGTAATTTTCCCCACACCTTTTTTTCACTGTTAAAAAAATAATGTTGTGGTCGAAATGGTCTTTCAAGAATCTTACTTTTTTCGATTTTACTATGGCTATAATATTTTTTGCTTCAAAACTTTACCAAAAAAAACAATGCTTTTTATCCTCGCTACTGTTTTTTGTTTCTTCTGTGTTTCTTTCTTTTCTATTTATCCAAAAATCATAACTTTTTTATTTTTTTCAAAGGCTATCCATTCGGCTACAAAAAGAGGAAGGTCTTTTGCTTTTTCACTTTCCCAAAGGCCGTCCTTTTTCTTTTTCCCTTTCGATGTTTAAGCTTTTTTATCCACCATCCTCCTAAATAAAACTAAATGAAATATAAAAAAGAAAAAAAGGCGGAGCTTTTTCAAAAGCAGCGACGTCGTTGTTAGAAAAAATATGGGGTTGGCCTTGGTTCTTTGGCGGGAGGCGTAAAGGAAAAAAAAGAGTATATAAATGAACGAAAAAAGTAAAGAAAAGATAAAATAAAATATTATTACTTTTTTTTGTTGTTCGAAAGTGTTTTAAATAAAATACTTTCTTCTTCAAAGCTTTATTCCTCCTTACTTACTTTTACTTACTCTACAAAAAAAAAAAATTTGCTTTGCATTTCTTTTTTAATTATTAAAACTACTGTAAAAATGATTCATATTTTGATTAGCGTTGATGATGCTTTCACCATGAATCAATTGGCTTCTCGAAGCAATAACAGAAGATCAGCCTTCTTGCAACAATCTTCAACTTCATCGAGAAGATAATTATTACCTTGTATAAATATATTTATATATATATAATTGTTAATATTTATATTTACTTAATTTATTACTTATTTATTTCAAACTAAACCAAGCCTTTCACTTTTTTTGATTAAAAAACAATGGTTTCTTCTGAATTTTTTTTTGTTTGCTGTACAAATTTGTTGAAAATGGACCCTTCCTTTTTTTATGGATGCTAAACTATGGATTTATCAGTGATATTACTACGTGTTTTATAATTTATTTATTTAAAGTTGTGTGCCTTAAAAATCCACAACAACAATTACAACCATCTTTTCTCAAGTCCTACTGTAATTAAGTCTCAGAACTTCCCTGCAATATTATTTAAAATCTCTTTTAATGATCTCAAACTCTTACTAAAACATGATCTCTCAATATTTATTTGTCATTGCATGGACTCTAAAATATGCAAATATAAATCCCAGATATTTCTCAAATTTTCCTTCCTTTTTTTGTTTGTTGATTTTGTTCTCCGTTTTTTTAAATTATTTTTTTTTGTTTGTAAATAATGTTGATACACTTTTGCTGATATCCAGTTTTTTTTTATTTATTGTTTTTGATTTTATTTTATTATGTAGAGCTTTATCTGTACAAAAAACAGTTCAAAAAAAACTAAAAAATAAATTATTATTCTTAATACTTATAATTGTTGGATTTGGGGACACAAGAATTTGGGGGAAAAACGATTTAAAAGTAAATTTAAAAATTAGAAATTTTTTATTAAAGAAAAAAAGTTGAAAAAGCAAGCGATGTTTGAAAAAAAGCTAACGATAACACACTTTTTTCAAAACTAAAAAAAACCATGTGCTTATAAAAAAAAAGTTTTATAAAACTTCAACTTATGTTGTTAGTCACATGGATGGAAAAAAAATTAATTTAATATTTTTCTTTTACTTTGCTTTCATTTATTCCGTAGCTACAGTAATTCTGTATGAAGCCAGCTAACAAAAAAAAGTTAAGTACAGCAACGTCAAATCCTTTTAACTCTTTTCATTTTATTCGCTTTTGACTTTTTTTCTTTCAATTTTTTTTACTTTGCTTTTAAAATTTTTTTATTTGCTTCTTTTTGTCTTGTCTTTTTTTTTATCCTTCAGTAACTTCAGTAATCTTCGACCTTAGTATTCGTGACTTCTGGTCGTAGAAAGACCAGAAACATCACGAAGAAGCTCAAATAAAGCAACAGCCGTGGCAACGACAAAATCTGATCATCATTTTTTATATCTTTGAAAAAGAAAATTGTATTTGGAACATCACACTTTAAAAAAATATGTAAAACGAAAATTTTTCCATAACAAAATCTGATGCGTTTTCTTTTTTCCGTCATTTTGTGTTTAAAAATTCTTGGAAAAATTCAAATTTTTTAATCCGATGTTTTAGAAAAAAATTTCTGTTTTGAAGGGAAAAAATAAAGATTATTATTTGCAAAATAATGAAGAAAAAAAACTGTAATGTTTGTTTATTTGTTTTTTTTTTTTGATAAATGATTGCCGCCATTTGTCTTTTGACCAGAAATGATAAATAAATGGTTTTGCAGCAAACCAATGACGCATGATACTTCGCTTTATTTTTTTCTTCTTATTCACGCTCATGATTCTTTTTCAAATTGAAAAACGAGTACAAAGGTTTAAAAACCTTGATTTTATTCATTTTATCAATGACGCAGTTATAGAAAAAAAGAGAGCTAAATATAGTTGGGTGATCGGATATCCGACGATGTAGCAAAAAATAAAAATAAATAGCCGGAGGGATAAAAATTTTTGCTACGATGCATGCAAAATTTTTTGTGTTTTGATGAGAGAGCTCTAAAATTTTATTATATCACTTTGGTTTTTTGCCCCTTAATTGCCATTAAAAAAAATTTCAAATTGATCTTATTCTGATTTTTTGTGGGTGTATTTTTTAAGTGTATTGAAAAATCTTATAAATCAAAATCATGCGGTTGCCCATATTAGTTAAATTTCGTGGAACCACCAACAACTTTGTGCTACTTATTTTTTTTCGAAATTTTTTCTTCCTGTTTTTTTGGAAGAAAAAAGTCCACCTTCAGATCAAATACATACATATTCAAAGAGGAAAGAGGAAAGAAAAAAAAACCTGACTTGTTACGTATTAGTATTAAAATGAGTACCTTTCCCCCGACTTTTTTTTGAAAATAAAGATGTTTCAATTTGAAAGAGAAAAAAAAACAGGAACAAAAAAAAATAAAATGCAACATCATTTTTTTGTTGGAAGTTATAAAAATTTTTTTATTTGTTTTTTGATTTGTTTTTGAACTTCTTTTTTTGAGACAGTTTTTTATGGAAAATTTAATATTTTTTGTCTTTAGGCCAAAAAAAAGCAGGATTTTACTCAATTTTCAGAAAGAAAAAAAAACGAATAATTTATTAAAATTTTTAAATTTTTCTCCTCGCTAATTCTAAAATGCCCCAGAGGTCACTCACCTTTATGAACAAAAATCACCACGTCAGTATTATGTTTTTTTTTGCAGACAAAAATAAAAAGTTTTGATCATAAATTCTAAGTTAAAAGAAGATCAAATTGCGCAATACTTACGCAAAACAACTACTACTCTCATTTTTCGTTTCATTTATAGAGTTTTATATTTGTCAGACAAAAACTTAATTTTTTCTTTTTCTTTCTTTTTTCTATCACTTTTAAATCAATGATGATTGTGAATAATTGATTAAAAAGAAACACAAAAGAAAGAAAAAAAAGGTAAAAAGATAGATCAATGTTTATTGAAACGTAGTCTTTTTACCATTTTTTTCTTTTCTTTTCCTTTTTTTTGGAGGAAAAAAGCCATTGAGAGACGACGACACGTGGTATTAATCAACCACCACCTAAGAAAAAAAAATTTTTTTGTCTTTGATAAAATACATTTATTGTGCGAAAAAAAGAAGTAATGTGAAAAGGAAAGAAAATCATATGGAGAAAAAAGTTGCAATAATGGAGAATGGAATTAATTCATTCTTCCAGAAACAAAAAAAACCCAAAAACATTCTTTCTTAGCCATGTGAATTTATTTTTTAATTACCTAAATATTCTTTGATAGCAGCATGTGTCTTTGTGTAAATGAAAAAAGTTTAAAGTTGGAAAATTGTATTTTTTGTGAGTTTCTTAATTATTATATTTTAATTTGTGTCTTGAGATCGTTTTTTTTTATGGGAACGAGTGTCTAAGGTAAGAAAGAGCACATTGATTAAAGATGAACAATATTAAAATTGTACTTTTTCGTTATGAGACCTTTCACATGGTAAATATAAATCACCGGAGGTCTCAAGGTGAAAATTTTAACTTCCAAATAAAGGATGATTTTTTGCATACATAAATTTTTTTAGCTGATTCTTTGTTTTTTTGTTTCAAATTATTGTAGCCTAGAAAGAATGCTACAATAGGTTTCCCGGTAAGACTTTAATTGAATTAATCATCGCTTCTCATAAGAGACCAACCAAGTATGAGTGCTCGGCCACATGGTTCAAAAAATTGTGTTATTATTTTTTTGTTGACGATGATAAAAAGTTTCTTTTAATCGCGCATAAAAACAACTATGACACTTTTCTTTCACAAATTATTTGTTAATAAACTAACTAACTTGCGTAAAATAGTGTCCATTTGATCTTTTTTTGCGATTCGTTAAACACTTTGATGACTTTCAATAAACAAAACCTAAGAAGACATTGATAGCGTCTTTTTTTCATGAACAAATTTTTTTATTTCTTTTTTAAAAAGAAAATGCGCAAACCAAACCAAAACTATGATAGATAAAATCTTTGGAGAAAAAAAGTTATACGCAAAAAAACAAAATTATTCGTTGGAAGCAAGCGGAGAAGGCCAAATAAAAAAAATGGAAGCAATTTGGTAAACCCCAAGAATTAAAAACTGTTAGTAAATTAAATCTTAAAAAAATAAATAAAACCAGGAAATTTTTTTTTCTTTTTGGAAAAAATACTTCCTTTTTCGAGGGATTAATTTGAACATTTTTTATTTTTGAGAAAGTGAAATAAGAGAGAAATATGATAAATAAACATATATTTTCTCTTTCGTATAAAATGTTTGTTTAAAATTTTCTTTTTCTGGAAATCGCAACTTTTACGTAACTTTTAGGAAATATTTTTTGAAAGGTTCAAAAATAATCTCTTTTTTTAAAGAGACTAAATAGAGGTTGATGGATCATTGCTTAGATTGGAGGACTCTTGTTGGTCAATTAATACAAATAACGAATGACCATCTTCAGAAAAAAAAATCAGAAAAGATCAAAAAAGCATTCAATGTTTGTGATATTTTTTTTTTGGGATTTTTGAACAGTATGAGTAATCCAAAAAAAGAATATCGAAATTATTTCATTCACTCAATGATTATATTTTGCAGATTTCAAACTTTTTTCTATTTCTCAAGAAAAATTATTGATTTCAATCATCCATGCATCAGCGTGTAGGAACCTTTCCAGCTGTTGTAAAGCCATATCTCATTAAAAGAAATTTTTTCATTTTGGGCTTGCTTGGTCGAATAATAAAATATTAATAAGTTTAAAAAAAATTATTTCAAAAACTTGTTTTTTTAATTTCCTTAAATATTTTCCAAAATAAAAAAAGAAAGAGTATTTCCCAAAAAAAGTTTATTCTTACAAATTCGATAATAAAAAGTTTATTTTTTTTGCAAAATTTTCCAGACTATGTATTGTCATTTCTTTGATTTTTTTGATTGATCTAATTAAGTTTTTTTAAACAAAAGAAAAGGGCAAAGTTTAAATTAATTTCGTGACTACTAAATTTTATTTTATTTTAATAAAATGAAAAGTAAAAATTGCATTTTCGGGGGAAGGAATAATTTTGGACGCACATATCTTCAAAATAATTTGCTGTGACGAAATTATATTTATTTTGGAGTTTTTTGAGTTTGATTACAAAAAAGAATGCTACAGTAAAAGTTCAAAGGAATCAAACTTAAAATTTTAATTTATGATTAATTTTTCTTTCTTTTTTTCATTTTATAAACAAACAATGGAAGGTCAAATAAATAGTAAATCACACTTTTTATAAATGTTATAAAAATGACTATTACAACAACCTTTCATATATATATTTTTTTACTGCTTTGTTACTTTTTCTTTTTTTTTGTAGTAATAAGCAAAACCTTTACTGCACAATAAATCATATGAAAAAAATTGGTAAAAATTTGTGCTTCATTAACATTTTTAGAAGAAGAAAAAAAATCTCCCGGGAGGTTAATGGAAAAGTTTCAAATGTCCGACATTTAAAATATTTTTTTTTGTATTTAATTTTAATTGGCGGCAAAGTTGAGGGTGTTAGTTGTTAATGCTTTATTGTGACTACTATAGGGAATCAAAAAGTGAGGGAGTTATTTGTAATTTGTAAGTTGAGTTTTTTTTTCATTTGTAAAATGTTAATTAAAAAGAAAAATGGGTCCGATGATAATAACATCATCATTTTTGGAATTCACCAAGTGCAATGAAATGGTCCAAAAATTTTATCTCGAGGGGAAAAAAGCAAATATTACAGATTTTTAAAGGGAATAATTTAAATTAATTTTATTGAATATTATGAAATACCTTAGCATGAGATTTTTATATTAGTGTCTCAGCACGAAAAAACAGGTTTGCTTTTTCCCTGATACTTCAAGGCCATTGGCTCTTTCCGCATGTGAATGACCTCGAGATAGTCCAGTTTGACTTTCACAAACCAGCTGATTTTCAAACTAAAATATATACCAACAACATACATAAAATTAATGAAACCCATTATTCATTATATTCTCATTTTTCTTTATTTCTAGAAAAGCTACCAAACCTTTTTTTCTTTTTTGTAAAAATTTCTTAAAAAGGAAAACAAAAGAAAAGAAAGAATTTTGTTTACATACTTTTTTTCTTTTCTCAAGCAAAGAAAAAGAAAAAACGTGACCGGACGACAATTATCATTATAATCAAGAATAGTCTTTTTTGGAGAAGAAAAGAAAAAAGGTTTAACACTTTGAAACAAAGTAAATGAATGTCATATTTTTATTTTTGACGACGATGTCAAAAAATGGAAAGAGAGATTATAAACCAAATAAATTTTTGGCTCGGGAGGTCTGCAAAAAAAACTTTTCCATTTTTAACGATAATCGCAGAAATCAAATGATTTTTATTAAAAAAATTTGTAGTTAACTACAAAAAATGTTTATATGTATGTAATTTTTTTTTGGTTGAATTAAAAAGTAAATAAAAATTTTTTAGAAATGAATTCAATTTTTTAAATTTTAAAATGTTGAAAAAAAATAATGCGCAAAGGATTCGCTTCAATAAAACATTTGGAAGTTACCGTAATTTTTGCTCCAAAATTTTTAAAAGTAAAACCTGACTTTTAAATACGTATTTTTTTGCAAAAAATATTTGTTGTAGCTTATTTAAAATGCAAATTTGCTTTTTTTTACTAAAAAATATTGTTTACAAAAAAAGAAACGGAAGAACGCCTGCACGTAGTTGTAGATATGCCCCCATATTTTTTTGTGTTTTTGTACCATCCAGGTGAATTATGGCATAGTTCTCCGAAAATAAAAAAGTGAAATTGTTGCAAAAAAGTAATAACTTCTGGAACTCATGTCTTTTTTCTTTAATAACTTTTTTTGCAAAAAATAAAGTGCAAATAAAAATAATTTTAAAAAGTTTTTAAATTTGAAAATAAAAAGTGTTCAACCAAGAAAGCTTTAAAATAAATTCTGTGCTTTACCACAAATTTAGATAATCGAGTAATTTAGTAATGTTATAAACGAGCCAAAGATTTTAGCACGATTTTTAATAAATGTCTTAGATAGGAAATAAAAATTCCATTCAAATCCCTGCAAAAATTTCGCCACTTTTGTCATTCATTTTTTTTCTTTTCCTATTCAAAAGGTCTCGCTGCTCTTTTTTTACATAGCATTTATTCTGTAGTTTTATTTTTTAAAATCAAAACAACTCAAATTTATTCCCCAGATATTTCATTATTTCAAAAAATGTCCAATCCCACATAAAATTTACTCATTCATTTTCACATTCCAAAAATTCAGAAATTCTCAAGTTCTCAAGTTCAAAAAAGTTATTTAAAACCGATGTAGCCGAGAAAGAAAATGCTAAAAAAAACTCATCGTTTTTTTATAACTACAAAATTTCGAAAAAAAAAGTTATAAAAAAAGAATCCGGCGAGACAGCAACACACTTAACTTTTTTTTGAGTAATAAAAAAATTAGTTTTAGCAGGTGTAAAAATAAAACAAAAAGTTAAAAAGTGAGAAAGTTTTTTTGCAATGCCAACAAGAAAAAAAAGTAAAGTAATAATTTCCAGGTGTAAAAAACAAAACTAAAATAAAAAAAAGTGATGCTGAAGGCTATATTACATTTAAAAACTTTAAAATAGAGCAGATGTTTGTTTTGTGTTTAAACAAAACAACAATTATAAGAATTTATATAATATGCAGCAAAGTGGAAAGAAAAGCAAGCAGGTGTCTCAAAGAAAAACTTTTTTTTACTACAAGTAATTTGCTAAAAACAAAAATATGTATATAGAAAACAAAGGGCGATGTTATTTTTTTATTTGAAGGTGTTATAATTGGAGTTTTTTTTTCAGGTGACTATAATTTGAATTTTTGTATTTATCATTTTTAATAAGAAGTATGTATTTACTCATAGTGCACAAGTTTAAGGGGTTTCATAAAAAATATTTAAATTTTTAATGAAAGTTTCAAAATGGCTGAGGGTCTATCTAAAAATAATTTCAGCAGCAAGCTTTTGATAAACCCGATTAAAATATTTTAGCATTCAAACCCAAAACAATTATTTTTTAGGAAGACAAAAATCAACTTTTTTATTTTTATGATCAAAAGTTTTCCAAACTCCGTGAATTTTGTGATTTGCAATATTAAAACTCTTTAATTGCAATTTTTTTCACTTTATTTTCACAAAATAAATGACATAAGCGGTTTTTTTTGAAAAAAATAAATATACTGTAGAAGTTGTTTACAACACTTTTTTCATTTCTATCTTTAATTTTAGATAATCGGATTACCTTAAAATTAAAATGGATTGAAAAAAACTGATGCTTAAAATCATCATATTCCTAAAAAACGGAAGCTGCACAAAATCCTTTTCAACAAAAAAATCCAAGCGTGCCTGCTTTAATAAATAAATAAATGTAAATCTCTGTCATCTGACTAACTAAGACACACAAACCAATTATTAAAAAAAAATTCCTTTCAAAATCCATACATAAAATAAAAGATTCTTTTTGTGGTCGGTTTTTGTAGTTTAAAATTTTACAAAGAAATAAATGAAAAAGCATAAAGACAAAAAATTTTGAATAAAGAAAAATAAAGAAAAGGATAAGACGTTCAAAAGAAATAGGATAAACTGTAACAAAAATTTTTAGCTTCTTATTATTCATCTTCACTCATCCATCCATCCATCATAAATAAGCGTTTTGAACTTTGACTTTAGTTAAAAAAGACCAATGTTTTTCCCGTGAAAAATAAATAAAGAAAAAATAAAAGAAATTTATTAAGGGAATTCGCGTTGTTCAAAATAAAAAAAAGTATTAGCAATATCCTTGTTTTTGGGGATTTATATTAATTTTTTGTTGTTTTTCAAATGTGTGTGAGATTGTATTTTTTTTCATTTATTTTTGTCGTTCCAAAAAACCTAAAAGCAAAGACTAATCTTCTTTTTTTTGTTGTTAATGGATGATTAATAATTATTTGAATGTGTGTGTGCTACATCATTTTTATTTTGTTGTTTCTTGTGTTTGTGGACCGACCAAAAAAAGAAATATTAGCAAAGGGAAAATTTTCCCAAGCAAAAATAAAAAAAAATTAAAAGAAAAACCTTAAAATGTTTCTCTAAGCTAAATTTAGCTACCCCCTCGAAAATGGCGGATCTCTGTCACAAAAACCAACAACAACTTTAAAAATAGCTCAATTAAATAATAACTGTTTTAAAATTTTCGTACGTATATCAAATTTGACCTTTAAAATGACAACTAAAAAAAACAAGTCTTACACAATAATGTTAAAATTTTATTTACCTATATATTGACCTAATAATACCTAATTCTTATTTATTTTTTATTTATTTTTTCAAATCCAGAAAAAATATATACATAAAACCAAATTAAATTATTATATTATTTTTTTTTTCTAGCTAGCCAACAACCGAACAACCAACCAACCAAAAAATAAATGACGGCTATTATTGTTTGTATATCAAAATAAAAATAGCTCATTGAAAAAAGAGTCAATAAAATTTTTTATGTAATTTGTTACGTAAAAAGTCAGTAGCGAACTTTTATGTGTTTTGTATGAAAATAAAAAAATTAAATTAAATTTAAATATTTTTTTCCTTTTGGTAAATGTTTTTGGCACCAAAGCATCGAAATAATTATTAATCTTTAATGTTTTATACGCAAATTTTTCTTCAACTTTAAAACTTCACTATTTATTAATGTTGTATTTTTTAATAATACAAAAAAAGTTTTTTAGGGGCCCAAAGTTTTTCAAATTCAAATTGGTAAAATACGTTGTATTTAAAAAACAGTGTAAAAAACTCATAATTTAATTTCAAATATATTAGAGCAAAAAATTAAAGTTTAATGTAACAAAAACCTTTGCTGGGCGTAAAAAAAAATATAGTCGGAAGTGGTTTGTTGGAAAAGTTTAATTTAATAAATATACACATCGTTGAAACGTGAGGCTCATATGCTGAGTAATACTTTTTGAACTTCAACAAAAAAGCAAACATTAAACTTCAGAGTATGTATTTTTAAAAAGTAGAACCATTCAGGAACTAACGAGAAATTTCTAATATCGAGGAAGAAAATTTCAACAGAAAAAAGGAAGTTAAGGAAAAAATAAAGCACAAAATGTTTTCACAAGATTTTTACAGTAAATTTATAAATAAAATCGAAAGAGAAATGTTGAAAAAAATTCCAGAAATCAAAGAATTATTAAAGTTTTAGATAGTTTTAATTTTTTACATTTTTATAAGTCAGAAAAAAAATGTTTTTCAAATCATTTAAATTATCTAAAGCTAAATCCCATAACAAAAAGCCATGGCTAAATAATTTGAAAACCCCCAACAAATTTTAGTTTTTTTATATTCGAAACATACAGTATTTTTTTTTTTTTTGCGGTAAAAAGGCTACAAATTAAAATTATTAAACAGCCTTGAAAGTTTAATTAACGATGAAGAAGAGGAGGAAGTAGGAAAGTAATCCTTCAAGGAACGAAAGTTTAAAATAACTTTTTTCCTTCCGTAATTTTAAACAAAGAGAAAAAAGAAAAAAGCTTCCCGGTTTTTATTATTATTTTATTTATAAAAAAAATTTAAATTCCGCGTTTAAGTCTTTTTTTAAGTTTCCGGGTCAATTAAGTATTCATCGACAAAGCAAAAATTTATCCCAAAGCAACTTCCATCAAAAAACTTAAAGATAAGTGCATATTTTTAGGAAATATTTAGCATTATTTAAAAATTACACTTCCCAGACTTAATATTAGAAAAAAAAATCAGCAAATAATACCTTTTTCTTTATTTTTCTGAACAATTAAAAATATTTTTAAATGGATGCAAAAAAAAGTTAATTAAAGCCACTCTTTCCAAGGAATTCTCTTTTTGGGGACATTGTAAATTAAAAGAAATGCTTTTTAAATTAATAAAAAATTTATTTTTATTCTTTTTTAATATTAATTTTAATTTTGATTAATTTAATTAATAATTGCAATAATCATTTATTTATTTGTTGCGTATTTTAATTAATAAAAACAATTTCCGCTGTTGTCTACTAAATGCCACCTAAATGCTGCTCTTCTTTTTTAATTTCTCTTTTTTTGGTCGATGCAATAAATAAATAAAAAGATTTTAATTATCAAAATAGAGAGATTAATTTAAAAAAAATTAAATTTTAACCTTGGATAAAATTGAATTTTTTTACTTACTTTTTTTCATATTCATTTATAAATCAGGAGGAAAAATACTGTATTTTGTTTGTTGTTTGCAATTTTTGATTAAATAAATAAAAAGATTTTAATTAACAAAAAAATGTAAAGACTATAATCAGGATTTTTAATTAAAATTTTAACCTTGAGATTGATTTGATTTTCTGCGTCGTTTTATTCATTTCTGAATAAAGGGTATTATAAATCGTAGCTTAATGCTCATAGATATTTGCATGTGTTTTAATTTAAGATATAAAGAATTTATCAACAGTCTTTCGTTAGACTATCTTTTAGCCCTTTATTTCTAAAATTACCGTATTTTTCGGACAAAATGTTTTTAGTATTAAATATTTTTTGCACTATAAAAAAAAGTTTTATTCTATGTTTGAAGTTTAATTTAAATAATGAATATTGCTTATTTCTATGAATCAGTGCCTCCTCGTAAATTCTAAATTGCCATACACTTACAAAGTTTTTGAAACATTTTAATTCATTTTAGGACAGCTGTTATTATTTTTTTAACTAGCTTTCTTACTCACTTACATTCATTCATTTCATTAACAAAAAAAAAACATTTAGAGACAAAGAAAGTTTTTACAAAAAAAAAGTCTATTAAACCCACGCTACACGCAGCCGTCAAATGTTACAGTTTATAGTTGGAGCAACAAAAAAAAGACAAGACAATTATTATATTGTCTCTTGGGAATCTTGGAAAACTCCGCTATAAAAAGTCAAACCAACCATTAATCTATTTATTTAGATGAATGGAAAAAATTATTTTGGCCTTTTGTAATCTCAAAAAATTGGTCTACAGGGAATTAATTTAACTACAATTAATTTATTATTCACAGCCCAAAAAAGTAAGAAAAAAAATGGTTCAGCATAAAATACTCGCACTTAATATTGAGGGAAGTTTAGGTCTAAATACAAACATAATTTAAGAACAATATAAGCAAATGCCTTTTTGACAGAATTGGTTTTAATGAAAAGATTTTCCTAAGATGTTTATTTCTCGGATCAACGCTCGCATTTTCATTGTTTGCTTTTTAAGTATAGAATCTGCCAAAAATTCTATATTTCACGAAAAAAAATACAAAATTTGTAAAAAATATGTATGTTAGCATAGCTATTTCCTCAAGGATATTGTAATGAATTACAAATGTGTTTTTTGGAAATATTTTAATGTTTTGGACTCATAGCTTTTTTTCTTCAGTTTTTTCCTTCTTAAACTTAATTAATTATTTAATCAGAGGCAGAAGAAAAAAGTTTGTTAATTATTTTACACCAACAACAAAAACACATAACATACAAAAAATTATTCTGTCAATTAATAGACCTTACAATTTATAATTTTAATTTATGAGTTTTTGTAGTTAATTTATAATTAAAATTTGCGGGCGTTAGTAATTATTATTTTATTATTGAAGGTGGCTATCTTAATTGTATCTATGTACATATATTTTTTAATTATGTCTTTTTTGTAGTTGTAACTGGAATTTGCACATAATTTACAATTATATGTGAATATTATTGTAAAATGAAAATAGTAAAGAGATATATGTAAGTTAAAAAATAGTCGACAGAATTTTATCAGGGACTTTATGGGTTCAAAAAAATTTTCTTTTCTGTCCATGATTTATTATAGCAAAAAGCCAAACATTGTCAAGTCCTCTAAGTTCAATCCAATAATTTTTAGATTTTGATTTTTTTGTTTGAATTAATAAATTAAGTTGTAAAAATTTTTTACGGTTGCCAAATCTTAAAAAGCTTTTACAACAGCACAAAAATCATTAAAAAAAATTTTTACTAAATTTTTAAAATTTATTTTATTACTTTGCCGCTGATTTACAATCGCTTTTTGATATTTAAAAAAAAATTCTTTTTAGTTCTTGGCTTTTTTAGTTTTCTTAGAAAACAAAAAAAGGTACTGTTGTTGTTGTTGCTGCATTGCGCTCACAAGGGAAAAAGAAACATTTTGATATTATTAAAAAAATATCCATTTTGCATCATTTTTTTCTTTCTCGATGAATAAACAGAAGCTGCAAAAAGAAAAACTCATTTAATAAAAAAATAATAAAAAATTTTAATGAAACCACGTGTTTCAAAAAAATGTAACAAGAAAAGGTTGACGCCATTTAGTCATCTGCTTTTTTTTATAAATATTAAAAATACAAAAATTAGAAACACCACAAAAATAAAAAAAATAAAGCAAAGGTGAAACTAAAAAAAGTGAGAGAGATAATCCTCAAAATCTTATCTTAGTTAAATGGCAGCAAGCAAGCAACAGAATTAGCAAATAATCCTGTTAAGGCAACAAAAAATGTTTTTAACATTTTTGCTTTTTTAAATGTTTTAGATTGTTTGTTTTGTTGTCTTTGCTCTGCTTTTTAATTTTAGCTTCTTTTTCAAAGCTATAATCCTTTTGGCTTTTTACAAACATACAAAAAAAATTGACGAGATAGGATTATTTTATTTTTTGGAGATAGAAATGACAATTTCCATGGGTCCATCATATATATGTTCATATCAGGGTATTTTGGTGTTGGATAAAAACTATTTCTTACTTTTTTTTAAAATTTTTTTGTTGTTTTTGCTTTTATTTTGTAAAAATTAAAAAAGTGAATCAGCTGAGGGAAAAAATTAGATGAGTAAAACACACAAAGGCACATGTTTCTAATTGCTTTTAACCAAAAGAATGTCTCATAAGGAAAAATTAGGAAGGTCATTACTCATCGAGAGCCAATAATTATTAACTTTCAAAACTTAAGACATCTTAAAAAAATTTAATTTTTTAATTTCTATGCTTGCTTGAATAATAATTCATTTTGTAGTTGTTAAAAAATAAAAAGTTGCACTTGAAGGAAATAAAAAAATAAAAAGAGACTAAAAAAGCAGTAAATTATTATCTTAATAATAATAATTATGGATGTACTTATGGTAAAAAAATTTTTAAGAGAGGTTCTACGAGCTGATTCAAATAGGGCGGAAGAAGATTTTTTTTTATTTTGATTTTTTGATTCGAATATGTTCAAAATGACGAGAAAAAATTATTGGCGTCAAGCTTTTTCCCAAAAAGTGAGCAGGATATGCTAATTTTTTAAATTGAAGTTAAAACCATGCATTAGCTTCAAAAATTCGGCTAAGTTCACCCATGAAGTATAAAAATTAGGTTTTTATCCAGTATTATGTAATAGATTGCGGGCTAATTTATGGTGTATACCATATATTTTAATGTTCATCAAAAATGAGGAGAAATTTGTATATTTATACTTCAAATTGATGCCATTTTTGAGCCTTCTCCCACGCAAAGCTAAACTATATATCAAAATAACGCCCAGAATCTCCTCTTAATTATGGTTTAGACAAAAAAAAATTACAATGCCTCATTAAGGACTTTTGAATTTTTGAATGTGCAAGACCACCATTTTTAACGGGGAAATCCATTTTTTCAGTTTTTTTCTTCCATGAAAATAATTTGAACATAATGCCAAAACACAAAGAGAGAAAGTGAAGAACACCAATTACCCCGTTAAAAATGGTGGTCTTGCACATTCAAAAATTCAAAAGTCCTTAAAGGGACATAGCTATTTCATGCCTTTTCAAAAATTTCGATACTGGGGCTGATAGGAACAGTTGGGGTGGCGCGTGTTTGAATTACCGTGCACTTTCTGTCTTACACGGTAATTCAAACACGCGCCTTACCAAGTGTAACTTTCAGTCCCCACTATCGAAATTTCAAAAAAGGCATGAAATAGCTATGTCCCTTTAATGAGGCATTGTAATTTTTTTTTGTCTAAACCATAATTAAGAGGAGATTCTGGGCGTTATTTTGATATATAGTTTAGCTTTGCGTGGGAGAAGGCTCAAAAATGGCATCAATTTGAAGTATAAATATACAAATTTCTCCTCATTTTTGATGAACATTAAAATATATGGTATACACCATAAATTAGCCCGCAATCTATTATATAATACTGGATAAAAACCTAATTTTTATACTTCATGGGTGAATTTAGCCGAATTTTTGAAGTTAATGTATGGTTTTAACTTCAATATAAAAAATTAGCATATTCTGCTCACTTTTTGAGAAAAAGCTTGACGCCAATAATTTTTAAATATTTTTTAGAACCGATTGGTAAAGAAAAATAAAAAATAAAAAAAATCTTCTTCCGCCCTATTTAAAAATTTTCAAATTATCTCGCAGAGTCTCTCTTAATTATTTTACCACACTGGCTAGAAAATTAAAAGAGGGTAATTAAAGTACAAAAAAATGTGCACCATAAAATTATTTTTTTTACAAAGATCAACAAATAAAAAATGTTTTAAATGAATATTGTATATTCTGGGAAAATAAAGAAAAAGGAAATTGTAAAACATTCTATGTAGACAGTGTGGGAGATATCACATTTTGTAAAATAAAATATATTAATTTACAAGCAGAAGGTGGAAAGATGATTGTTAGTCTTTGTTTTTTTTATGGCTTCCAAGCCGGAAGAAGATGAAAAAATGAATTGTAAAACTTTCGATTTTATTTGAACTCAAGGATTTTGGAAATAGAAATTTTGTTAGGGGAAGAAAATATTACCAAAATATCAAAAAAGCAACTAAATTAAAAATATAAATATATAATTTTAAACGCAATATTCTTTATATCCTATTTTTCTGTTTTTCCAGGCAAAAACAAAGTTTTTATCGCTAAAAATCTTTGCTGATTAATTCAAAGATCAAAAGGAAGAAAGGTCAAATGAAATCATCGCTTCTCAAATTTAGGCATCACATATTAGAAAATTGGATTAACCGTGCCATAAAACCGGAATTAAATCCGTAAATCCACGAACCTTTTAGTTCTTAATTTATTAGATTACTATAAAGTCTTAGAAGTGTACCCAAATACATATTATCTTAAAATAACATCACCGCATTAACTCTCAACTTCTGATCTTCTCTATTGCATTAAAGATCAAACAAATGTAAGCATTACTCATGACATGGAAAGTGCAACAGCATTTATTCTTCCTCTTTCACCTTAGGATTCAAATACAAATTTGGCATAAGTGTTTAAATTCCGTGTCTAATAAAGGTGAAAAAAATCAAAGATAGAAGTTTTTGTATGGATTTACGCCAAAATCCTTTTATAAAAATTAATAATTTCTTTTCATCTTCCAGACATCAATCATGTCTTCGAAAAAAAGAAATAAGGTTAAGTAAATAAATCGGATTTAAGTCTCTTTATTTTGGATTTTATATTGTCAAAAAAAACCATGAGATTTAAGAATAATGCTAAAACGAAAACAGTAAAAAAGCGCGTGCTATAATACTTCTTTTTTACAGACGAAAAAGAAATATTAATGAGAGACTAGCATCAACGATTTAAAAAAAAAAATAAAAAATACAAATCAGTTTTTATAATTACAAAAGACACAAATAAAAAATTTTAAGGTTATATCCTTCCATCATTCAAAATCATTTGTTGTCTTTGTGGATTTAAAGTTTGTATCATTTTAATTTAAAACAAAATTATAATTTCATTTGTCAATTTTTAAACATTTTTCATATTTTGATAAAATCATACTGTAAATTTATGAAAATATTTATTTTGTTTATTATTTTTAAATCTTTTAAGAAGCTTCGTCAAATAAACATTTGAGCTAAGAAAACTATTTTTTAAAGGGTTTAAATTAAATCCGCCATAAAAGGAAGACGACGATGACACTTTTTTACATTGAATCCTTAAAATAAGAAGCGAATATCATTGATGTTTCTTTTTTTTTTTTGCGTCAAAATATTTTCTGAAAACTAGTCTTTTGTTGACATTTTTTGTGAAGTTTAATATTTTCAGAGCCTGACTGAAATTTTGGTAAGCAAACAAACAAAGTTTATTCATGGATTAATTTCTAACGATTAGAAGCTATTGAACTTCTTTGACGGCTTCCTCTGTTCAACTCGACAACGTTGCATTTTTTTTGGGGTCTTCAGGCTTTTTTTTTCAAAATATCAAAAACAATAAATAAAAATTGAACTTCGAAGCCTGAAGTCATTTATTTGTCAAAACCGACGATAAATTCTTTTCAAATCCTTAAAAATTTAAACAACAAACACAAAAGATTATTAGTGATGGCGCAATAATTTTTCCTCGTGCAAAAGATTTTTATTCACATTTTTGTGCTGCCAAAAATAAAAGGGTTTATAGTAACAAAAACTAATAAAATTAAATTGAATAGGGAAGACTAGTAATAGTAAAAGTTAAACCCACAATAATTTGAGCTTATAGTACTAATAAATGAGTAAACAAAATAATACAAAACAAAAAAAAATATTTGTTTAAATAATAAAAGATTAAAACACGTAGCAAAAAATTTTTTTTAAACCTACAAATTTGCTACATCGTAAAAAAGAAAAAATTTGCATATTTTTTAAAATTATGTTATGTGTTGTAGTTATTGTCATAATTTTAAGCTTTGATTTTTTTATTTTTCAGTTTCTTATAAATAATGTCAAAAGTTAAAAGTTTAAAAATATCACCATTTCCCGTTATTCGCTGTTTTTTTTCTCATTTTTTTTGTTGTTGGTCTGTGACGTTAAAATGTCGAAGATCTTAAAAAATAAGAAATTGAGACATTTAAAGTTTGGCTTCTATTGCAGAACTAAGAAAAAAATAAATAAAAAGATGCTATATTTTAAAATTTTTTTGACATTTATGTATTTTTTCTTTCTTTAAATGTTATCAAAAAATAAAAATAAAGTTTTTAAGAAAAATAAAAAAAAATTTTATTAGCAATAATAAAAAGCCGCCGTTGTTAAGTGTTTAATGCTACAACTACTTTTTTTAAAAAGATTATACAAATTACAAAAAAGGTCATCAAATGCTAAAATAAAATATATAGATGAATTATGTATTACCAAGCTTTGAAAATAGTCCAAAAATAATAAAGCAACTTATGCTCAGTGAGAAAAAAGTTTTTTTAGGAATTAACTTTAGAGATCCACAACAATAGAATTTAAATGACAATGATAGGCCAAATCCGACAACTATAAAACTATTAAAATAGCCATTTCGATAATATTTAGAATTACGATTAAAACACTTTATTTAAAAAGGATTGCATATTTCCATTTTTTTCAGCTTTGAAAAATCGAGAAAAAGTAAATGTCAGTTTTGAAATAAAATTTTTAAATTCAATTAATCGATTGATTTTTTTCTTTTAATTTGTAAAAATCGACTGAGCAAATCGGATTTAATTTTAAATTTTCTATTATGCAATAAAAACTATCCAAAAAGATCACATTCTTTTTACTCTTTATTTAAAACTCACAATTCTGATCATTTCATATCCACTACAACAACCAACTTTTTACTCTAGTTTTAATCCCTCTCTCAATTGTATGTAGTGTGAATTTAATTTCCATCATCATGTTTGAAAAACTTTAATCTCCAAAAGAAAACAAAAATCATCATAATTTGTAGTGTGTCACGATTGTCGATTGTTAAGCAACAAGTAAGCTTAACTTTAATCTTTTTTCTTTTCAATTCAAAGAAGAAAATCTCTCCATCAATGACCACTCTTCAGAAAAAAGAAAGTTTCAAAATTTGATAAGAAAAAAGACAGAAATGAAAGCTTAGAGCGGCGCCAAAAAAGACTTAAGAAAAAGTTACGGTATTTGAGACATAGTCAGCCACGTGGAAAGAAAAGTTTATTATCAAAAATCCACTTTCATTAATTGAAGTTTTTAGTTTTATTCCCGAAATTTTTTTTTGCTGAATTCGCAGTTTTTTATGACATTTTTTAAGAATAACTCATTAAGCGTTCAGAAGATTGCTGTTGCTTTAAAGAGAAACAATCAAAGTTAAAAAGTAAGAAAAGAAGAGAGAGAAAAAAGTGATAAGGGTGTGCCTCTCCTTTCGTTTATTCTTTATTTCTTTTGGCAATAAGAATTTTTTGTTGCTTATTTCATAACATTCATATTCAGAAAAATATAAGAAAGGTGCAAAAGAAATTTTGTCTTGAAGGAAAAGTTAGGGAGAATCTTATTTGAATTGGGGAAAATGAAAGAAAATTTTAAGCAAGGTTTCGGAAAAAAAGACAATAAAAGATTCAAATGTAACAACAGGCTAGGCAAAAGTGAATGAAACTTAAAATTAGTTACTAGGGCTCCAGCCACGAAAATTTACAAAATCTTCTGAGTTGACGGTTAATTCAAGAAAGTGTTATAAACCACACTTAATTTTCCATACGCGAAAAATGCATTCCGAAAATTAAAAAAAATTCTTTTCCAGACACGGTAGAAGCAATAATTTATTTCTGTGAGTCTTAAAACAAAAGATTACAACCTTTTCCATTTAAAATAAAATCGAAATAAATTTTTAACTCTAAAAGTTTACAAAGCTTTATCGTATTCTTTTTATTTTGTTCTTGATCTCTTTGATTTCAATAAACCACCACGCTCTTATCGTAAAAATATAGGACGTCAAAAAACATTCTTACTCATACACCCGGATTTTAAACAATGCATGCAAAAAAAGAGGTCATAAAAGTTTTTTTTATATACTCAATAAACACAATTAGATCACAAATTTGATGTTCATTAACACACACAAAAATTTTGCATCAAAAATCAACAAAAAAAAGACATTAAACATTTGATTTTCTTTTTCTGATAAGTGTAAATAGAAAGAAAAAAAATCAGATCAAGTCATGTGACTACGTGTCGAAGGTCAACATTTCCTCTCAATCGGCTGGCCTCTTCGTCTGTCGTCTGACCCACCCATGGCAAAAATGAACATAAAAAAAGTTTAGCATAAAAAAATAATAATTTACTGCAGAAAAAAGTTATTTCAGGAGACAATTTTATAAAAGAGTTGTAATAGAATGAATGAAAAAAAAAGTTGGATGTAAAAACAAAAAAAAATAATCAACAAGGGAATGTATAAAAAAATTGTCGAGCTATTTATTTTTGCAAAATTTTTGCTTTGATGTCTCTTTTTTGGTGGTATTGTCAATTTAATTTCAAATATGCAACGTTTTTATTACTCTTTTTTCTTTTTTTAATTGTTTCGCTCGATTGATAAAAATGATAATAGTCTGGGCCAAAAAGACTACAATTCTTTTTTTATCGTTGGTGAATATTTCTTTAATACTTTTGAAATTGATTAAATAATAAAAATTAATTTTTTCTGCTAGCTTTGTTAATGATTTCATAAAGAAAAAATACTTGAAGCAAAAAAATTTTTGTTAAAACGCGGCGAAAAACTAACTCAATATACAAAAACGCAATTTTTAATTTTCGAGCAGACCATGTTTTACAAAGGCAAATTTGCGCTATTTTTTCAAGAGATAATTTAGAATGTTCAAAATTCATTTAAATAATAATAAACATTAGAGAAACATAGCGAAACGGATCAAAAACGTTTTTAACCATTTTCAAGAGAATAATTTATTTGGAATGCAACATTGTTCTCCAAAAGAATATTTAGCATAATATTGTCCTGTTTTATTTTGAAAAACTAAAACGCTGCATAGATTTTTAAAAGAGCAACATAACAACCGCGACAAAGAATGGTTGTACTGTAATGTGCGACCAAGTGCGCATTGATTTGCACAATTTAATTCCAACTTAAAAGTGCATTTCCTCCTTTTACTCGTTCTTTGACTTGTCACTTTGACATGGCAATTAATCTAAAGTTAAATTCTAAAGCTGTCAAAAAGCCAAACGCCGATAGCAATTATATCAATCAAGATCAAACGACTATCGTCGGCTCTGCTGACGATAGACGCAAGAAGATTCTTAAAGCTGTTTTTATAAGTATGTACAGTTTATTTTAGGAATCTTGACTTGATGAATAATACCGGAGGGCTTGATCATGCTGGCAAGTACAAAGGCTAACAGCTACGAGGAAGCATGATCTGACGATAACATCCAAGAATATTCTAGAGTAAAGGCGGAGTTAAACATCCTCAAAAAATATATATAAACCCCAAAGGTGAGATCAACATTATTCTTCTCTTCTTCTTCTCTCAAGAATGATTCGAAGGAAAGTCAAAAGATGGAAAGGATAACTCGCAAGAGTTAAGCCTAAAGTCGTGATCTCTCTTATCTATCTTTTCTCTCTAATCTTATTGTTAAAAAGAGTTATGAATAAATAAATCATATTTTAATAATATCTGAGCCATAACAAGAACCGTGGGGTAAACCGCTACACATACACTATCTATGCCCAAAATGATATAGCAAAAGCTCTTCATTTTACAGTACCTTTAATAGAATAAAAATAATAATGATTCCCATTATCAAAAAAGCTTAATTCCAAAATTTTTCCATCTTGATTTTTTATAACTTTTACTTTATCGAACATTTTTCCTTCTTTTTTAGGTTCACAAATATGCTAGTTTGTATCAAATTATACCATATTTTTATCGGCTGTTTTCTCATAAATTTTAAGTGAGTCCCGTTTTCCACGCAATTGACAATTAGCACATTTAAATACTCTATGTGACTTATCATAATTATAAATATGGCAAAGTTTAGAAGAATCATAAATTGTTAACTAATGACTTTTACGGCCTTTGTTAATAAATTCAAGTTAATGGTTTTACAAGATTTGGATCATTAAAAAACTCATTTCACATCGGATATATGGACATTTTATAGGATCATCAGGGTATTCCATATATGGCATATATGGGCTATAAATACCCATGGGACCAAAATTACGGATTTTTCTTTTTACAAATAAAGCTTCACTGATTTTATATAAATCAAATCGAATATTTGTATCAATTTTTAGTCGGCTCTAATGGATTTACTTGTTTAACTTTTAAATTTAAAGTGGATTAAAGTATTGATAAAATTATTTCCCAGCTCGAAGCTGAAGACTTAAAAAATAAAATCTTTTTCTAAAAAATTCAAAAAAAAAGAAGAGCCTACAAAGGGTCTCACCAAAAATAAAAAAGGAAAACTGAATGAATAAACAAAAAAATATTTTTTCACTGCATAATTGTTTTGTTTTCCATCGCGCAACGACCATAAAATCTATGTGTGCCAAAAAGTATTTCATAATGCGCGATATATTAAATTCTTTCATTTTTTTGAATTCTCTTTGTCTATTTTTTCACGCACCGGTCGCAGATAAATATTGCAAAAAAGCCTTTAAAAGCGACGATGCATTATTGGTTCTTTTTCGTAATTTTGTAAACCACCGAAATTCCTTTTTTTGCAGCACCTTTTTTGTTTTGTTTACTCACATACATTCCTTCACATTTTTCATTACCTACGTTTTTTAAAATTTAATTTATAAAAAGCAAAAAAACATAAAAAATAAAAAAAGAAGATAACAACACATTTTTTTCTCTGACACCCATTCATTATTCAACGACGAAGCCATTGTTATTATCCAAAAATATGAATGTGTATTATTGCAACAACAAAAAATAATCCTAATTTGAATCCATAAAATAATCTTCTTTTTTTTCTGTAACGCAAAAAATTATTAAATTAAATAAAATTAAAATTACTGTGTCATTTTTTGCCGGAAAGGAAGATTATCAAATTTATTTACTCGTCACGTATTTATTTTTTTTATCCAAAATTAAACCCACAGATGACTGAAAAATTTTAATAATAAAATTTTGGAATAAACAACCTACTCTTTTTTTTTAATACAAATAAGTAAGTCTCAAGGATAAAAGTAAAATGGAGGAAGAAGACATTCAAAAATACTAACAAAAAGATGAGATTAAAAAAACGTAGATTTAAAAATGGAGGCGATGGCAAGGTGAAAATATGTATATAAAAAATTTAGCAAACAAAGGCATACAGCAAGAATAAAAATGTATTTCGAAGAATTAAAAAAATATATTTCCTCTTTTTAAAGCACATTTTATTACTGCTTGGAAATACTGTAATATGAAATAAAAAGGGTATCCAATAAGCAACTAGTTTTAAACTTTGTTTCAAAAGCAAAAATTTATTAAACTTATTATTGTTTAAAGAAAGTTTGTTTTATAAAAATTGTATACATATTCATTCTTGAATCCTTTTTAGGCTATTTATTTTTTTCCATTTTTCGAGTTGTTTCACTAATTTATTTAACAATAGCAATAACTATGGATTTAAATACAATGGGTGACAATTTCATCAAGTCAAAAAAGTTGCCATAAGTTGCCATGAGTTGCCATGAGTTGCCATCGGTTGCCACTCATTTCGCCAAAGGTTCTCTTAGGTTTTTGAATTTTTTTTTCGCGCCAAATTATTTTTAGAAAATTTTTTTTAGGAGAATTATTGAATATTTTCACTAAAAATCTTTAATTTTTTTACATAATTCAATTCTAAAACAAGTAAAAATATTACTTATAACATCATTGCCTTACTGGTAACGTCATTAACACAAAAATTAAAACTTTTGACTAGTTTTTTCCATATTTTTTGCGTTAAAACCTTATGTTTTTTGCTGTTGATAGCTTTGCAATAATTGCTACGACTAATTATAATTAATTTCAACCGGTATGTTTACTATTTATACCCTAAAAAATTCAAAAATGGCTCCTGTTTTTTTTTACCAAAAACAATGTTTCAATCCTTTCTTCTAAATTAAAAAAATACTTTTTCCATCCAACCTATTGACAACACAAAAGAAAAACAACTTCAAAGATTTTTTTCTCAATTTATTCATATCATTCCAAAAAATAAATAACAAAAACCAAACAATTCACAAACTTTGAACAAACAAATAAATAGAAAAGGCGAAGAAGCTTCAAAATCCATCAATAAATTAGGGGTTATGTTTTGAGAATTGATCCCAGCGGCTTGAAATTGAAGCGGTACATCTTCCGATGAAGAAAGAAATCAAATTTGATACAACGCAAAGAATAAGCATAATAATAAATACAAACATGAGGTCGTTCTTGTGTTCTTGGGTAAAGGTAGTAGCATTGCTATTAGCAATGGCAACAGCTGAATTATGGTTTTCACTGCTATGATGATTGCCCATTTTGTTGTAGGCAGCGCCAAAGATATTTCCCATAAAAAAATAAGAAGAAGGAAGAGATAAGAAAGGAAGAACTTGAAGCAGGATAAAAAGCGGATACTGAATGAAATATTTGGGATCCAGCTGCTTTTATACTTCAAATCTATTGGAACTTCCATAAATATTTTTACAATAAACTATTAAAATCATCGCTTAGAGTGGTGATAAGTGATAAAGGTCATGGAATAATTCCTTTTTTCTTTTCTTTATTTTTATCTCGCTTGAATTTTTTATTATTATTGGTGATAATTCATTACCTTAAAGGTTTTGACAAAGTAATATGGGAAATATCTTTGGCGCTGCCTACAACAAAATGGGCAATCATCATAGCAGTGAAAACCATAATTCAGCTGTTGCCATTGCTAATAGCAATGCTACTACCTTTACCCAAGAACACAAGAACGACCTCATGTTTGTATTTATTATTATGCTTATTCTTTGCGTTGTATCAAATTTGATTTCTTTCTTCATCGGAAGATGTACCGCTTCAATTTCAAGCCGCTGGGATCAATTCTCAAAACATAACCCCTAATTTATTGATGGATTTTGAAGCTTCTTCGCCTTTTCTATTTATTTGTTTGTTCAAAGTTTGTGAATTGTTTGGTTTTTGTTATTTATTTTTTGGAATGATATGAATAAATTGAGAAAAAAATCTTTGAAGTTGTTTTTCTTTTGTGTTGTCAATAGGTTGGATGGAAAAAGTATTTTTTTAATTTAGAAGAAAGGATTGAAACATTGTTTTTGGTAAAAAAAAACAGGAGCCATTTTTGAATTTTTTAGGGTATAAATAGTAAACATACCGGTTGAAATTAATTATAATTAGTCGTAGCAATTATTGCAAAGCTATCAACAGCAAAAAACATAAGGTTTTAACGCAAAAAATATGGAAAAAACTAGTCAAAAGTTTTAATTTTTGTGTTAATGACGTTACCAGTAAGGCAATGATGTTATAAGTAATATTTTTACTTGTTTTAGAATTGAATTATGTAAAAAAATTAAAGATTTTTAGTGAAAATATTCAATAATTCTCCTAAAAAAAATTTTCTAAAAATAATTTGGCGCGAAAAAAAAATTCAAAAACCTAAGAGAACCTTTGGCGAAATGAGTGGCAACCGATGGCAACTCATGGCAACTCATGGCAACTTATGGCAACTTTTTTGCGTGTCGGTTGACTTGATGAAATTGTCAACCATTGTAGTTGGAATTGTAAATCAGTGTTTGCCAAAGAAATGTTGTCAAAAAAGCGAGTAAATGTTATTTTTGAAAATCTTTTTTTACTAATATTCTGACAAAAGAGTGTATTTCAAAGTTTGATTATAAAGTATGTAATAGCATTTTTTTCATAAAAAAGTTTGTGGACATTATTTGCATTGGAAAATAAAATCAAAAAGGAATTTTTTTTATAAATTTTCATTTTCAAAAAGCAACAAAAAAATAAAAATCAAAAAAATATATACATGAAAAACAAGTTTGTACATTTATTATTTATTTTCGATGAAAGTAGTAAAAAAGTTTTTTTGGTTTGTTTCATTTGTACTATGAGCCATAGCGATAACTTCATGAATCTAGGGCAATAAATTTTGATAATGCTAATCAAAATATTTATTTTGGCCGCAATTCCACTTAGTAAGAAAATGTTGTTGTTAATCCATTCTTTGAAGTAAATAAAGCTCCATCTTTATGGGATTTAATAAAAGAATCATCGTGATTTTAAGAAGGCTGATCTTCTATTATTGCTGTTTCGTGAAGCCAATTGATTCATGGTGAAAGCATCATCAACGCCAATCAAAATATGAATCATTTTTACAGTAGGTTTAATAATTAAAAAAGAAATGCAAAGCAAATTCTTTTTTTTTTGTAGAGTAAGTAAAAGTAAGTAAGGAGGAATAAAGCTTTGAAGAAGAAAGTATTTTATTTAAAACACTTTCGAACAACAAAAAAAAGTAATAATATTTTATTTTATCTTTTCTTTACTTTTTTTCGTTCATTTATATACTCTTTTTTTTTCCTTACGCCTCCCGCCAAAGAAACTAAGGCCAGCCCCATTCTTTCTTTCGAAGCAGCTTTTGAAAAAGCTCCGCCTTTTCTTTAATTTCATTTTAGGAGGATGGATGGTGGAAAGTTTAAACATCCAAAAGAAAGGAAAAGGAAAAAGGAAGGCCTTTTGAGAAGTGAATAGCGGAAAGCATTCCTTTTCGTGTTTTTTTCTAGTCCCAGAAACATCCAAAGAAAAAAAAGTTATGATTTTTGTAAAAAAGAATTAATAAAAGTAAAAAAATCTTTGAAACAGAAGAAACAAACAGAAAAAAAATAAATATTTTATGACCCTGTCAAGTATTATTACAGCAAAATAACTATTTTAAATAAATACAAAGTCCAGTTACATATATGTGAAATATGTGATTTTATTAAAAACGTATAAAAAAAAAAAAGCAAAAAAAGTTACAGTGGAATTGAGATGCAGTCCGAATTTACAAAGTTTTCACCGAAATTTTTACATTTGTTGCTCTTGTCATTAAAAAATCACCATTATTCTTTCTTATTTTTTAATCCTTGCGCTAAAAAAATTTTAAAAATAAAATTTATTATGCAAAAAAATTTTTTTTAATTGTTTTTATTAATCCAGTTATGCATTTTTTTATAATTCCATGCTCCATTTTGATATCATTTCCTGATTATTATTATAGTGTTTTGATATGCGAAAAATTATTGTTTGACTTTTGGTCACTTTTTCATAACTTCATCCATATTTCTTAGTATTATCTCTTTTTTTCTCCCAAAAGCTTAAAACTTATTTTATTCTTCTAGAACATTTATTTTTATTATATATATATATATTTTGTGAAGATCAAAAGTTGCTTTCTATCAGACTGCTTTTATAAATGTAAGAAAAATAACAAATTAATTTTGATTTCCTTTTTTTTTATAATTTATTTGTGCTTTAGTTTTTTCTCATAAAAAAGAAGCGACATCTTTCTTTGGCATTCGGTTTTTTATACGAGACTCGAAAGAAAACAAACTTTAATAATGTTCGAGAAATAAAAATAAACAACATTTTTTTATTACTAAAAAAATGTTTCATTCCTTATTTTTTCTACAAAAAAAGGAAGAATTATTGGAAGCCATAAGAAAGAAAATAAACAACCAAATTATTTCTGCCTTTTTGACCACCTCGAAGAAATTTAAAAAAAAGAGAGGAAAAGAACTCTTTTTTTATAATCTTAGAAACATACAAATAAAAAAAGGTCAAAAAGCAAAAAAGTACATATTTTTGAAATGAGTTTCCTATATTTTATTTATTGGCCAATGGTCAATTAATATACCCCAAAATTAAAAATAAAAGAAGACCATTAAAATTATTTTAATTATTAGTCATAGAATGTTTACAAACAAACATTGGTGATTAATAGTTTTATAAATTAAAAACAAAAAAATAGGTCAGAAGATCAAAAAACTAAACTTAGAATATACTTTAAAGTAAAAAGTTTAACGATTAATTTTAGTTTACCAAAAAGCATAGCCATATTTAATCGATGAACGTCAAAATAAACTTCCGATGACCTACAATTTATTGCCAACACAAGATTTTTTGTGTTGGCGAAAAAAAATGATCGTTTAATTTTATAACACATTTGTTTGTTTTATAATTAAACCTAATTATTTTTATTTGCTCGCAAAAATTAAATTAGGGAAATAATTTCCGCCTACAAAAGTTCCTGCTTTTCTATTTTCTGTTACTTTTCTTTTTTTAAATTTAAAATGCAAGAAACATTTTTACTTTGCTTTATTTTATTAGTTTAACAGATTTTAATGGCTAATTCTGGTCTCTTGTGCATGTGTCTGTAAAATTTGCTTTAAAATAAACTTTATGAACTTCATTTAGTCATGGAAACATAAAACTATATACAATTTTGCTTGCATTTTCTTATTGCAATATTTTTTAAATTTTTTTTCTCGCTTTTTATAATTAACTGGAAAAATTTTAAGTTCCAAAAATTTGGTGGAAGGATGGTATAATTATTTTACTTATTATTATAGCATTTTGAAATTGATTACATTTTTTTTTATTTGAAGGAGCTAAATTCGATGTTTTTTTCTAACATAACAGAAATAAACTTTCTTTCTTTTAAAAAAAATTATGTACTCAAAAACACACGTATTTTAATTGATTTTAAGAATCCTCTTTCATACATTCATTCATAAATGCTTCTTAATTTTATTCTTGAACCTTTAATTTTTGCAACAACAAAAAAAGGCAAAATAAAAGTAAAAAATAATAATATCACAAATCTGGTGGAGACAATGAATGTTTTTTCTCTCGTTTTTATCTCTTTGCTTTTTGATACCCTCTTTTTTTTAAATATTTACTTTTACCGGTAGCGGAAATCTTAAGTAAATTTTAGAAAGATAGGTGAAGGAGAAAAAATAATTGGAATCTATCAATGATCACATTTTATTGGGTAAAAATGGAAATGATGTGTTTTTAATTGTTTTTTTTTGTTTTTTTCAAAACCTTAAAATAAATGTGGTACTTTTTTGTTGAAAGTTTATGGTGGGTGTAAAAAGGAAGAAGAATGAGGCGAAATTTGGGGTTTTACACACTACGAAACGGTAAAAGCAGTCTGTGCAATACGTTATCATATGAAAAGGTTTGTATGGAATTGAAAAATTTTAAAAATATTTTTGTGGTTCAAAAAAATGATTTAAAGTCAGAAAAAATGACTAGATAGATTTGCACGGAAATTAAATAATTGTTTGCAAACTGGACAAATATTTTTTTCATTTTATGCCTTTTTAAAATTAAGTAAATTCCCGTGTTTAAATTTTTACCGCTTTTAATATCAGAAAATTCTAATACTTCAAAATGATTCTTACTCATACTTGCTAAATAAATTAATTTCGTTTCAAAATAAACTGACTTTGTCTCATAGACTCCTTCCTTCTGTATTAAATAATAAAATGACCCAATTTCATTTATCAGATTTATCTACCAATAATTTTACTGACTAACAAAAAATGTAGTTGGATTTATGTTTGTGAGTTTTATTTATTAATTAATAAAAAAGGAAGTATTGAAATAGATTGTTGCTATACTTGCATCCATGACCCAACGATGACAGCTGTTAATAAGACCATTTAAGCATAAATACTTATTTATCCAGTCATTTCCTTTTTTTCTGGCTTTAAAATATATGACTTTCTTTTTTGTATTATTAAAAAAGAGTTTACAAAAAAATCTTCCTTCTTTTTTTCAGTGGTTTAAAAATAAAATATATTTCCTTTTTACAATACAACTTCCTAATCTTTTAAAAAACTAGACGTAAATAATATTTGTATTTTCTCATTTTGCGGTGGATTTTTTGTCGCACGACAGAGTTTAAAAAAAAGTGGAACATAAACACATCAAAAAATAAATTTGAACTCACTAAAAATAGTCTAACATTTCAAAAATTTGGTAAGATTTATTTCTGAACTACGGCAACAAATTATTTTTCATGGAGGTCATCCAAAATATTTTTTGCAAAAGTTATTTTATTTTTTTGCTAAAAATTTGCTCTCTCATGGAAAAAAATACAAAGAGAGATGAACCTTTTGAAATTTATGTGCCGGAAGTGTTATTGCGACGAATATATTTTTTGGCATACGGTACTTACTTTTTTTAACCCTTCTCAAATAATATTCCTAAAAATTTTTTTACAAAAGTAACTGAAAAGCAAGGTGCTTATAAATTTTTGGTTTATGAACTTTTCGAGTACTTTTTTATTTCATTTTACATGAGAGAGAAGACAAAAATATTTGTAGGAAGTTTTTCAAGCATAAATTTGTTGTAAATAATTAAAAATTATTATTGTCTGAAACATTAATTAATTTACAATTACAATAACGTTAAATAGTTTTGTTCCGTGTTCAAATTAAAATTTTTAACAACAAAAAAATCAACAAGATGGAAATGATTTTGTCAAAAAAAGCAAACATGGATCCCATATTTTTAGAGGTAGTTGAATGTATATATCTATGTAAGCTTTGGAATTTGATCATAAATCAGAACTTCTCAATGTTGCTCAAATTTTAGCTTTACAATTTTCGTATTTTCTTTTTTGTATTTGTAACAATTTTATGATAATCTCCTCCATTCAAGTACAATTGGAATCTTTAAAAGATCACATAGTGATTTCAGCTTTATTCTTTATTATTGGTCTTTAAAAGTTTATTTACTGAGAATTTCTTTTTATAAATTAAAAGCTTATTGAAACAAAAGAAACTTTCTTTATTTTTTCTTGAAAATGTTTTTCTGCTTCCTCCGTTTTTGTATTCTCATAAAAAAAAATTTACGTAGACTTTCTTATTTTTTTCCTCTAAAAAAATAAATTTTGAACTTTTTAATTGTTTGTAAAAATAAAAAAATGAATGGCAAAAAAATATTTATTGCGGAGGCAAATTTTTTTATATCCATTAATTTTTTTATGACAGCGAAGTTCACGCAAAAATATAAATTTCCAAATAAATGTTATTTTTTTGTTAATAAATTTATTTGTGTGCGTAAAAATGCATTCACTCGAAAAAAGACCACCAAAACCGGAAAGTTTTTTATGGAATCAAAAAAGCTAAAAATGGAGGCAACTAAAAAAATTAAAAAAAGCATTTTTTTATAACAAATTTTGCTAAATTTTTTGTTTGAAAAACACCACTAAAAAATATTGGATGTGGGTTTCAAAAAAAAAGTAAAAAATTAAGTTTGTAAAAATAAAAATAAAAGTATTCACTTGCAAGATATTTTTTGCATTCGACGTCAAAAGTTAACTTCCGTTTTATATATTTTTTATGCAATGTCAACGCAAAAATGGAAACGGGAAACCTTTTATATTTTTATTTAAACCATTTTTGCATAATTTTTATGGCGTGATAAGTATGAGAAAAACAAACTCTAAATGTTAAGGTTTTTCTGTATATTTTATTTTTGATTTCCGGCGTTGGGTTATAAATATCAATGAAAGCCACATGAAAAGAAAACCCATAAGTTTAAAAAAGCATGTGGCATTATTATGCTTGTTTTTACCCAAATTGTATTCTTTCAAACTATGAATAGACCATTAAAAAAGCTTTAAAAAATAGCTTTTAATTTTCTTACTCTTTAAACTTTTGGGAAAATGGATTGTGTTTACATATGGTTTGGAAATGAGTAAAGCAATCCAAGAAAGATTAATATCTTTGCATTGGAACTAGTATAGTTGTGCACCCACTTTTTTATTACCATTTTTTCTGTGCAAGCTAATCATTGCCAAAAATTAAAAAAATAATAATTCAAATTTTTTCAATTGATTTCGAAAAAAGAAAATAAGATGAAAAAATCAAAAAGTAAATGAGAAGAATGAAAAAAAGAGTAATAAAAAAGAGTGGGTGCACAACTATACTAGTGCCTTTGCATTTATTTAAAACTTTTTAAAAAAATTTTGTCTTATTAAACTTGGAATTTACAGAAAACTAGATTAAATTCCTGAAAAAATTATTGGCAAAGAAAAATGCGTTTTACATTGCTTCATTTTCTTTGCTCCAATAACATTTTTCTTCTGTGAAACATGCTTAATACATTTAGATGTTTTTTCTTCTTTTGTCAATTCCTTCTACAAAACAAATTATGGTATCTCGAAAAAATGTTACTACAAACAAAAAAACAGAAGAGAAAAAAACATTTGTATTTTATGAGTTATCGCTACTTTTCTCTTTCAATCAGAGCGAAAAGTAAAGAAACTCATGGTTTTAATTAATTAGATACATTTTTTCGTATTTCTTCAAATATAATTTATTCTTTACTAAGAAAAATCAAAAAAAAAAGTACATGTCATTTTTTCATGATGGAAAAAAGATTTATTAAGGATAAACTAGGTCTCCTAGAGAAATGGTTTTTTAAAACTGATTATCCTCGCTTTATGAGCTTTGTAAAAAAATTAATGAAATTAAAGAAATGATTCTAAAGGAAGTTTGAGTCATTTTAAAGTTCTTAAATCCCTACAGTTTTTTTTTGATTTATCAATTTTATTAATTTCGAACTGAAACTATCTAACTAAAAACTCAATTACTTAAATAATCCGTCATTGTTGTTGGTACATATGAAAATTAATTTTGCGTCACAAAAGCTGAAGGGATCAAAAAAATTAGAAGAGAAAAAACAGATTACAAATAGATTTTTTTATAAGCTTTGAGACAAAATGAAATCTTTTTATCCAAAAAGAAGAAAATTTAATTATGATAGTTGATTCATAAAATAAATTTGCGTGATGAGGACAAAATTAATACTGTATGAACAAGAATAATATTGGGAACTGCGTGGTAAATGTAAAAATTCCGCGAAAGCATTACTGAATTTCTGATCATAAAAAAGAAAGAAAAAATTTAATCTTGTCAAAAATAATATATTAAAAAATTTGCTTTTTAATTTTCCAAAATTTTCAGTTCATTGTTCTTTATAACTTTTCTCTTCTAAAAATCTCAAAATTCTAAAAAAATAACAATGATATTTTTGGTAATTTTTATGGCTTTGAAAAAAAGTGTAAGTTTCATAAGGTTCAATTTTTTCAAACATCAACAACCATAATGCCACCACAAAGCAAATATGCTTTCAATAACCAATTGGCTACGCTACAGTAATCGAAAAACCAGAAAACTTTTTCACATAAAAATGCACTTTGGGAACAGGCTTGGGCGGGAATCCCGGATCGTGTTCCGGATTCCCGGATTCCGGACCAATTTTTCGATAATTATTCCCGTCCCGGATTCCCGGATTTTATGTCCGGAATCCGGAATTAATAAGAGTAAAGGGAGGAGTACATATTATCATTCGAGTAATCATTTTCTTCAAAATTTTCATGAAATATCACCAAAACTTTTTGGTTATCTGACAAATTATTACTAAAAAAACACTTTTTTCTCAAAAAAATTTAACGCTAAAATCCATAATTGGTTAAAACGTCATGTTTTTTTAAAAATGCGTCTAATACATTTTGTTCTTTTTTAAAATAGAAAGCATTTGGTTTAAAAAAAATGAAAAATGACAGAAAAATAGAATTTTTAACCATTTTATGAATTCCCGGATCATTCCCGGATTCCCGTTCCGTCCCGGACTTTTTTACGGGAATCCCGGACCAGTGCTGCAAAAACGCGCGCTTTAGCGCGCGACGCTAAAATTTTATTTCGCGTTGTTTCGCGTTCGCGCTCTTTCGCGGTTTTTTTTCCGCGTTTATTTAGCGTCGCGAATCAGCGCTAACTTTGAATTTGAAACAAATACAGCAAAAGTAGTAGAAAAATTAATTCGTTTTATTTATTATGGCTTAAATATAAGCATGGGATCAAAAAAAATTAGAAAAAATTACTTAATTATGCTTTAAAAAAGATTCGCGAAAGTTTCGCGAACTGTTTAGCGTCGCGTCGCGACGCGGTTTTTTTCTTTTTCATTTTTCGCGTTCGCGCGCGACGCGCTTTTCTAAAAAAAGAAAGCGCGCGTTCCGCGTTTTGTTTTAGCGTCGCGTTTTTGCAGCCCTGTCCCGGACTCCCGGATTCCCGTCCCGGAGTTTTCATTCCCGCCCAAGCCTGTTTGGGAAGGAACAATTAATAAAATTAATATTAAAAAAAAGTTGTTCAACCAAAAAAATTTAGTTTTTTAACCTTTGCTCTAAAAAACAATGAGTTTAATGTAAATAAGAATATATGTACTAATTTTTAAATATTTTGTATTTATTAATTTTTCCACAACCTTTTTTTTAAAAATAATTTTCATTGTTCCCAAATGTTTGTATTTAACAATCAATGAGTAAGTAAGTAAGTAGGTGTATGTGTAATAATCCAAGTTTTTTATCCATAAAAAGTTTAAAACTTTTTTAAAACGAATAACATTAAACTTATGTTTTTTAGCGAAAAACTGCCATAAAAACGGCGGACTTCCGTTGAGATAATCTTTTTTTTTAAAATAAATTTGTATAAAAAAGAAGAAAGGTTATTTGCAAAAATTATTGTTATAATTCTTTAACGACTTTTAATAATTTTAAATAGATTTAAAAAAAAGAAAACCATTTAAATTAAAATAATTTTGCAAAAGCATAAAAAAAGAAAGTATCTTAAATTAAATTTGTTCTTTATTTTTTTAAATTGACTATAATCCTTTGCCCATAAAAAAGCGAAGGCGACCAAAAGAAGAAGACATGGATGGCAATTTTTATCCATAAAAATGAAGAAGACGCAAAACAAAATCGAGATTTGCAAAAATATGGGATTTAATAAAAGTATCCCATAAAAATTACTAAAAATGGAAATTTTATAGTTTTTTAATTTCTTTTAATTATCATTAGTTTTATCATGGATGATTTTATTCTATAAAAGGAGGTATAAAATAATTAATTTTAATTTTGAAATTTGCAGGATTATTGTTGCAAATAAACATTTTTTTAAAATTTTAATCTAATCTTTAATGTTTTTTTTCACAAACTTAAAAGTAGCAAACATAGAAAGAATCATTGAAGCAAACAATAATTTTTTAAGGACTTAAATTTTAGAAGAAAAATGGAGGGAAATAACCTTTTTAAAAAGCATGGGACTTTTTCCTAAATAAAAACAAGCCAAAATAAAAGCTATTCTTAAAACATATGTATTATTCTTTGGACCAAAACATAAATAAATAAAGAAAGTCAAAGATTTGGTAAGTTGGTTCCAGCATTTTTACTTTTCAGGAAATGGACTTTAAAAAAAGAAGAAGTTAATAAACTTTATAAAAAGGAACCAAAGTTGCACCAAAATAGCAACTAAAACAAACTTTTTTAAAGGACATTTAAATGAGGAAATTTAGAAAATCATAAATCAAGCAACAAAAATACATATTTTTGGATTATTTAATGTTTCCATAAATGGGTACAATGAAAAATCGACATTTAACCGACCAAAAAATTTTTGCTGTGTTTTAATTTAGTTCCACTAAAATGGTTCCAAAGTTTCTGAAAAATTTGTCGTCGAAAGCAGACACGTGCCATTTTTTTTTGCCTTTATTATTTTTAGAATGCAAGAAACTTTTTTTCAATTTTTTCAATGATCACAAAAAATAAAAGCAGCAAACCATAAATTCAAATGTTTTTGCCAAAAAAGAGCAAAAAAACATCCAAACCAGTTTTTGACCTTTTTAATTTCCTAAATAAAGAAAACCCGTTGATCCATTAAAAATCAAGTGCATTTCTTTTAGGAAAAAAGTTTTAATTCCAAAAAACTAAACTTTTTAAAAGTTGTAAACAATTTTTTATTGCACTTTTTAAACTTTTTTTGACATTAAAAAAAATGCTTTAGTTAAAATAAATTATCAGAAACATTCAAGAGAGTAAAAAAAGTTTATAGAAAATTATAAGTGCATTTTCTGAAATAATTAATATTTTTTATTTTAAAATGAAAAATAACAATTTTTTGTCGACAAAGAATTAATGAATTTATGTTACAATAATAATTCCAAACAAATAGTTGGTTGGATAGGCTACAAGATTAATTCAATAATGGAAAACAAATGGTTGTTGTAAATTTTTTGCTTTTTTTTGTAAATAATTAAAAAACTGAAAACTTTAGAGTATTATAACTTAAAAGGAAGTTGGGTAGATTTAAATAAGCAGAAATACAAAATCACCCACTCGCCGCTTCCTTTCGTCTATGGCTAAGTTCTGATTCTAAGAAATGAAGAGGGTAAGCATGAAGAAGAGAGCTGACGTAACTCTAAAAAATTAAACGATGGAAATAAATTTACTTTCCTTTACTTTCAAAAAAAACTGGTTAATTGCAAATTAAAGTAACGATGCGGATCTCTGAACTTTCTTTCAATAGGATAAAATATGATCATATTTCAATTCAACGCAACTTTCTGAGATACCAAAAACCAAAAAATCAATTCTTAAAGTTCCATCACTTCTCAAAAAATCGATTTGATCAATTTTTAGTGTACCGTAGAGTTTTTAAAATTTCTATTTTTATCTTTTGTTAATCGAATCGCATTTTTACCATAAATCAAATTTACTTTTTTCTATAATTTATTATTTGTAATATAAAATTATGTTTTTTTGTTTTTATTGTAGGGTTCTATTTTTATATGTAGGTATGACCTAAAATAATAAAAATAATCTTGTTAAACCTAATTTCTATTTTTTTATGGCTATGACAAATCTTTTTTCCCTATTGCATTGCCAAATGCATAATTATTTATATTTTATTTGTTTGGAATTATATAAATTTTAAATGTGCGTATGTCAAATTAAACTAATAATATAACTCACCAAATTTTTATATCAAAAACATGTGAAGTTCCGATAAAATAAATATGTAAATTAAGTTTTAATATTGGGTTTTCGTTTAAAAAAAAATCTTTAATGTTTGTTTGTTTGTAAACAATTTCAAGAAAGTTTCTTTTTTACGTATTTTGTAACAGCGTCATATTTAACTAATTTTATGGTTAAAAAAAACTAAAAATTGGTTTAACATCTCTCAATTTTTTTTTTAAATTTGTTTTTTAATGTTTTTGCGATTAACTAATTTTTTCAACCAAAATTTTACGAATCACCATTTTTTATTTTTACTGTGGCTTTCCATATTAAAAAATGAGAGTTTCTATTGACTATAAAAAAAAGAGAAAAAACAAATCTACATGAAAGCAAAATACCAGGGAGTTTTAAAATATGTATCAAAATTAAAAAAGCAAAAAAAGCAGATTTAATTCGGCGCCAAAAATAGTTTGACTCATCCCTTTGTTTTTGAGCTTATGACAATGCATATTCATAATTTTTATCTTTCAATGGAGTCTTTAATGAAATACATTTTCATTTGTCTATGGGTTTTTAATTTGTTGAAACAAACAATTTTTTTGCTTTTTTTTGGTATTATTTTTTAAAGAGGATTATAGCACGACAAAAAACGCACGGATATAACATAGTTTTTGTTTCATCAGTTTTTTCTGTTTTATACTTTTTTACGAATAAATAAAAGAATACATAACAACGATAGAGCACAGAAAATGATGGTGAAAAAATAGGAATAAAATTAAGGGAAAGAGACAATAAAATCATGAATGAAGGTCTAGTAACAAAAACAAATATTAGCTATGTGTTTCTTTTAAAAATAAGTGTCTTTGAGTCTTTATTCCTTGGAATAAATATTTGTGCTGATTTTTTTATTTCAAAAAAAATTTGCATAAATTTTTGCATCTTTGCCTCGAATTCTTTTATTTTTGCTTAATTTCTAACAAAAATTTATTTTTTTCTTCAATAGATTATTAGAAACCTTTTGATCGTTTATCACGCGAAAAAAAAGTACTTTCATCGGAATAAAAAGGTGAACCCCGTCTTTATGCTTTCTTTTCCTACAACAACGACGCTTAGTTTACCAAACAACAAAAAAAAAGTTGTCGACGTATTAAGTTTTTTTTCCACAAAAAATACTAACTAATTTGTATGTTCAGATAAAAAATTTACTAAAAATAGAAAATAATAATATATAAGTCATGTATTTCTTTTCTTGACTTTTATGTAAACAAACATCCAACTAAATAAGTTTGTTTCGTCGTCTGGGGTACATATTATTATTACAAAATAATTTTTTTTAAAGAATATTATAAAAAAAGAAGAAGAAATGAGTGTTTTTTAGTTTTTCGTAACAAAATCAAGGACACTTTTGACAAAGCAACATTATGTTTGTCTTCGATACCAAATTTGAATAAAGGTCTTCAAAAAAAGAAATGATTCTTGGTTATTAGCACGCTTTTTACAGAAAAAATTGTTTCATTAAAGGAAGTCTAATAACGAAATTGTAATAAAAAGTGAAACATAAAACGTCTAGGATAAATTATAAATCTCAGGAAATCTTTAATTCTTAGCACGTATAATTTTATTTAGGAAAGAAAATTCAGGTAGGTGGCTATGGAAGAGAAAGAGTACTATGAGCTTTTTTATGATGAAAAGGAACAAAAAAAAATTGTGACTAGACTAACTAAAAAATTAGACGCTTCAAAGTTTGTTTATGACTTCCTTCCTGAAAAAAATGAAAAATAAAAAGCATTTTGTAATAATATAATATTCTAATTTTAGAAAGTCATTTTTGTTTCGTAAAAATATCCGTGTCAAAAGCAAAAAACTTTTTAACGATAATTATTACGACGATAAAAGCGTCAGCAAAAAAATAAAGAAGCTAAAAATGCAGGGAAAAAGAAGAAGAGGGATCTTCCAAATATATTAAAAAAGAATATTGCTATCTGTAAGATTCGTTCATTTCCAAATGGCATTTTTTGTTTATTTAATATTTGACAATATCGAATGAATCTCCATTTGACATAAATTAAGAGATTTCGTGCCATAAATAAAAGTTATAAAGGTACCACATCAAATGGTTCCATAATTTCTCAATTTTATTTGCGCTTATTACTTCAAATTTTCTTTTGACATTGCGGTAACTATCTGTTGAGAAAGAGGAGATCGAAAAGCTAGAGGAGCCCCCGATCTCAATAGACGAGCATCCTCTTTCTTATTCACTTTTTAAATTTTTTACAGTCAGAATAAAGTCGCATTTATTACTCCGGAGATCATCTCTTTACACAATTTACATTTTTTAAACAATTTTTTTTCTTAGAAAACCTCCAATTCTACTCTTGCTTTTTTTGGACATACAAAACTCAACTTCTTTGCTTTTTTACGCAATCAAATAAAGAAAGGAAAAGTACATACGTATTTGTGTAGTTTTGGAACTTTTTTTAACTTTTCACTTTTTTTATTTCTATGAAAATACAAAACTTTTGTCTTGTCATCGTCAATCACGAGAGCCTAACTACTTTGACATTTTTTTTTCAATGACTGCTTTTGTGACTTTTATTTTGTTTTTTAACAAAAAAACTAAAATTAATTTTCAATGCTATAAAAAATGGATTGAAAGCGTTTCCAGACTTTTAGCATGAATATTATTACCTTTTTATTATTTCTTTAAAAAAGTTTTTTGGATTAGAAAAAACTTCGCTTTTTACGTAATCAACGTGGTTGCTTTTCCATGAAAGATGTGACTTTTCGTTAGTAAAATCAAATACAAAGAAAAAATGGAAATGGAAAACTTGACATTAAAAAAATATGGAACCTTTTCATTTTTAAAGGAAATTAAAGACAAAGGCTTTTTTTGGCAATATATTATTTTATTGTTGCAAAAATAATAAGAAAAAGAATATGCAAATAATAATTATAATAAAGAAAATGAAACTGATGCTATAAATGTCAAAAAAAGAGTATGAGTTAGTAAAAAATAACGTCAAACATGTGATTTTTCTTTCTGACCTTAAAACAAAACACAAAACAAAGAGTAAATTAAAGAGAGAAATGAAAAGTTGCAAGTTTTTAAAAATTTGGGGAATATGCAAACATAGAAACTTTTTTCCAATAGCATTTGCTTTCTGTTTTTTAGACTAAAGTTCATAGAATTACAGTAGACACATTGAATTAAATTAAATAACCATATTTCATTTTTAAAAATAGAAAGCGTCGTAACCTAAAAATGCATTTTTGATGTTACACGAAACCCTACCATATCGAAAGTTAAAAGTGCAGCAAACATAAAAAATTAACCAAAATGAATAAACAAAGTGACTCATTTCCCAAAAAACTAATTAAATATTTGCGTAGCGTCCACAATATTTTTTCCATATGTGAACATGTGACTATCTCAAAACGCATCCAGGAACTTTTGGTTATCTCTTGTCGTTAAAATTAATATAATCTAGTCTTCAAAAAATAAGCATGCAAGCAAACACTGTCTCATAATTGTTCATATATCCATAATTTATAAGTATTTTTTTTTATTTGATTAAATCATTTAAAAAAAACATCCTGCGTAAAAAAATTTGCTCACAAAAATATTTTTGTTAAAACTTTTTAAATTGTTTTTCTGAGATTTTATTTTTTCAAAAGATTAAATGTCTCATGTCTCAAATTTTTTAAAGGATGGTTTTATCTTACGTCGAAATTTTTTTTGTAGCGAACATGCATGTTTTTTCAGTTTGCTCATATAAACCCTTGTATTTGGTGTAAAAAAAAATGTTGTTGGAGCAAATAAAATACAAGATTCAAATATGCTTAAAATTGGATGTTATTCATTTATTCCAAAAAGTTTTAAAGTTGTCTCATGCGAGAAATATGTGTAATACATATATGTTAACATATAAGCTATGCATACATAAAGGTGTAATCCTTACTACCCACTGCTACAACAACTGCAGAAATATCGAATCACACACATACACACCGGAACAGTGGATTATTAGCTTTAAAAAATGCGACTAGAGTGAAAGAAAGAAAAAAAGTGGATTTTAAAAATAAATTAATAAATGAAAAATATTTTAATCCAAGGCAACAACAAAAAAAAAGTGTATTCTTCCGGTGACGCAAAATAATATTCCATGTGTGTTTTTAATGTTTCTTACATACTTTTAAAAAAAATTTAATAAAAAAGATGAAGGGACCCTTTGTTGAGATTTGAAAGTTACATCAAAGCCAATATCAAAGGCTTCAATGCATTTGAAAATATAAAAGTGCAAGGAAAATAATAAACAACAGATTTGCAAAAAAAAAAGTATTTTTATTTATTATTTATCAATGAAAAAATAAAAAATATTTTGTGTTAAAGAAGTCTATAAATGCCTACGCTTTTACATAATAAAAGTGATATGACCATATATTTTTTAGAAATATTTATCGAAATTGCAAAAAAATAAAGAGGAAAGAAAATTGTTTTATGAAATCAGGAATATTTACTTTCCTAACATGAATGTCCAGGAACTGATTTTTTGCAAAAGAAAAGTTTAAAAGTTCGAATGAAATTTAAAAAAATTAAACGAAACTATTTGTGTAAAACATATATTTTTCAAATTTCCACATTTACAATTAATTCTCTATGCGTTTTATTTTTCCAGAATTTTTTTTTCTCAAAAATGCCCTGTTTATCTTTGAACTTCTTTAATCATAAAACGCTGGAATTATTTTTTTTATGACGCAAACATTTGTTTTGTTTACAAAGTCCATAAACAATATTAACAATGTCATCATATGTTTTATTTCTTTTTTCTTTTTTAAAACCTACAAAAATTCTGCAAAATGGCTTTTAAAAAAATATAAGTCAAGTCAAGAAAAGCTACTCTCTGAACTTTTGTTTTATCATTACAAAGTCAAAGCCACTCTTCTGAGGTACAAAATTTATATAGAAAAAAATATTTTGTAATAGTTTTTTTATCTTTTTTTTCGTCATTGATTGTTGTTTGTAAAAGATTTGTGTATTTTCACAAACAAAAAAATGTGCTACGAAATAAATAAATAACAGCCATCAAAAAAGATAATTAAATTGTGAGCTAAAAATTTTATAATCTTTATTTTTTTTTTTGTTATGTTTGATTTAGTTTTTGGTTGGAAAAATAACAAAATAAATACAAGAAAACGAAAGGAATGATAGATATTGGAAATATTTATAAAATGGGATATTTTTTCTTGGAAATATGAAAGTCAAAAATGAGTAATGAAAAAATATTTTAATGCGTTATTTTTTTGATGCAAAAAAGCGTAGGAAAGTATTATAGCGACTTTGTTAAAGATATTTTATTGCGTTGACCTTCTTAAAAAAATAAAGACAGTTAAAAATTGTTTGTTTATTTGTGTCTACTCTAAATCATCTGACATTTGAATTTAAAACAAAGCCTTTTAAATCTCTTTTTTAGGTCATCAAAAAAAGATAAAATTTTTAAAATATGATTCATTTCTTTAAATTTTTGTAGTTTTCATAATTAAAGTATTTAAAATCCGTCCATTGAGTTTCGAAATAATTAGTAAAATAATAAACTTATAGGGCAAGAAAATTTTAATTGTTTTTTTCTTTAAATCTTTTTGTTTTTGAATGAGGACATTTGATTTCTAGCCATTCATACTGTATTTACACCGAATCTTGTATCCTACAAAATGCATATTTGGAATTTATCATAATTAACGAATCAAAATCCGTACTTCGTGTTCTAAATTTATCTTATTTTTTTGAGTATCATCATTTTTATTTTTATTTATTTTAAACCATTTCTTTCGTCTTTTTTTTTTCAATGGCTTTTCTTTCAAGGAAACTAAGATCTTTCTTTTTCTCTTAACCTTTTTTGGTTGAATGAATAAAGATTTATCATTTTATTTATATTGTTCCATCTTATTTTTATAAATCCTAAAAATAATAAAAATAAAAACAACCACTTTTTAAATGTCAGTTACCTCCGAGGTGGTGGTGGCTTCTTTGCAAAAACACTTGTTTTTCTTTTTGATGATATATTTTTATTTATATTTATATTTCAAAGGGTTTTTCTTTTTCCAAGTATAACCTTCAAAATAAAAAAAATGATAAAAGAAGAAGCACCATCTCTAGATAAATAAATCCTCGTAAACAATTTTTTTTGGCATTATAAAAAAAAATGACGAGAAAATGTATTTACTTTTTTTTTGTTGAAAAAAAATATATGGAAAAAAATGCAAAATAAAAAATGCTTTTTCTTATCTGTTTGTAATGGAACACTTTTAAATAAACTCTCGCTTCTTTGGCTAATGTAAATTTTCGAATATTTATGAAATAAAATTTAAAAAATCTCTCTTTAAACATTTAATTTTTAAAATCCTCTGAAGCTTCTCCGGAAAGTCATTACATTCTACCGTATTTTTTTTTAATTTTTCAAAAAGCAAAAAATTAAAATATTCTTTCTTGTTAGTTTTTTTTTGCAGTGAATAAAAATCATTTGTATTTGATAATCCGTGGCGGCCGGAATTTATTCTTATTTTATTTAATTAAAGATTCATATTCCAAGAAAAAAAAATTGGGGCAAATTTTTAGAATTGACATCAGCGAACGGAAAAAGTCTTCTTTTCATTGTTAAAAGATTTACACTTTTTTACATTTTTTTGATTAAAATTTGCCCTCGCAATTTTATTGCTTTTTTTAATCCCAACAAAAAATAGAATAAAAATATGAGAAATCTCATCCGGAAGCTTCTTCTTTTTTCTTCTTCAATGATGGCAACAAAAAAATATGGCATCCACTTTGCTTTTTAGCTATAATGACATTGTTTTTGTCGTTTTCTCTCACCTAAATTCATTGACTCCTTTGTCTTATAAAAAAGCTGCTTTTTTAAAGTACTATTTCTCACGTCAAAATTCAAGGACAAATACTTTGAAAGATAAAAGTGAAAATAACAAAACATAAAAAAAAGAAAGTGCAAAAGCTGATTTAAATTTAAAAATGAATTAGAGTTAATTTATTTATTTTTGTTGTAAGAAAAAATATGTGGATATTATCATTGTTGAATTTGTGTCAATATAATACAACTCATAAATTTTAAAAACTATTATTACACGTTTTTGTTTAGATAAACGCTTTTAGAGTTTAAAAATAAATGTTTTTAATTTAAATAAAATCAAACGATACCATAATAAATTTAAAGTGAAAAGTGGGCTTACATTTTACAAATAAATAATTAATTGAGCGATGTATTGAATTTTACAACATAGTATCTAATATTTTCGAAAAGCTACCTTGTGATATATAAAATGAATAAATTCATGCGTGTCACAGCATAAAATAATATGATTTCTAAGACAAAACCAAGCATATTTATTAATGTTAAAAACAAGATTACAATTTGAAAATTTCTTCTTTTAATTCAATTTCATGAGTTTTTTTTAAATGCATTGTTTAAGTTTTTCTTTCGTAACTGATGTTATCTGCAAAAAAAGTATCTGAAAAATTTGGGCTTGAAAATAAATATTTTGCATATAGTCATGTTGTATAAAACAAATAACTGTGGTTTTTAGAATTTTTTTTGTGAAATATTTTTTTGTCAAAGTACATTTAAAAATTAATAGTGTATTTTCATAGCTACTAAGTGTTAGACTTTTCTACAGTCGAAATATTGTAAATTAATAAGAAATTTTTTAAAGTATTTTTATTTTTTAAAAAAACAACAAAAGCATAAAAATCAAAAAAAATATACATAAAAAACAAGTTTGTACATTAATTATTTTTCTTCGATGAAAGTAGTAACAAGGTATTTTTTGGTTGGACATGTTGCATTTGTAGTTTGAGCCAAAGCGATAACTTCATGAATGTAGGGCCATAAATTTTGATAATGCTAATCAAAATATTTATTTTGGCCGCCAATTCCACTTAGTAAGAAAATGTTGTAGTTAATCCATTCTTTTGAGTAAATAAAGCTCCATCTTTATGGGATTTAATAAAAGAATCATCGTGATTTTAAGAAGGCTGATCTTCTGTTATTGCTTCGAGAAGCCAATTGATTCATGGTGAAAGCATCATCAACGCCAATCAAAATATGAATCATTTTTACAGTAATTTAATAATTAAAAAAGAAATGCTAAGCAAATTCTTTTTTATAAAAGTAAGGAGGAATAAAGCTTTGAAGAAGAAAGTATTATATTTTATATTTTCTTTTCATTTTTTCGTTCATTTTTATACTCTTTTTTTCTTTGCTTTGCTTTCCTTACACTAAAGAAATTAAGGCCAACCCCATTTTTTCTTTTGAAGCAGCTTTTGAAAAAGCTCCGCCTTTTCTTTAATTTCATTTTAGGAGGATGGATGGTGGAAAGCTTAAACATCCAAAAGAAAGGAAAAGGAAAAAGGACGCCTTTGGGGAAGTGAATAGCGAAAAGCCTTCCTCTTCATTTTTTTTTCTAGCCCATAGCCTTCGAAATAAAGAAAAAAGTTATGATTTTTGTAAAAAATAATTAATAAAAGTTTAAAAAAAATTTTGAAACAGAAGAAACAGACTGTAAAAAATAAATATTATTTTTTAGCCATGGCTTGAGGCAAGTATTATCACTGCAAAATAACTATTTAAAAAAAATATAAAGTCCTGTAATATATGAAATATGTAAGCTTTTAACAACATAGAAATTAAAGACATATCAGGAATATTTTTTTAATTTAGCATTAATAATTACGACGGATTTGAAAAGCAGGTCGAAGTTCCAAACATTCTCGAATTTTTTTTACATTTTTTGCTTTGGCAATAAAAAATCATCATTTTTTTTTAATATTTTTTGGTTAAGGTTTTTAATCCTTGCACTAAAATCCAAATAATTTTTTTTATGCAAAATTTTGTCTTCACATGCTTTTACTAATCCATTTATGCATCTTTTTATTTAAATTTCAAACTCCATTTTGATATCATTTCCTGATTTTTATATTTACAGAGCTTTGATATTTTTTGACTTTTGGTCAGTTTTTTCAAGATTTATTTATCCATATTTCTTAGTATCGCCTCTCTTAAACCAAAGCCAAAACACTATTAAAGCTTAAGCTTTTTGTAAGGGCATATAATTTATTATTTCTTGAAGCTCAAAAGTGGCCTTTCTATCTGACTGACTTCTTTAAAAAAGCAACAAAGTAATTTTGATGGTAGCTTTCTTTTTTTTAATAATCTTTTTTTTGTGCTTTGGTTTTTTATCATAAAAAAGAAGCGACATCTTTATTTAGATTTGGTCTTTTTCTTAGAGGAGACTCGAAAGAAAATGCTACAAACTTCAAAGATGTTCGAGAAGAAAAAACAAACAACATTTTTTATTACTAAAAAATATGTTTCATTCCTTATTTTTGCCACAAAAAAGCAAAGCAAAAAAGTAAGAATTATTGGAAGCCAAAAAAATAAAATAAACAACCATATTATTTCTGCCTTTTTGACCACCTCGAGAAATAAAAAAAAAGAGACCACTTTTTTATATTTAATAATTTTAGAAACATACAAACAAAAAAATAAGGTTAAAAAACAAAACAAAAATTTTATTTATTGTTTAATAATTTAGTTTTTATTAAAAATAATATTAGCGAATTGGTCAACCAATTAAAAGAAGACCAATAAAATTATTAATCAGTGAATGTTTACAAACAAACAAACTATGATTAATACATTTTTTTAATAAAGAAGAAATAGATTGTTCTGGCGATCAAAAAACTAAACTTTGTAAATACTTTAAAGTAAAAAGTTTAACGATTAATTTTAGTTTATCAAAAAGCATAGCCATATTTAACCGATGAACGTCAAAATAAACTTCCGATGACCTACAATTTATTGCCAACACAAGAATTTTTGTGTTGGCGAAAAAAATGATCGTTTAATTTTATAACGCATTTCCTTTTTTTGTATAATTAAACCTAATTATTTTTATTTGTTGGCCAAAATCAAATTAGGGAAATAATTTTCACCTACAAAAGTTCCTGCTTTTCTTTTTTTAATTTAAAATATGTACAAGAAACATTTTTATTTTGCTTAATTTTATTAGTTTAACAGATTTTAATGGCTAATTCGGGCCTCTTGTGCATGTGTCTGTAAAATTTGCTTTAAAATAAACTTCATGAACTTCAATTAGTCATGGAAACATAAAACTAAATACAATTTTGCTTGCATTTTCTTATTGCAATAATTTTTATAAAAAAAAATTCTCGCGTTGTTTACAATTAAGGAACAATGAAACCTTAAGTTTCCAAACAGATTAATTCCATTGTTTTTAAAAAATTAATAAATTAATCGTTTAATGATATAAAACTGATTTCATATTTTTTAAGGAGTGAATATTATCCGTTGCTTTTTACATCAAAACAAAAATACTTATGTGCAGTTAATAAAGCTATGTATTCAAAAAACCCCACGTTTTATAATTGATTATGAGAATCCCCTCTCTTATCCATTCATTCATTCATAATAATGATTCTTATTTGTGAATCTTTATTTTTTGCAAAAAAAAATTATAAAAGCGAAAAAGACCACCAAAACAAAAATAATAACATCTCAAATCCGGTGGAGACAATGAATGTTTTTTCATTCATTCAACTTTCTGCTTTTTGATACCCTCTTTTTTTAAATATTTTACCGGCAGCGGAAATCTTAAGTAAATTTTTCAAAAAAATGGAGGAGAAAATATTTAAATAAAATCTATAATGATCATATTTTCTTTATTTTCTTTATTTTGGAAATGATGTGAGGTTTTAATTGTTTTGTTGTTATTTGTAATCCAAAAATGGGTACTTTTTTATTGTTGAAGCCTAGAAAATAGATAATCGTGGGTGAAAAAAAAGAACAAAGAAAATAAAGTTGCGGGGTTTACACAACAAAATTGTAACAAGTGACCGTGTAACTTTTCTTCGGAGAAAAATTTTGTCTGAAAATGAAAAATTTAAATGATGTTTCAAAAAAGCTAGGTTCACAGACTTCCGTGGAAGTTAGAAAATCTTTAATGGAGGCAAAACAAAGCGAATTTCTTTGTAGTTGTGTTGCTACCCTCAAGGGATGTTTCATTGTTTTAAACAAAAATTGTTTTGTAAAAAAAATGTCAAGAGATATGATTTACAGTGACAACAACTGTTTAACTTCTAGGGAGGATAAAAATTTCATTATTACACCTTGCATGAATATTTCTTGTAAATTGGACTCAAATAATCTAATTTTTCCGAGTTTTTAAGTTTTGGTAATTATTTGGTTTTTTTAAAATGTTTTTTGACATATCTTCTTTCATCATAGAATAAAGGGTACGATAAAATTAGTAATTGATAATACTATAATATGATTCTGAATCATAATTTCCAAATTAATCACCATGTTATTTTAAAACACTAAAAACAAAATTGTCTTCCTTGTCCAATATAAGCTTGTTACTGATCGAACCCCACAATTTCGCTTAATACGTTTATTAATTTTGTAGCTCTCTGTCGTCTCATAACCAAACTGACTAACAAAAAATGTAGTTGGCTTTATTTTGATTTATGTTTCAAAACTTAATTTAAAGAAAGTATTTAAAATGATTATTGATATACTTACAAGCATGACCAATACCGACGCTAAAGAGATCATAAATACATATGTGTGTGTGTACTTATTTATCCAGTCATTTCCTTTTTTTCTGGCTTTAAAACATATGACTTTCTTTTTTGTATTATTAAAAAAAGAGTTTACAAAATAATCTTCCTTCTTTTTTTCAGTGATTTAAAAATAAAATATATTTCCTTTTTAAACGCTACTTCCTAATCTTTTTAAAATAAAAAACTAGACGTAAATAATATTTGTATTTTCTCATTTTGCGGTGGATTTTTTGTCGAACGACAGAGTTTAAAAAAAGTGTGACATAACACAACAAAAAATAAATTTGAACTCACTAAAAATAGTCTCACATTTTAAAATTTTATAATATTTATTTCTGAACTACGGCGACAAATTATTTTTCATGGATGTCATCTGAAATATTTTTTTGCAAAAAACTTGCAAAATGTTATTTGCTTTTGCTAAAAACTTTGTTCTCTCATGGAAAAAAATACAAAGAGAGATGAACCTTTTGAAATTTCGTCGATGAAGAAGATGTCGACGCATACGTAGATATTTGGCAGCCATGTTATTTTAAATGTTATTAAACTAGCAATAATTTTAAGAATTAACCTTTTTGTTGTTGCTTTATTTTTGCCGTTTTTAAAGAAAAGGATGACCTGATATTTAATTTAGAGATAAAGAAAGACTAAAAACATTGGCTTTGTTTGCACGTAAAAACAAATATGACTTGTTTGAGAAAAGAGCAAATTTAAAAAGATCAGAACTGAAAAATCTTAGGAACAAAGCATAACTTTAGCGCTAATAATTTTTTTTAAAGTGGACGAATACCTTGCAAAGAAAATTTTTCTCAAACTTTGAAGCTTCATAGAAACAAAAAACTGCACCCATCAAAGGACTTGAGTTCTCTGTTATAATTATTATAAAAAAAGTTATTTAAGAAAATATAATTACACCTAAACCATGTGACTTTGGGTACTTAAAAACTTTATTCCATATTTCTTAAGTATGGAAAAATTAATTACACATTATTAATATCTATCATTTTTTTAAAGCTTAAGATAAAATAATGAGAGAGTTTCAAGCTCGGCTACAATTACACATGCAACAAATTATTTATTTATTTAATTATTTTGTTGAAGCATAAATAATATTCTTTAAACTTTGCTTGCTTGAATTACAATTATCTTTTTTCATGGAACCTGTTTAAAAAAACTTCCAATTTAATAAACGGTTCAATGAAGAAAAATATTAAACTTCATAAAGCAACGAAAGCAGAAGTGGAACAGCATTTTTAAGGAAAAAATGTATCTTATTTTGAATTTTCAAAGCAACTCATTTTCTAAAAGCTTTTCTCACTACTTTTTAAATTCAGCTCAACGGAAGCATTTAAAAATTGTAAAAAATTTATTTTTAAATGGAGTTATTAAAACTCTATTTTTTTCATAAACATTTAAGTCAATCTTTTTAAGCGCACTCATTTATTTTTTGAAACCCCCGCTAAATACAAAAAAAGAATAATCATAAGATTATTTTTCAGATGACCAATTCTGTTCTCTCTTGTTTCCTTAATTTTTCTTTTATTCTTTATTTATTTCCAATAAAAGAAAATAGAAAAGATGGAAGATAAAAAGAAAGGTTGTTTTTCCAAGCTTTTAACTTTCTCCAAAAAATCACACTTCCGTTCATAATTTTTTTAATAAAAAAGAATGTTGCAAAAATAATAAGAGTTTCGATTGTTTAAAAATGTCAAATAAAAAACAATATACATTTAATTTTATTAACTTTGGAAATGTAAGCAAGTAAAGTATCTGACTTTCTATAATTTTTAAAGGACAAAATCAAAAGAAAAAATCTTTGCTCTTATTTTTTTTAAAGAAACCATGTGAGATTGAGTGAGACAACGGCTAATAAAAAAGCTACTTTATTTTTATAAACGGATATGAATTTGGATATAATAGAAACAAATATATATTTTTACGAGAAAAAGTAAACAACTTTTTTTAATCTTAAAAAAAATATTGTTGAAAAAGTCAAGAAAGCGTGGCAACGAAAAAAATAAAGTATAAATTTGGTATACACTTTTTTTTACTAAACGCATGTGTTTGTGTGAAACAAAAAATTTGTATGAAAAATATAAATGCAAAAATCAAATGTTTAGAAGAGAAAAAAGAAGGGCAAATAAAAATAATTATTATTATTGGAAGTGAGTCACGAAATGTCAATTATATTGAAAAGTGTGCCGGAAGTTTTACTTCTGAGGTTGTTTCGTTCATATTTATAACAGTTTATTTTTAAATTTTGCAATTATATTCTCCCTCAATCTTTATACCATTTTGCTTTGAACTACTCATAAACCAATAAATTGTTTTTAAAAAATAAAAAATCCACTCTTTTATTATATTTACTATTACCCTTTAAAAGTTTATTTACTGAGAATTTCTTTTTATAAATTAAAAGCTTATTGAAACAAAAGAAACTTTCTTTATTTTTTCTTGAAATATGTTTTTCTGCTTCCTCCGTTTTTGTATTCACATAAAAACTTTTTACGTAAGCTTTTTTATTTTTTGTCCACCCAAAAAAATAAATTTTGAACTTTTTAATTGTTTGTAAAAATAAAAAATGAATGGCAAAAAAATATTATTTTGCGGAGGCAAATTTTTTTATAGCCATGAAACTTTTTACGGCAGCGACGTTCACGCAAAAATAAATTTCCAAATAAATGTTTTTTGTTAATAAATTTATTTGTGTGCGTAAAAATTCATTCACTCGAAAAAAAGACCACCAAAACCGGAAAGTTTTTTATGGAATCAAAAAGCTAAAAAAGGAATGAAAGGTTAAACGGAAAGAACGAAACCGGGTTTTGTTTTTAAAAAAATTCTGCGAAGGCTTTACAGATTTTTAGGCTTCAAAGAAAAGAAATTCAATCAAACAAAACTGATAAAATAATTTTGATATATTAGATTACTGAACTTTTACACTGGAATCAGTTCAAAATTACAAATAAAATATTTGTGTATAATTTCTATTGCCAAAGTTTTGATTTAATTGCTATAAGCTTTTTATAATTAAATCTAAAATCCATCCCCAAAATTATAAAACTTATCAACAGAAATCTTATTAATTATTTGTAGCATGATTTAAAGTTTATTAGTCTTTAGACATTAACAACCATAATGCCACCACAAAGATAATATACTTTTGATAACCAATTGGCTATGCCACAGTAATTCAAAAACCAAAAAAAAATTCTCACGATAATGCACTTTTATTAACAATAAAAAAAATTAATAATAAAAAAATTTGTTCAACCAAAAATTTTTTTATAACCTTTGCTCTAAAAAACAATGAGTTTAATGTAAATAAGAATGTATGTACTAATTTTTAAATATTTTGTATTTATTAATTTTTATTAAAACTTTTTTTTACTAATTTTCATTGTTCCCAAATGTTTGTATTTAACAACCACTATAAAGTAAGTAGGTGTATGTGTAATAATCCAAGTTTTTTCATCCACAAAAAGTTTAAAACTTTTTTTAAAAGAAAAACATTAAACTTAAGATTTCTACAAAAAAAGTGTCGGATATCCGCAGAGATAATTCATCTTTTAAAAACAAATTTTTATAGAATAAAGAAAGAAGAAAGGTTGTTTGCAAAAAATTATTATTTTTTGACTATAATTCTTTAACGACTTTTTAAATATCATTTTGTTAAAAAAAAAGAGGGATTTAAATATAAAATAATTTTGCAGAAGCATAAAAATTAAATAGAAGTGTCTTAAATTAGTTTTGTTCTTTATATTTTTTTAAATTGACTATAATCCCATAAATGCATAAAAAAAGCGAAGGCGACAAAAAAAAGAAGACATAGATGGCAATTTTTACCCATAAAAAAGGAGGAAGACACAAAACAAAATCGGATTTGCAAAAACACAATATTTAATAAAACATCCCATAAAAATTACTAAAAATGGAAATGTTATAGTTTTTTTATTTTTTTAATAATTATTAGTTTTTTTTTGTTTTCTTATTTATCATGGATGATTTTATTCTATAAAAGGAGGTATAAAATAATTAATTTTAATTTTGAAATTTTCAGGATTATTGTTGCAAATAAACATTTGTTTTTAATTTTTAATTTAATCTTTAATGTTTTTTTTCACAAACTTAAAAGTAGCAAACATAGAAAGAATCATTGAAGCAAACAATAATTTTTTAAGGACTTAAATTTTAGAAGAAAAATGGAGGGAAATAACCTTTAAAAAAGCATGGGACTTTTTCCTAAATAAAAACAAGCCAAAATAAAAGCTATTCTTAAATCATATGTATTCTTTGGACCAAAACATAAATAAAGAAAGTCAAAGATTTTGTTCGCTTGTTCCAATCTTCCAGAAAATGGATTTAAAAAAAACCAAATTTAAAAAACTTTATAAAAAGGAACCAAAGTTGCACCGAAAATAGCAATCAACAACAAACTTTTTTAAAGGGCATGAATGAGAATATTTACAAAATCATAAATCAAGCAACAAAAAATTTCCCCAGAAATTTAACCTTAATTATTAGTTTTTATCTTCTGCTGGTGGAATACTTTTATTTTTATCCCCATATCTGGAATATTCGCATTGAATTTTTTAGGCTCCTCGTAAAATTGGGCTTCAAGCTGTTGAGAGAAACTTTGCAGAGCGTAATATTTTCTAATTTTTTAGCTTCGCATTTAACTTTGTTTTTGATTAAGGTGACGGTTGAATCGGCATTTTTTTTGAATTCTGTTTACTAAAACAAGCTTCAAATGTTTTAGAATTGAAGCTCATCATTTCCATCAATTCGTCTGGGAATGCTCGACGTTTTTGATCGTCCTCAAAAAAAATAACACATCTTCAATAGTTATTGAAACCAAATGTGTTGTTAGGAATTTAAAATAAAATCGGTTCAGATATGGCTAGTTTCCATGCATTATTGCCTTCCCTTCCTCCAAATCTTGATTAGGATGATTAATGGAAGAAGAAGAAGTACGATGACGACGATCATTCTTCTTTCAAAAAAAAAAAGTAATTAAAAATTCAAAGAAAAAAACCATTAAAAATTTCTGCACAGAGAAAAAGTATAAAACCAAACCAACAAAAATGGTTTTTTTCATCTGACAAATGGCATTTGTAATAACTAAAAGCAAGTGTCAGAGATTTCAAGTCAATTGCTCTTTATTACCCCAAAAACACAAAAAAAGAAAAGAAAATAACAATTCCTGCCCTTTAAGGGTGACACTAGAAATCGAGCGTGCATGAAAGGCGAAAATAAATTAAACAAAATTTGAGTCAAATGCCAAATACGCGACTATAAGTGTTTTTATGCCATGCCTATTTTTTTTTTATCGATCTTGAATTCTTTCTTGATCAAAGATTAACTAAAGCATTGCAAAATTAGAATACGATAAGATTCATGTTCGATAGCATTCATATTGTTTTCGAGGATTTGTGTATAAAATAAAAACATATGTCAGCGATAAAGATATCGTTATCATTGCTGTATGTATCTTGGGTTCCATCATTGGTATTGTCGTAACAGTTTATTGTGTTACTAAGAAGAATAAGGATCTTCCACCACCTCCAATTCCATATGGCACTGCTGGTTCACAATTTCAACCTATTGGTTCTGTTGGTCCATCACCACCTTATGCTCAACCTACTGCTGTTGTTGCTGAACCTCCAGCTGCTAAATCTGCTGATAATGCTCCACCAGCTTAACACGTTTAAACAATAGTAAGCTTTTATTTGTTTTTTACATTCATTATTATTGCATTATTTTTAGGCTTCTCGTTTTAACAAACTGCTCTTCTTCAACTTCTCATAATTTTTTTGTTTTTGATTCATAATGGCTTTATATATGTTTTAACTTTCATCCATAAATAATCCATAAACAAAATTTTTAAACATTTTCGTGAGGAATATAATTATTATTGTGAAAACACCTTTATTTTACATACATACAAACAAAGACATTTTAACAAACATAGAAATCATTTCAGTTTAATAAGTTGAAGCTTGTTAACCAAATCATGAACATCACCATCGAGATAATCAAAAATTTCAATTCCAATTGAAGCAGCAATATCGCGTACAAAATCAGACGAAGCATCACAACGAAATTTGACATTTGAAATATTATTGGAGGTTGAAATTCGAGTTAAAATTTTCATATCACAAAGTCGATTAATCATACGTTCAATATCAGATGGGATTGTTTCGTTTTCCTTGAGATAAATGTTGAAAATAAAAGATACAACACCCATAAGTCGAGTAAGAGTAAAAAGCTGTGGACCAGTTTCATGAAATTTGTTGGGTTCAATATTCCTTGCAGCTGTTCTCTTTCTTCCTTCTCGTTCCTAAAAACATAAACTTTACAGAAGCAAAAACTTTGGTGAAAACATACCATGTTAAAGAATCTCATATCAGTTGATTGACGATTGAAACTGCAACAGAAAGCTGCGATCAAGATAAATTTCGCATAGTGAGGAATGGATTCCATTGTTTCTTCTTTTTTAACATCTTTGAATGGCGTCGTCGTCGTTTTTGTAGATAAAAGTCGAGTTACATTGTAGTAATGCAATTCGGGATCAAGTTTTCGAATCATTTGTTTTACAATATCACGGTTATATCCTTCCATTTCTGGATCAGTTGTTCCATTGCACATTCTTCCAATATGACAAATCTAAACACAAGAGAGATAAATTACAAATGATAGATACTGAAACATACCAAAGAATAAAGCTTGGTAGTGTCCGTCGTGATTTTCTTAAAAGTTGTACAGCATTGTTTTATAAATTCTTTACAAAATCTTTTACCATTTTTAGCTATCATCCTTTCTTGTAAACTAGTAACAGCTGCTACACAATTTCGATAACTATATTCCATTGAAATACATAAAGGTGAAACAGCTGTCGAATTTGAAAACATCATCGACCAAGGAATGGTTGAAAGAGTTACAACTTGGACATACTTTTTAAACTAAAAATAAGATGTGAAGTAACTTTATAAAATCAAAGGATAAATGTTTACCATTTCATCACCAAATCCACGAAACAAATCAGCAACGATGGTCGATTCTTCTATATCTTGTAAAACTTCAGAATGACGTAAACATAAAATAAGTTGTTGAGTAAGATTTTCGTTATCTTCATAAATAACTCCATGAAAGTATTTCATAAAATCATCTTTGTTTTTAAAAGTTGATGGTTCCTCCTCAGAATAATAAGCTTCAATGATAACAAAAAATAAGTCTTTTGGTGATTTATCGATGAATAAGCAGCTTCCAGGATTAACGATGAAACCAGTCTAAAAAATGAAATTGTAAAATTACTTGAATGAAAAAATAAAGCCACTTACTTCTTGGTTTTTAGATTCAACTGTGAGTTTCTCAATAAAATCATTTTGACCTTCAGCATCTGAACATCTAACATGATAATGTCGAAGGGTTGATGAAAGAATAGGATTGAAAATGGTTTTAAAGATAGTATTCAAAGTTGTCGTCGTCATGATAGAGAGAAATTTTGTAAATTACTAAAATTTGCTCGGCTTTTGAATTTACCTAAAATTCAGCGAAGATTAAATTTTTCGCCCATTTTTTTTAGGCGCTTCAACTCTTTTTGCCAAATATCCCTTTCAAATGCTAAGATTTTACACTTTCCTCTAAATCTGCTTATGATTTTTAGAATTTACACGAACCATTAATTATGATAAGATAAAGTTTAGCATTTTGACGCTTATGTTATAGGTTTAATTTTGTACTAACTATTTTGCGGGAATATTTTATTTATACCAGATTTTTTCCTCGCCGAATATTGCATCATCATAAATCCATTCAAAAACGGAACTTTGTCACATTTCAAACAATTCAAAATGGAAGTTTTGCATATTTTTCTTTTATGTTTTCATTGTTTTTTTGAGCTTTATGTTTCTTTGTTGTTTTGTTGATGTGAGCATACTTTCTTGTTAATTTATTACTTTTTTTTAATTGTGAAAACGTTTGTGCTTATACGTTTTATTAAAATGTTACCATTTTTTGTTTTATAATAAAGATTTACAATTACAATTTGACGGCTAAAAACGCAACTGCATTATTCTTGGATGTAATAATAATAATTATCTCAAAGAAAACTCCTTTTCCACTTTTGTGGCATGTTCATATTTTTCCATGTGTGTTAAGAAATCAACTATTTTTTTAGTAAAGACAAAAAATCTAAAAATTGCAACCTTTTTGCATGGAGCTTAATTTTTATATTTTCACTTGAATGGTTATTTGCGCCTCTAAAGGACGGAAAGAGTATTTCCCGCGCAATCTCTTTGCTTCAAACATCCGTCTAGTAATAAACAGTTCTGCCAGATGTTGCGATACCCTTAATTTATTATTCATTTGTAACAAGTCTTTTGATATTCCTCTTGCTGACATATTAATAATGGATTGCGTTCTGATAACCATTTATTCCAAATTAAGAAACTTAGGGTATTTCCTGTTGAAATCGACTCAGTCATAGTATGGAAACCAGATTCTATTAAATATTTTTTTGCTTCTGTAGATTTCTAACCTCTCATATGTGATTTGACAGAATTTAGTATAAAAAATAAAAAAGAGCGGAAAAAATAAAATATTCAAAGAAAAGAAAAAAAAGCACTCATTGTTGCTTGAAGGAAAAAAAGAGTAAAAACTCAAACAAAAAATTTAATTTCATTTCTCTCTTCTTTTTTTTTTGTCCTCGAAAAGCAATATATCTTTTTTTTCGCACACAATGACGACGACTAACATTCAATTTAATTTTTTTCATTGTCAGCTTTTCCTCAATAAAAGCAGTCGTCAAAAAATTTCTTTTACTAAGGTGCCATCTCCTCAAAGTTAATCGGATTTTTTCCTAATTCAGTTACATATTTTTTATTAACTCATACAAAAAAAATATAAACACTGCCATACATATAAAAATAAATAAAAATGCAACAAAAATTTCAAGATCATTAATAAAATAAGTAAAATTAACCCCATGCACAAGTTTTAGCATAATGAAGAACCAAATTGGAATTTGATGATGATGAAGCAGCAAAGCATTGATGCAAATTTGATAATGTATGATCGGGAGATGGAGAAAATGATTGACTAACAAAAATATAAATTGATTCAGATGGTTCTAGTTTGAGAGCTTTTTGTAAAAATGCGATTACCCATGAAACAGTGTGACTTCCGTCAGCAAGGAATTTGGTTGTTTTAAGCTGTGGCACATCACCCACTGGTTTTAAAAGTAAAGAAATTTTAGACGATGATGCTGCTGTTGATGATGGTGGAGAAGTTGGGGAAGCAACGGTTGTAGTGGGTTGGGATGGAATTGATTCTAGTTGTTGTTGGGGTTGTTGTTGTTGATCTGTTTCAGGTGTTGATGACATTTTAGAAAATATTAAATAAAAATTAAGGTGAAGAAAATCTAAAAAAAGAGAAGCTTTAATTTTATATGTATATTCTTTAAATTTGGAAGGAAAAAATAAAAAAAAAATAGGAAACTCGGGTAAAAAAAACGAAAGACATCGTGAAATTTTCATATATTCCAAAGAAATTTTTTTCACCGCTAAAATTATTCACTTTTTTCTCCGCTCTTTTTTTTATGCATTCGATTCCCTCAACGATGAGAAAAACTCACTTTTGTTTGGTTCTGGTGATTTTTAATAAAATATTTAAAAAATCAATGAAGAAATTGCTGGAAGAATAAAAAATGTTCCAATTGCTAATGAACAAATAACGAAAATATTGAATAATTTTCTTTCCCACGGTTCAAGCATATACAAACCCGTTGCAAGACAATATTGTAAATACCAATGATCCAAATCAAATGTGTAATTTTTCTGAAACCCCAAAAAAATTTAAGAATAAAATCCATTATTAAAAAATTCTAATTATTTACCTTTGGTTTAAGTTTATTATTGGATTTATTAGACATTTGAAAAAAAATTTAAATTAACTTTCTAATACTTTTTTCTTTTTTACCACAAAACGAAATTCACCATCTAAAAAAATGGTTGAAATAAGAGAGAATGAAAGAAAATGGAAAAAAATGGTGTGATAGATAGATCGAAAAATAAATTTATTATTGATTGCTATCATCATCGGCTCATAGGCTCGCCCCACCAACTATCAAGTGTCCGTGTCTCATCGTCACCATCTCATGATGATAGGAAAAAACCATTAAAGAAGAAAGAAAAAATCGAGCACCACGAAAAAAAAGCTAAAGTGATACCACTCTATTTTTTGGTTTTTTTGTTGCAAAGGTAAAGATGCGAAACAGCAACCAAGCTCGAAAACTAAGTTCAAAAATTGGATAAAGAACAAAGTCTAACTTTTATTTTCGTTTTCTTGTTTTTACAATTTTGTGATTGCGGCTGCTGGTTGCTTGTAACAAACATCATATTCAATAAAAATTAAGTATGACTCAACGCTTAAATATTTTGGCCTTAAAAAAGTTGACGTGGATCATTTTTAGAAAACATAAAAAAAGTTTTAGCAACTGCGTAAAAATAACAAAAAGCGTCAAAAAAAAATTTTCTTGCATATTTTTGGACAGCAAATTTTGTATTTATAAAACAACTTTTTTTAAAATCAAAATTAAATTTCATTATGGCCAATTCCTAGAAAAAAAAATATTTCACTGTTAAATTTCAACAATTTTCTCGTAAAAATAATTTTTATAAACATTTTTTATTTTTGTAACTCAAATTTTTTTATCTTTAAAAAAAAATATTATAAAATACCAGAGAAAAAAATGAAGAAAAATAAATGACCCAAATAATTTTTTTTGCCGTGTGAATCAGCATTGAAGAAATAAAAACACAGACACAGAGACTCATAAAAAACAAAAATAATGTATGTACAGTAAAAGTAAAATAAATGATTATCGACTAGAAAAAAAAAGTTTAACAATCATCCCAAATCGCGCAAATGTTTTGATTATTACTTTCTTTTTTTGGTTGAAGAAAGGAAGGAAAGAGAAATATTAAAATTTGCAATAGAAATGGTTTTTATTTTTTAATTTTAGAAATGATTCCATTCAAAATTGATATTTCGATGATTTATTTCATATTGATTTATAACTTCTTCAGCGATTTCTTGATGCAACCAAAGTCTTTGAAATCTTCGATACATTTCAGGATGAAGGAAAAGAGGATTACCGCGTCTGAAAAAAATTTTTAGTTAAATTTTTTAATCTTAAGTTTTTGGTAACAGAAAATAGACTTTTGTGACGATTTTGGGTTTTTCCTTGTAAATCAAAAAAAGCATTTTTTTAACCCTAAAATTTCGTTGCTTACCTAAAACCCATATCAGTTTCACCAAATTGATCCACGTATGGTGCAACTTTATATGCTCCACGTTTACGTGAAGTTAACATAATAATTTGACAATCTCGAATACGTAAAAACATTCCAGATTTTCCTACACATTCTCTCATATGATAACTACATGCACCTAATTTTTCATCCCCTAAAGTTTTTTGGCAGCAATATGATTGAGAACACATTATTTGTCCACAAACTAAACACATCGTAGGTTGATTTGTTGCTAACTCATTGCCATTTAAAGAAGGACATCTAAAAATAAATAAATAAATAAAATAGTTATGAAAAGATTTTTAAAAATATGTATCAGCAAATAAAAAAATTATTACTTGTATGTCGAACACATAGTAATTAAATCAGTAAATTCAAAGGGAAGTTGAACGAGACTTCGAGGTCGAAGAGGTTGTCGAGGAATAATTTCAAGTTTATTTGAAAAAACTTGTAAATGTTCTGTCCATCTAAAATAATAAATCAATAATTTTATTATTAAAATAAGGTATCAAAAAAAGCAGGCGAATGAACTTTTTTGTTTGTGTGTTTCTTATTAAAAAAATCCTTACTGTTCAAAAAGTTTATCCACGATAGAACCTTCAAGTAAATCTTCAAGTTTTTGTGGTAAACCAAGATATCGGCAAAGTGATTCAAATTCATTATAAGAAGTATCTAAAAATATCCAAATTATAAATTTCTAAGTTAGTTACTATAATATTAATATTTTTTTAGCCCATACGTTTTAATGCATCTGGTGGAGGAATGAGTGTAATTCCATTATAAAGTAATGCAATGGGTTGTAAGAAAGTCACCACAGCTTCAGTTAAATGTTTTTCAAGTTCATTTAAATCCACGGATAAATAAACGGTTGAAACTTTAGACATTTTAATTAAAAGTTTTTCAAGTCGGGAATGAAGTTTATTTGGGGTTGATAAATCTTCAATATTTATCATTTCAACGTCTTCTTCGCTACTATCAATGATAATATTTCCTTGAATAGTAAACGAAGCCATATTTTGAAAGATATAACCCAAAAGGGTTAAATAAATGGAATATAATTCATCCACGCTTCCATCAGGAACTTTAAATTCATCAAATTGTCGATTACAAGCATGAAGGATTTGTTCATTTTCAACCCATGACCATCCAATTGTCATTGAAAGTTGAACAGCTAATGAAAGCATATCCACATTAAGAATATTTATTTCATCATGTAAATGAGCCAAAAGGATATCATTGGCTGTTAAAGGCGTGGATGGGGATTGTCGTTTAAATTCTGAGCTATCTCGTGATCGTTGCTCCGGCGAAGTTAATGGAGATTCTGAAGCTGATGGTAATGGAATAGGAGTGCCTCGAATAGCTCGAAGTGGAGAATTCATAAATTTTTTAATATGCTCTGGAACTGATAAAGCATCGGGAGTTGTAACTGAAGCTACCATGGTGCTATTATTTTTTGATGGTTTACATTCACTCAATGGAACAAGCAATGGAGTAAAAGCTCGAGAAATCATATTTCGACATGTTGCTGGTTTAAGATGGAATGAAGCTATCGCAGCAATTCGGGAAAGACACAAAATACAATCACGTTGTCGAGTATTTAGTGCGCCAAAAAGTGGTTTGTTTTCCATTTTTAAAGTTATCGCAATTGAACGAAGAACAAATGCCGTGGATTTATAAATTCTTGTAAGCTCTGATAATTCTTTAGTATGGTTGGTGGAAATATCAGGACCAATTTTATAAACATATGAAAAAAATGGTTTCACAACATTCCATACCATTGGGAAACTAAAAATTAAAATAGTTTAAAAAACGGGAAGCAAAAAAAAAGTTGAAAAATACCTTTCACTTTTGCCTGATTTAATTAAACTTTTCATTTTATTTAATATTCCTAATGGATCTCCTCCACTGCTGCTACTACTACTTCCACCTCGAGCTACAGCATTTGCAGCTGCATCCATAACGGCTTCCATAACTAATTCATTTGCATCAGGCATAATTGGAAGAATAGCTCCAACGGGTTCTGAATTGCCTCGACGTTGATTTCTTCCAGGTGCATCTGGATTTTCATTTGCGTTATTAATAGGACTTAATGGAGCCACGGAAGGTTGAGAGGATGAATATGCGCTATCAAGAGCTCCCTCTTCAAAAGGTTTTTGTAATTCAAGGAGAGAGCGCTCAGAATGGGATCTATAAGAAAATTAATTAAATTGTATATACAAATTTTTTTAATTTTTGCTATACTAACCTTTTTCGACTGTGACTTTTAAAAGATTTTGATGAGGATGGTTTGGAAGATGAACCAATTTCAGCATTAACCAATGGAAGATTAGTTAAATCAATTAATCGAGTAACCCAATCTTCAAAATTTTCTGGTGGATATGGGCGTGTTTGACTAAACTTCTTTACATTATGTAATTTGTCATTTGTTGGAAGTAAAGGCAATGCCACATTGCTCAATCGTTTACAAAGAGGACAAAGATATTCTCGACTTTCTGCATCAATAATATGTTGACCAATTATTTGAAATCTTGCTCGATTTCGATCCTTTGACCAAAGTTGATCCGAAAATAATTTAAAGCAATCATAATGCATTGTATGAGAACATGTAGAAATTGAATATCCATCAACCATGGTGGATGGAGTAAATACATCGGTTTTATCAATGAACTCGTCTGATTCGTTATTTTTTTGAGTAAAAAGTTTGGAACTAAAAAAGTTAAGATTTATTTCCAAAAATGTGATAAAGGGCTTACTTTTGGAGATAAGCGCAGCAAACAATGGATTTTCCATTAAATACTAAAGGTTCAGTATCTTGACAAAGGATGCATTTAACGCTTCGAGAAGTATATAATTTAACATGAGATTTATTTGGACCCAAACATACTGGAAATCCTGCATCTTCTGCCATTACCCTATAATACAAATAGTTTAATCTTAATCTTTACTTTTATAATTTTCTTTTTGTTAAAACGAATAAACAAACTAAAAACTTACGAATATTCAATATCTTCGTCAACATCCATAACATCTTTAGAATCAGATGGCGAAGTAACAGATGCAAGATTATTTTGATCTGTGAAAGCTTTCTGCATTTTTTGCATTCGTTTCATTGCTTGTTCACGCTTTCTTGCAGCTAAAGCCTTTTTCTTTGCTGTTTTATCTTCGCTTGCCATTGCCGCATCACCTTGTTGTTGTTTTAGTTGTTGCTGTAGTTCATCGGGAGAAGAAGGCATTTCCTCAGTCGCAATTTTTTCTGTCATAAGATCTTTAATTTCATTATATTTATCCAAAATCCATAAAATAAAATTTTTATGCCCTTCAGCTTCAGGCTTTCCTGTGAGTTCTTTTAAAACATTAAAAATCCCCATTTCTTCAGCTTGATTAAGAAAATTTAGGTGTTCTCGTGGAATTCGTTTATACCATGCTAATTCCTCATTTAATGACATTCCAATAAGATATAATCCACGATGAAATAGGCCTTCACTGGAATATCGACTTCGTTTAGCAAATCGATTTACAATATGATATAATAATCGAATAAATAATGAATTTCCCATTATTTTAGTTATGGGTTCAAAAAATTCTTCAAATTCTGGTGGATTTGGTGGTGGACAAGCTTGAATATGTCGAGGACTTTTTTCTCGCTCTCTCCATTGAAATTGTTCAGCTTGAGAATATTGATGTTTAGTATAATGCCAAAAGAATGGATTATATTCCTCCCGAAATACTTCCTTCAATCGAAATGTTCCAGCTGTAGTTGAAGCAGGTTTATGAAAATCCGCTACTCGATTTAAAGCTTCATCTCTCACCACAACTTTTAAATTAGGTTCCAAAAGGATTACCTTTTCAATATTGCTGTAAGTTTTTTCACCGGTGCAAAGAAAATGAATTATTTCACGTTCGATTGCTCGAGATCGAGTTGATTTTCCAATGCCCGGTAAATATCTTTCACCCAAAATAATTATAAGTAAATGGAAAAGTTCTTCAGATGTTGCAACAATAATTTTGGATAATTCTTCTGGGGTTGATGAAGGCGTTGCAGGTCCTCCTCCGCCATCCACGGCTGAACGATTTTGAGGTAAATCTTCGAAACCACTTTTAGCCCATTTTTCAAGTTGAAATCTTTCCAAGCAACGAATTAAGAATTCTGTGGGTTCCATACGAGCTGCACATATTTGTAAAATATGTATATCTCGATCATACATTTCTGTTCGACAAAGTGGAGAAGTATAATTATGGATTTGATTAACTAAAGAAAACCCATTTCTTCGCCAAAGTTGAGCATTACATTGGGCGTAAAGCACTAAAACTCGAAGAGGCATTTCGAGAATTGCATGAAGAGGCCAAACGTGAAGCTTATCAATAGGGTTTTGATCCTTCCATCCATTTTCCATTAAAATATCCAAATTATTATGAAGATATATAGTTTCTGGGGATTCTTTACTATCAATACAATAATATTTTAATATTTCTGGATTTGCAGTAAAAAGTCCAGCAAATAATCTCCAAATTGGTTGATGAATTGATACATAATCTCGTGAAACATTAAATGGAATGGTTGGAGATTCAAATTCATCTATTTTAGTTATGGCATCATTACTAAATTCAACGTTGCAAGAACAAATATGAATCATACGATCGATGCATAATTTAGCTAATCTTTGATGAACATATGGATCACTTTTAGCCCAATAAATTAACATCGAAGTTATTTCTTGAGTGGATACATACATATTAAATGCTGTTTCCCATTCAGATTCAACCATTTGATGTTGATCAATTTGTCTTCGAATTGCATCCATTCCTTGCATGTTCGTTAAAAATTCAATATATATTTCGGCGCCTTCAATAAAAGATTGCTTTAATTTGTTTGTCCATTGCATTGTAGAAGCAAAAAGTAAATATTGTAAATCTTTAAACATGGTTAATGCTCGTCGTAATACAGCTGGCATAGTAGCATTCGTAAAATCATATCTCAAAAATCGTTCATTCGATTCAGAATATTTTAAATATTGATGACAATAAAGTTTTAATGTTTCACAAATAATTGCAAATGCATTTTCATGTTCGAGCAAATGTTGAGCTACAGAAGCTACAGTAAACACTTGAACACTCAAAGCAAGAATGGAAACATTATAATCGTGATCATCATCAATGAAATCTTGATAAAGGAATTCATAATTCTAAAAATTATGGGTGTAAAAGAATCAATAATTTTTCTAAACAAAGTATCTATTAATAAAAAGCTTTCGGAATGCCACTTCCCAAAAATACAAATTTTTAAACGCGTGCTTTTAAACCCGACTAACCTTAATAATAAAAGCTCCAAAATTAAGTTTATGTTCCATATCCATAAACACTGTAGCCATTAATAATTGATGAAAATTTATTCTTGCAGCCTTCCATAATTTTCGATCAAATAAAGCAAATTGTGAGCAAGTTGTAAAGTGACCGCAATCCAATTTATTATTTGCAGGATGAACATATTTTCGTTCAGGTTTAGGTATTCTTGGACCTTTACCTTGATTGGTTGAATGATTTCTTGGTCGAATTCCTAATAAATGAACACCTGGAGGATTTTCTATTTGTTCGATCGCTGCATTCATCATTACATCATCTTCTTGATTTAAGCCACGTAAAATTAAATGAGCTTGCACAACATCCAATTCTCGATCATTTATGGCAATATTAAATTCAAGAGATTCTGGAGTTTCATTTGGCGCTGTTGGAGTTGAAAGGGCCATTTGTCTTGGAGGTTTGGGTGGAGGAATTTGGACATCAAGTTCGGGCTCATTTAATTTACATAATGAACTACATTCTTTCATTATAACTTCAGCTATAACTTTTGCAACCGATGCTAAAAAATTATTTAATTTTTAAAATGTTTTAAAATAGCTTTTTTAAGCTTACGAAATTGTTGAGCTTGTTGAGTTAACCAATTTAATAATTTTACTGCTAAAGCTTGATGGGAAACTAATGAAGCCGTCATAATTTTAACTTCTAATGGACCACTTTTTTCTGTTCGTCTATTTACATCTCGCCTAGTTCGATGCTGAATGGTTCGTTTCGCCGATGAACAAAGGGCATGACTTTGAGATAAAACCACGGATCTACCTTCTCGATCCACAATGGTTGCTAAATGCATGGCTTGTTGAGAGGTACAACCTATAGCAACTTCTAAAGCATTTATAACTGCATCATATGTATGGGTTTCATCATTAAATAACATAGCTTTATAATAATTATCTTGCTTTTCTGGTGGTTCACTAAAAAAAGAAGAAGAGTTAAAGTCAACTTTTTTTTAATTAGTGTGACATACTGTAAAAAACTAGGCAAATTTTCATCATCTTGCCAACATATAAGTGTTACCGCGTATTTAAGAACTATTCCTGTGACATTATATATTCGTGCACTAACTTCTACTGGAAGATTTGCACAGAGATTTCTATAAAAAAAACATGCTTTTAAAATTCACGCATAAAAGCAAGCCACCCGAAGTAAAAAAAAAACTTACAAATCTTCATCACCTGGTTGAGGTTCAGAAGTATGTAATTTACATGCATAATCTTTCGACCATGCTTGATGATCCCCACAATCACAATATCCTATACCATGGGATGTATGCATCTTAAATAAAAAATATAGCCAAGAAATAAAAAAAAGTTTTTATCTTAATTAACTAACATTTACCTTATACTTATGTTTAGCATGTGGGGATTGTTTAAAGCATTCTTGACATAACACGCATGTATCATCCAATGCGCATTCTCTAAAAATTTCAATTTTTTTATTGTAAACCATTGGACAAATTAATGAGGGAAACATACTTGCACGTATATGTAGGATCACCATTTTTAAACATTTTACCACAAAGTTGTCCAGGTTTTCGTAAAGTTTCAATAATTCCAACTTTTTCTGTTAAAGGCTTTAATGAAACTGATTCACCTTTTTGTATTTTTTGATCATCTAATACATACATTGCAGCAAGAGGGGCCAATAATTCATTATCTAAAGTGAAGGAAAAATATTTAACTCAAATTCAAATTTTATATTAAAAAAAAGAGAGGGCCTTACTTATGCTTTCTTCATCAACTTTATTATCCCATGGTTCTTCATCTTGTCCAGAATATAATTTTGGACATTTATCCGACCAATGACTATATAATAATCGAGTAGCTTCGGGCCATGATTCATCTCGAACAGCTTGAATTAATTTATCTATCATGCCAAACAAAAAATGGTCGGTTGAAAGAATATTAAACTAATTAATTTAAGTTTGAAAGAAAAAAAGTTCTTCTTTCTTTATTGTATTGTTTTTTTTTTGTTGAAATTTTATATAAACAATAACTGAAATTAAGCAAAATATTATGATGAGTTCGATGATAAAGAAGTTTTCGACAATTATGCGAAATTCAGAAACGAATAGGAAAATCGAAGAATGGAATATAAGTATTTCTTTGGTTAAAAGAAAGTTTGGTTAAGCTTTAGCGAACTTCAAATAAATTAAAATGGACGCCTAGCTTTTAGTGGTCCAATTAAAATTAACTAGGGACTTAAAGTTGGGGCTAAACTTTTTCAAAATCGATAAACCCGTAAATGATAACTTAGAATACAAAAAAAAATTTATGCTACAAATTTACAAAATCCTCAAACCTCATTTATCAACTTTTTTGTTACTTTATCATAAAAATTCAATGGAATTTTTATTTAATAAAAAAATAATAGCAATCAAGAAAGCGAGCTTCCTAAATAAATCACAAGCCAAAGATGATAATAATATTTATTCATCGCATGCATCCCTGCAGAATTAATGAAAACCAAAAAGCCAAAAGAAAAAAAGTAACAATAAAAACCCGTCACATGCTTTTATTTTTTTTTTTGAGTATAAAAAAAGCAAAAAACAAAACAAAAATACACGTTTTTTTGGCAGCAGCAAAAGCAAAAACAAGCGGCAACGGTTAGAGGAGGGAAAAAAGCAATCCAGCAGCAATGGCTTAAAAACGCCTCAATTTTTTTTTCACAAATATTTAAAATCCAAAAATGGAAATTAATAAATCTCAAACTAAAAGCTTTCGATTGTAATAAAAAAATATGATTCAATATTTTTGGTGAAGGTGGTTGGTGGTGACAAATAATTCTTTTTTTTTTCATTCGATGTTTTGAAGAAAGAAAAAGAAAAGTGAATGACTTTATTTTTGTTTTGCGTGCAAAGTGCAGCAAATGCATACATACATGTAACAACAAAACAAAAAAAAAGGGCGATGGAGCAATAAAAAATGAGAGAGGACGAAGAATGAAAAAGCAAAAAGCCTCTTTCTTTCCCTCTTTTTTTTATTTTCTACTTCTTGCAAGACTGAATGAGTGAGCAGCTTTCGTTTAGCTGAGCTAGCTCCTTCTCCTTTGCTTTAAAGCTTTTTTAAATGTCGTCCGTCCTTTGCTTCTTGAACTTATATATTTTTTTACGAAATCTTAAATAAATGAAATCACTCAACAACAACAAAAAAATTGGTAAGAAAAAATACTTTAAATCAGTTTTTAAAAAATACAAATTGGGTTGTTAGAATTAAGAAGCAAAATTTAAGTAAATCTTGAGAAAAAAAATATTTGATTGATAATAACAAGTTTTAGTTATATCTTTGCTTAAATTTTTTTAAGCTTTTGGTTTTCCTTAAGCATTTTCTACCAAAATTGAGACCAAATAAATTCACAAGTTTCGTAGATCTAAAAAAATTTCGAAAATTGCCCTGCTTTTTTCGATTTTGAGTGAATTAAATTTATTTTTACAATTAACAAAAAAAATTTATTTTTACTTTACTTTTTAAAATTATTTTTTAATTCAATATTTTCAAATTTTTTAATACTATTTTCAACCATTCTTGATTTATAATTAAATTTATCATAAGTTTGTGGATCTAAATCTGATATGGATGAAAATAATAATATTTCCACATCTTCAATATTTGCTTTAGATTTCCAATGAAAAAATATGTATGACATTATTGCAGCTATTTCCAATACAAACAGGTGGTTTGCCACTAAAAAAAAAATGGAAGGAAATTTATAAAAAAAAGTGGTGGAACAGACAACAAAACCGAAGAAAAAATAGTAAAATATGTGTGTGGTTGATTCCCATTTTTTTTGTGTTTTAAAAAATCAAAAAAGGGGAAAGCAAAAAAGAAACAAAAATAATTTAAAAAAATGGGGCAAAAAAATGGAGGTAAAAAAAATTTACCAAGAGGCGAACATAATCGATTATCCACAAACTCGTAATATGAATTCAAAACCAAAATTACGGTGGAAGCAAAAATAAAGGTGAAAATGCTGAGACCTATCCAAGTGTATGTCTAAAATAAATGAGTTTTATCATCAGCAAAAAATATTTAAAATCCGATATTAGTGAATTAAATGCATCGAAAAAAAAAATCTTTAAATCCAAAGCAGCAAGAAATCAATTATTGGTTGTTGTTAAGTTAAAGCTTAAAAAATTTTTCTTAATCGCTAATAAAAAACTCTTACATTTTCTCGTAATCTATCAATATGAAATATAATTAAAGTTATTGCAATCATATTTATAACCGTTATAAAAACAAATATAATCCCAATGAGTTTGTGTATTCCTAAAAGAAAAAAAAATCAAGCACTTTACTTTAATTTTAGTTTTCAAAAAATAATGTCTGTCGATAAAAAATTTTGTTTTCGGGTTACGGTAATTAAAGAAAAAAATGTTTATAATTTGTATCGCTTGCTTTTTAAATACAAAACAAAATATCTCAAATCACAATAAAAACAAAAACATACGTTCATCATCAACTGGATGATTGCCAATAACAAAAATGCTTAATGAAAATATTTCCATTATCATTAAAGCATACATAAAACCTTCAAAAACTTTAAATATTTTATAATCATTTCTCAAATATCTCCATTTTCCAAGAATTATTGAAAGTAATAATAATCGACCAAAAAATAAGGGTAAAATTGAAGCTCGTAAAAATATGCTTGAAATTGAATGTAAATTTATCATTCGTAGCAATGAAGGCGCCCAATAATTTGTTGAATTTATTGTACTTGCCTAAAATTATTAAGTTAGCTATCTCAGTTTTTTGAGTAACGAAATGTTATATACATCACAAACAATAAAATTAGTTGGTTTATTTACAAAATTAAATCGAATAAACCATCCATCATAATCCCATTCAGGAATATATGGATCTATGAAATAACTGGACCATGCAATAAGAAAAAATATTGCAGGAATTTTTTCAATCACTGAATAAAGCTGAAAAATTGTATTTACTTTTGTATGAAAATGCTTTAAAGTTTCTTTCTTCCTTCCTTACTTTAACAATATTAATTTTAATATAATTTGTTGACCATCCTTCTATTTCAGTGTTGTTGTTGAATGATGGAATATTATAAAATTTATTTTTTTCTGTTGCTGCTACTGCTTCGTCATTCGCGAAATCATCAATATGCAATCGCCGGTTGGGGTTGTTATTGTTAGTGATCTTTGAAATGCCCTTAATAATTTTATATTTCTTTTCATTCATCTTCTCTTCTTTTTTTCTGCAGCACACTTTCACTGAAAAAAAGAAAAGAAAGATGCATTCCAATGGTTTAGGGTTAGTTAAAAAAATTCAAATCGCTCAAACATAAACAGCGGATAAACGTGATAATAAAAGTTTAGAAAAAAATAACGTATATTCAAATAGACATTTATACAACGAAACTAAAGTGATCCAATAATAAGAAAAAAGCTCGTTTACAGTAAACAACCCAATAGCTAACTATCACCATTTCCTGCTTTCGACTTTATGTCCGCATATTCACCTCACTAACAATATACTAAGTTCCACAAAATTGCTCCAACACATCACAATAAACTTTTATTACATATCTTTAAAAAATTACAAACGAATAAAAAAGCAAGTGATAAAACAAAAAAGAAAACAATACAAAAAGCACGAAAGAATAAAATATTTAACGAAAAAAAAGAAGACAATTATTTTATTTTTGTTTCATAAAAAACTTTCATACATTCATTCACTTGACTTAATTTAAGAGAAAGAAAAAAAATCACAACAAAGATTCAATCTTCATCTTCTCCATATAATTCTTCTTCACCCTTAGGCGATCCATCTTCTCCATCTTCATCGGCGACGACGATGCATCCTTCATCCTTCTTTTCACTATTCTTTTGATGACGAGTTCTAATTGACTTCAATTGTTTAATTTTTCGTTCCAATTGTAATCGGGCTGAATTTTCTTTTGATGTTGAATGTAATCGGAGTCTTTCAGCAAGTTCATAACCATGTTGGATCATTTCATTAGTTGGATAAATAACCATCAAAGCTTCTTCAACATTTTTTGTATTGCTTACAGTTGTCAATGGCATAAAATTCCATGGTTCATCATAATACCATCCTTGATACTAAAAAAGGAAAGAACATTAATAAGTGTGCAACAGAAACAATGAATGGAATACGCGGAAAAAAGCTATTACTTTGCAAAACGATTTAAACTAGTAGCAATACAATGAATACAACAACATCCGCGATCAAGTGTTTAATGAAAAGAGAATGGTTAATCAATCATTGAGAATCATTAAATAAGCGAAAAATTAAACCACATCATTTATGCATGAAAAGAAAAAGAACGCTCAATCAAAGGAAATCAATTATGTTGTTCCAAAAAATAACAGAATGAAGATATTTAAAAAATGCAGCTCTCATTAATCGAATTAACGATGCGGTTACTAACGCATAAATATCCATAAAGAAAAATGTTAATATCCCACATATTCCTCAGCCCAAATAGCACAAGCAAATTTTCCCATAATAAAAGCAGCTTGTTTCAGCTTTAAAGCTTTTTCAAAAACAACACAAAGGAGTAAAACACTTACACGATTTGAAACACGAAAATATGTTGGCATTCCAGCCACGACGGATCCATCAGGTTCTAATTTTCGAATAAGGATATGATTTTCAATTAGCCAAATTGTATTTGTACCATTATCAGGTGATAAATCAGCAAATCTTAAAACACATGTTCCTTTGGGAAATGCCAATTGATAGACAGCTTTCTTAGAAGAAGTACCATAACGAGCATTTTTGTCACCACTCGAAGCAACTAAAAAGAATGAAATGAGAAATAGCAACAAAAAGAATGAAATGAGAAATAGCAACAAAAAGAATGAAATGAGAAATAGCAACAAAAAGAAAAAAATGGCAAACAAACCTCGAGAAGAATAAGATTCTGATGGAGCCGAACGCTTCATTGTTTTTTGATTGAATGTTTTGTTGATAAAGTTTGGAAGCAGCAAAAGTTAGAAGTTGTAAATCCAAAATTTGAATAAGTTTTCACCTTCGGGTTAGTGTTACCAATCAGCGTTCACATAAACATGGGAAAACAATGGATCGTATTACCCTACAAAAAGTTGAAGTTAAAATTCATTCAAACCAAATTACAACAACGATATTAAAAGGCTTATTAACAATGCTAATAGTTGTTACAATACATACATAATTCAAAAAGCAAGGTTTATTTATTACATAAACATTAATTAAAAGGTGATTATAAAAGTGATACAAAATGAAAAAGTGAAAAATTATAACAATAAGAAGTTACAAAAAAGAAAATACAAAAAATTAATAATCCTCAAAAGTAATATCGTCGATATTATCAAGAGATTCAACGAAATCAAGTGGAGTTGGATAAGCAAAACCACTTGTTAGAGGAGGAATACCATCTCGTCCACGAGCTGCCAATGCCATTTTAAGACTATTTTCAAGTATAGCACGATCAGGAAGAACAACACCAATACCATTAGGAAGAACAACTTTATCAAGAGGGATATAATCATAGGAGAATTGAGGAAGCCATCGTGTATACTGAAATATTGAGATTAATAAGTCATCACAAATACAAGAAAGATGGATATATTCAAAAGCAGTTAACAGCAACAAGGAAGGCATTTGAAACATAAACAAAAGGTATTCCATAATCCTCCAACAGGAACATACCCGATCAGTTGATTGATAAACATTATATTGATCTTGATTTGAAACATAAATATGCTTTCGAATCAGATTATGGTTACTAACAGACCAGATAACATTAGCAAAGTAGTTGAAATCAGCTGAATAATCTTGGAGACGAACAAAACACGATCCAACCTATAAAAGACGCCGATTAGATTCACAGCAAAAGAACTCATAATAGTTTACCGAAAAGCAGTTGCTTCCGCGTCTGTTAAGAAGAGATTTAATTGGAAATATTGGACCACCAACTTTGAAATTTGTTAGACGACTTTTCTTAGATATACGACGTCGACGAACAGCTTTCTTCAATGGCACAGATTCAGGGAATGCTTCATGATATATTTGTCCAACAATAGGTTGTGATGATGATGGTAAATAAGGGATAGCATAATCATAATCATACGCATATTCATAACCCGCCATTTCCATTATGGTTAAAGGATGAAGCTTTCGCCTGAAATGAATAATATTAGTAAGAATGAAAATTAGAAAATACAAAGGAAAAGCACGACAACAGAATCAGCAAAAAGCAAATGAAATGTTAGTCTAACACGCAGAAAAATTAATGGATTATACCCGGATATCACTTATTACTATTACCAAAATCGACTATGTGGATTAATATTGATAGAAAAGATAAAGTTAAAAAACGAGGGCAAGATTAGCAACAATTCTTCAACACTAAACCATTTTTCCTTTAAAAATCAAAAGAGAAATCAAGCTATGTATTCCAAACATCCTTAGCTTTTTATGAAAAATGTATCAACGCTAAAGTAATAATAACTTCAAACATTACTAACCAGCAACAACAAAGAAGCCATCAACATCGGCAACATAAAAAAAAGATGGTTGATGAAGTTATTCAATTTTTCGAGTTGAAAAAAGTTGATGCAGCTAAAAAAAACTGTAAGACTTTACTCTTTTCAAGATCCACAAGAAAAGCGGGGAATTTGAACTTCTTCAATTTTTTGCAACTGTTGGGTATCTTGCTATAGCAATGGAGAAAAAAAGGTGTATCAAACTCGAATTACAACTTTGGAGTTTTATGAATTAATTTATTAGCCAAATATAACAAACTTTTCAAAAACTAATTATTTTAACAATGAACGTAAAAGATAAGGCATTTTTATTGCATCACTTGTTGAAAATGATTTACCATGATCGCCAGGTTTTCCTTTATCACCTTTAATTCCATGTAAACCTTTAGCTCCTATTTTTCCAATACAGCCATGTTTGCCATATTTTCCCTGTTTTCCTGGCAATCCCGTTGATCCTTTATTTCCACTTTTTCCTCGTGGTCCAACTTTCCCCGATGGACCTTTAACACCGGCAGCTGGTGGACATTCACATGGTTTATGGATAGCTTGAGCTTGTTTTCCTGGTAATCCATTGGACCCATTAAAACCAGGTTTTCCATTTTTACCATTTCTTCCTGGAATTCCTGGCTTTCCTTTAATGCAACATTTTCTTGGAAGCGGCGATGGTGGTTGTGATGGAGGTGGAGGTGGCATTTGCTGTGATGGATCAAAACCATAATTATCAAATCGACGAGAGCGATTCAATTTTAACGCGTTAATATTATTAGTAAATTCAACAATGTATCGCTCAATTTCTATTAGTGATCTCTAAAAAAACCATATTAGTGAGACTTAAAAGCATTCAAGCAATGTTTGATTAAAATTGTAAACTCCAAAAATTCAAAGCTTTGAAACATACCGAACATTCACTAATTCCATGATATAAACGATTGCTCGATGATTTAACATTAGTTGCAATAGATGGAATAGAAAATAATAAAGTAATTAAAGAAATAAACGAAAAAATTAATGAAAAGTTTATAATCCATTTAAATGCACGCTCCTTCGATTCATCATTATGGTCAACTTCATCTGATGTTGTTGTCCATGGTTTAGGTAAATAAACAAAAGAATTATTCAATGACATTTTTTTTGCAGCCACATAAACAAGGACGTTTGTCGATTTTTTTTAAGTTGCTGGTAGATGTGAAGTAATTGTGTCGCTCAATTTCATTTCAATTGAATGAAAACAAAATTGTTGCGCTAAAACTGAACAATGGATCCTCGGATAATTATTACCTTTTTTCGGATGACAAAAATCTATCTAACCTATCAAAAAGAGAAGCAATTTTTTTGCTGGCATAAGAAAGAGAAAATGACCCATATCTAGTTATGTAAAACTAATATTCTCACAAATGAAGTAACAAAGTTTTGTGCAAGAAAAAAGATGTAAATAGCTTGATGAAAGAAAAGCTCAATCAATTTCATGGTTTCTCTTTATCGCTCACTTCTTTAACACCTCTTCTTAACATAAAAAGCTATGATACATATGTACGACGATTATTTTGCTAAAAATGGTAAACAAAAGTCTGTATTATTCATGAATTTATTAAAACAAAAATTAACAATATAATGAGTATCAAACGTTTAACAAAACAACAACAAAGCAAGAGATATTACCAATCAGTAACATGTAATTCTTCAACGGACCAATCTTCATATGAGGAATCCTAAACCAAACGATGTAAAATTATTGAGAAGACAATACTAATCTGATCAACTTACAGGAAGATATCGACGAATGATAATAGGAACTTTTTGTTCTTTCAATTCTTTTCTAGCTATTTCAAGTGGATCTGTTTCACCTTCAAGTTCAACCATAACCGGAGCACCCATAGCAATTTGAAGAGCCCGTGTACCCAAAACTCTTGCACGTTCATATTTTGTCATAAATGGAGTTGTAACACGTTCTTGAGATGCGACCATTTCAGATGGCTAAAATGGCAATATTGATAAACTGATTTAACGACTAAAGAACATACCTCAACTAATTGTACACGGTCTTTTTCATCTTCAGGTGCGTCAACATCAACATCATCGTCCATTTCATTATCTTCAGCATAGTCGTTATCATCAATCTCGTCCGCAACATATTCTTCATCGTCAGCCATTTTGTTGTTGTTGTTTGTGGTTTAAAAGTAAGATCTAAAAAATACATAGTTTTTAGAATATATTCTGGAAATATTTACGCGCAAATAAATCAAGAGTAATTTAAATTTAGAAAAAAAATTTACGAGAAATGCTTGAAATAGAAAACGATTTCAAAATAAAGAAAGTTAGCAATTTTTTTTTGAGAAGATAAAACTTTTGTATGTTGAAAACATTACACCAAGCAAACTCGACCTCTGCGTTTGCAAAGCAAAAGCTTTCATCTATTTTTTGGATTTTTGCATTCGAATTTATGCATTAGACTTGACACTTTTGCGTTTGGAATTAGATCAGTTAGAATTTTTATAACCTCGTGCTTTATTATGCTCTTTAATTGTTCATACTCGTTAACCTCAGCTATTTTTTTAAAAATGCGATCATTCAGCTACAAAAGATACTTTAATATCGGGTATTGAACTTTATTAGTAAAAAAAATCAGTTTTACTTTCATTCTTCGAGTTTGAAGAATGACATCAATAGGTTATGATAAAAACAAAGCCTAAAGAAAATGCAAATTTATTAAAAAGAAAAACAATCAAAGACAAGCATACACAATTTTAACATGGAATAAAACAAACAGGTAAACAAAAACTGTACAACAATTTTTAAATCACACACGTTCATAAAACATATAGCGAAATTTAATCATCTTGTTTTTCATCATTTCTCATTCCATCATTACAATATTTCCATGGATCAGCATAAGCTTTTCGTAATTCATCAACCGTATTCCTTGCTTCAACCATTGGATCCATGCTTTCCACAAAATATTCTTCTTTCTTGAAATTGTTGATATAAGCTTTGTTTTTGAACATTGTATCAAATTGATGAAGAATGCTTGACAGAGTCTTCTCAAAGTTGGAATGGTTGAGTGCAAGAATAGCAGAACGATTTTTAGCTTTTGGATAGCTGAGTTGATAGTCGATATCATAGAACGGAATGAGTGAAGTTCTGAAAAAGAGACATGTTAGTAAGCAATAGCAACATATTTAACAAGTAATGAAAGTGTAACATTAGTCTCATCGAATCAAATATAGCAAGATACATACCCATATGGCAATTTCATATTTGTTGATTGAATACTATTTCTCACTTCTGCTTTGTTGATGTCACCTTGAAACATTGCTAAACCAGCTAATAAGCAATCAGTTTGAGTTGGAGAATACTTGTAGAAAGTGCTTGTTAACATCGAATCAGAGCGAGAAAGTAATCTCATCAAATGCTGTGGAGTCGTTTGTTGACAATATCGTGGATCAGATGGCGTCATTGGTGCAACTCCTGAAAACTAACAAAATTATATAAAGAGAGAAAGAGAATTACAAAGCTTACCGCATTGAACAAAATGTAATGGTCTTACAGGACAAAGATGTGCAGATAGATTGAATAATGATACAGCATTTGGTGAGCCAAAACGTTTGGGAGCTGTTAATCCCGCCATAATTCGTCCAATAATCGAGTTGACATCCTTCATCGATGGATGTTTATTATGCATTTTGACCATAGCATTCTTTGTAATTGCTTCATTATCAAATACAGTAACCATTTGAGCACATTCAATAAGACGTTTCAAAGTTAAAATAGCATTGTATGGTTGAACAACGACATCAGATCCTGAGCTTGGAAACACTGAATATGTTTGAACAAGTTGCTTAGAACCAAAGCTAAAAAGAAAGGGTTTAAATATGCAAGAGGATATGAGAACACTTACCATTCACCAAGTTTTTCAAGAATCCATGATCCCAAACCAGATCCAGTTCCACCAGCAATTGAATGTGAAAGAGTAAAACCATCAACTTTGTCAGATATTTCCAGTTCAGATTGAATAACATTTAATATTTGTTCACCAAGTTCGCTATCCCTAAAAGTTTACAAGGATTAGTGAGAAGTTTGAACGTTAATGAAAACTAACTGATTAAATCCAGCACCATAACCTGCAGCCCAATTGTTGCCAGCTCCACCACCAGAATGAAACACTCTTTCAAGGTTGAAGATTTTTCCAAATTCAGCATTTAACGTTGAATTGATAACACGAGGTTCAAGATCAATTAACACAGCACGAGGGATATACCGAGCATCATCTGCCTGAAAAAAAGGAAAATAATTTTAGTAACACATTTTCGATTCACTACGACTAGCTTGTAAGGCTTTATCAAAATATAGAAAAATGGAAAAGTTTTTACCTGAGAAAAATATGTTGAGCAATTATCATCATGAGTTCGTTCAGAAGTTGCATAACCATCAATTCCAATACAATGTTCGATGCATATTCTTTTCCAAAATTCATTACCAATTTCATTGCCACATTGACCAACTTGAATTGATATAATATCACCTGGCATAATTCTTTCTTCTTCTTTTTTTCGTTCTGTATTTAATGTAAAATAAAAGGCAACAGGAAAATAAAGCGAGAGATGGATACAAACAAAAAACGAAGAAGAAAAAAATTGAGATGAAAAAAGCCCGCGCAAGTTTTTTTCTGGCAAAAAGGAGGCAGTAAGCCAGAGAAAAAAAAGAGGCAATGGAAAAAATTTTGTTTGATGGAAAGCAAATAAATTTTTTTGTTTGTAAATGGCTAAACTTCTTTTTTTCGAAGCATTCTCATATTTTTAATAATCTCTAACATTTTCAACATTATTGAGCTTCAATTAATCTATCTATGTATCTACCATTCACGTTTGAAGTCCTTTTTTGTTAAACGCTTGTTTTTGGCGGCAATCATTTAAAAAAAAATTTATACCGATGCGATGAATGAATGTTTACCTTGTTTTGTATGTTCACTGATAACCACTCAACAAACAATCTAAGTTTTTTGTTAGCTCTTTTTCACATATTTTTAATCTTTCATTAATACTGTTTTTTTCTAATCTAATCATAAAATCTTCTTATTAGTTCCATGTCTTTTTAACATTCTTCATTTTAATCCCAATTTTAGAGATTTCCAACATGCCTTAACATTTTTGCCTCACTCATACAAACATGTCCACCTCGAACTTTGGTTATTTTTTTTTTTTGACATTTTCTCAAGTTTTTTTTAAAGATTTTTACAACACAAACGAAGTTAAATTTTTTTGTTGTGCTTTTTTTTTGAGAAGCCGAGTCACAACTTTCAAATATTTTTATTTTACTTTTTGGGGATAATAATTATTTCACACTTTCAGCTTTTTTTCTTATAAAATGGATGCGGCAGCCTCATACATTCATTATTTAGACAAGCTTCCTGAAACTTATAAGCGAGTAGTTATTGAATTGTTTGAGAAATTAGCTGAACCAAAGACGGGCATTTTAAAAAAGCTTAAACTTTTTGATAAATTTTCTGAAAAATTTACAACTATCCCAGAAATATGGAATTATCGACTGCAGTAAAAAAAATTTTATTTTTTATTTTGTTTTACAATTAAAAATTATTGGTTTATAGAATAGCTGCAGATGATATCCGAAATCAAAATCAATATCAAAGTGTAACCCATACAGTTTATTATCGAATTTTAAAAAATGTTTTTCAACATTTATATCATGAAAATTTAGCTCAAATTTTTATTGAAAAAAATATTTTAAGCTTTGATTTTGTAAGTCTTTAGTTTATCTATTTAATTTTAAAACTCCTTAACGATGATGCTGAAAAAAAAAAATTAATAATGGTTATTTGATTTTTGTTTAAAAATCATAGTTTACCGTAATCCAACAGTTTTGTTCCAGAGAAGGAAGGCTTTATCGAATAATTATTATTTTTTTCTTGATTTTTATATTTTGTAGGCACCAAAATTAAAAAAAATAATATATTGGCCATTTTATGATGAAGTTTATTGGCGTTCAATATATCATGAAAATAGCAGAATTTCAATACCCAAAACATATTTAACTTGGCCACATTGGAAATTGAGAGATATGTATCGACTTTTTAATGAATTTTCTTTATCTCCTTTATCTAAAGTTGAAATGGAAAAATATAAAAAAGCTGTAAATTTATTCGATCGTTTAGTTAAATTTGAAAATGATGACGAAAAATGGCTTCAATGTTTATTGGAAATTAATGACGATAATGATTTTATCATTCAAAACCTTGCATGCAGAATAGGAAAATATCCATGGAATCAAAATTTATGGAAAATTTATATTATAATTATTAAAGAAAGAAATCCAGAAGTAAGTTTTTTTTAAACATAAAAAACTGATAACTGGATAAAAAAAATTAGGAAGATTCTGAAAAACCGCAGAAAAATGGTAAACAAAAAAATTTTTCGAAGCACGAGGAAAAAGAATATCTTTTTTCGTCTGCCACATTAATTTGATTCGTTTCATTTATTTTTTGCTCTTCTTGTTTAAATTTTTCTGCTTTAAATTCATTTCGAACTTTAAACGTTCCTTTAAAGGTTCATATTAAAAATCCATTGCCCTTTATTGTGGCTTTGAAAATTATAAATTTTGGATAGCTTTTGCTTTACAGCAAAAGCATATTTTTTTAAAATTTTGAGTGTCAAATATTTTTAAAATTCTAATTGCTATTAGAAAACAACAGAAACTAAATTCATTGAGTTCGAAATTAGATTATTTTAATAAAATCTATCTGCAATTTTTACAAAACATTGTTTTTTTGTTTTTAGGAAGCTTTAGAAGTTTATCGAAAATATTGCCGATTATTTATCGAAGATTTTCAAACAAGACAAGAATATCAAAATTTAATTATTGAAAAAGGAAATCAAGGCATATCCGTTCAAGATTCATGGGCGGATTTAATACAAATTTATTCTGATTTTGGTTCAACCGAACAAGCATATAATTTATTTGACGCTGTTATTGCTAAAGCCTTGCAGCGACCTTTATTAAAAGTAACATTTCGAACAAAAACAGAACTTTCAAGGAATTTAAAAATTTTTAAAGAATCATTAAAAAAATATCAAGATGGAATTATTGGTTTGGCATCTTTGTCAGCGCCAGTCGTCGAGCCAAGTGAAGGAGAAATTATTAAAACTAGGAAACGAAAGCATCCAACAACAAAAATAAAACAAATAACTTTCAAAAATCATAATTCTTCTTCTTGTATTCTTCCCCAACGTTTTTCACTTCCATCAACAATTATTCATTATATAATTAAATTTTCGAGACATCCATCCAAAACTAAGCTACTTTTTACTTCCAAATATTTTTATTCTAAACAACCTTATGTTCCATGCCATCGAATGGAAAGTACAAACAGCAAAACAAAATTTATCGAACATTCGATTCAACTTAATAAAAATGATATAAATAATTTAAATTTACTTAAAAATCTTTACATTACTAATGGCCTTTATTTTACTTCTTCTTATTCACAGGAAATTCCATTTGATCGAAATTATTTACAAAACTTTTTATCTAATATTTATCGATTTGATGGAGCTTTTATTAAAATCATTGATCAAAATATTACATGGAAAGATTATTGCTTTTTAACTAATTCAAATCGAGTTGAAAGTTTACACTTATGTAATACATCGATTATAAGTGATAATGAAAAAATGATTCCAATCCCAATTGAAGAAATTATTTCTAAAATTCCTAATGCTTTTTGTGTTTAGTAAGTTAGTTTCTTTAAAAAAAATGCAGAAATATTCTAAATGAAAATTTCCATTATTTCTGAGACATTTTTGTTTTAAAAAAATTTTTAATTTTTGTTCTTTGATAAACTACATAAATATTTTTTTAGCATTTCCAAACATGTCCCTTTAACTTTTCAAACTTCTTCAATATTAGCAAATTTAAAAAGAAAATGTCAATTCACCCGATTTACATTAACCGATATCGATAATACTTTGGAAATTGGAGATTTTTGCAAATTTTTAGATGTAAGTTGTTTTTATTTTATTTTTCAACGATGTGTAAAAAAATAAATAACTTTTTGGATAGCATAAAAACGCGTCTATTTTTTGAATCAGTTTCAAATTCAGAATTTTTTTCGTCAAAAACGATGGTGTTGTTTGAAAAAATAAATTTAAGAAACTTTTTTTTGAGCCAAAGAAATAATTTTCCTTTGTAAACATGTCTTCTTTGTTTTTCCATTTTTAAAGTATCAGGAAATAAATATTTTTATTCCAAATCTTAAAAAATGGTCGCAAAAATAATAATAAAAAATTTTTCCAATAACCACCACTTTTTTTAGAAAAACATTGAACCTCGATGCCATCTTACAATTTGTTTCAAAAACACTATGGCAATGGAAGAAAAAGAAATATTCAATAATTCCGTTAAAAAACTCCTAACTAAATTTTCCAAAAATGAATGCCCCATTTACAAAAATTATCATTGAATTTAAAACTTGTTTTTTTGTTTTGTCTTCCTTTTTAATTTGGAGTGTCGTTTCTGTCTGTCTGTATGTCGGTTCTGCTTTTTTTTTGTTTTGTCCCGATAGTCTAGATCAGTTTTTTACGCTGATTCCGAATATGTTGGTCTCACGCTTCGGAGAGTCAAATATTGATATGTTTTGACCAATTTAAATTTGCATTTTTTGAAATTTTCTTGACACGAAAGTTTCCCTTTGTTTTTTTGAAAGCATTTTTTTGGAAGTGAAAAATTTGTTTTTTCTCTGATTGTCTGCATTGAAATTTTTAGGTGGATATTTAGAGGTTTTTGGGTTAATATTTGGTGGCTTTTGGGTGGACATTTAGTTGTGTTTGGGCGAATGTTTAGTTGTTTTTGGTGAGATGTAAGATGATTTTTGAGTGGCCATTTAGTTGTTTTTGGTGAGATTTAAGATTATTTTTGGGTGGAGATTTAGTTATTTTTGGTGAGATGTAAGATGATGTTTGGGTGGAGATTTTGTTTTTTTTGGTGAGATGTAAGATGGTTTTCGGGTGGAGATTTAGTTGTTTTTGGTGGGATGTTTGGGTGGAGATTTAGTTGTTTTTGGTGAGATTTAAGATTATTTTTGGGTGGAGATTTAGTTGTTTTTGGTTGAATGTTTAGTTGTTTTCGAGTGAATGTTTAGTTGTGTTCGGGCGAATGTTTAATTGTGTTTGGTTCGATATTTGGTTGTTTTTGGGTTGAAATGTGTTTTGGGGCCTGAAGGGCCCATGTGTAATTTGCCTATTGAATGGACTTTGAATGGGTTAAGATGTAACCGAATATGAGAGATATGGAATGGAGTTAAGATTGACTCGGGATCCGAAAGGCCCTATTGTTTATTGTTATTGTGATGAAATATATAATGTTGAGACTACCGTAAGCAGTTCCGTAGATTTTCTTTATGTAAAATGTCTCATTGATTATTGTAAATGATCTTTTTGTAAAATTTAGGAGGTCTGCCGTAGGCAGGGCTCCAAAATTTACCATGAAAAATGGAATGTGTAAGCACAATGATGTTTATTTTAATTGTATTGTTGTAGACACACATGGGTGTTTGAGCACTCTATTTTTTCCAATTTTGCACCCTCTAAAAAAGCACATAATCTCCCCTTTGATAATTTTTTAGAATTCATAAAAACATTTGCACTCCCTAGGATTCTCAAAAAATACTTTAAAGCGTTTAATGTCCACGTTTTGATTGTAAAAATGTAACGTTTCCGAAGATTTTTTTTGTGTGATTGTTTAGTTTGAGGGACTTACCGCAGGTAAGGCCCCAATGTTCTTGTTTCATATTTAAAATAAACAAATACATACATATTTTTTTTTATTTAAATTAATTAGAAAATTGTGAACAACAAAATGAACTTGAAAAAACTTTTGTTGAATCTAAAACATTTACAAAATAAAAGCAATCATTTTTAGCGGTAAATTGAAAGCCTTCTTCCATTAAAGTTTGATTTCCTCGAATAATCAATCGACCGGAAATAGCTTCATAATTTGTTCCATTTGCGGTTGATAAACCAAGAAGGAATAAGAATTTATTATCTCCATCAAAATATGGAAAAATGCAAGTCATTCCAGCATTGGCATAACTGAAAAAGATTTATTTATCCATTTTTTAATTTTCATTTTAGACAATTAGAAAGCAGAAAAATATTTATAAAAAAGAATGTTCAGGAGCTTTTTTTTCAGTATCATTTACAATAACAATATTTTTTTTTCAAATTTTTAAAAGCCTTTTCCTTACCCTCCACATTGCCAAAAATCATTTAATGCTAAAGTAACTGTAGCATCAGAAGGTCCCGTGAGCTTTCCATGAACAAATATATCTCCATCAGACATGGTATAATTATATTGAGCCGTAGCATAAATACTATAATTATCATCAGTATTATAAATGGTTGAACGACTTTGAAATGCCGTACAAATAGGTGGATTTCCTGTTGTTAAATATGTTGGAACAAAAGATGTGCAACATTGAGTATATTGAATATGGTATTTTGATGAACTTGCTAAAAATAATTTTTTTGAAGGAAAATAATTAAAAAAACCTTACACGATGAAGTTTCAGTTTCACATGGTTGATCTTGTGAAAATATGGAACCATAACCCATACTAAAACTTCGTTCATCAACAACTCCATAAAATAATATGGCTTCAGGGTTATCGCCATTTAAAATGGTATAAGCTTGTAATAAAAAGGTTGAATTTTTAACGCGGAAATAACATCCATCCATATTATTATCATCATCGTTGTTGTTGTCAAAATTAATGCAATTTGTTAAAGTTCCATCAATATATGCTCCAATGTTTCGAAATGAATATGAGCCATCATTCATGGATGAAATGGTTTTATTAGTCATCGAAATTTCGTCATCACCCGTTCCATTTTCATTTTTATATACCTTTAAATCAGCATCAAACGTTAAAATAGTATTATTATTTGAAGCATCATAAATAATTGCAGATGTATGAATTGCATTGCATCGCATAGGCATAATAACATCAGCTGCAGCAACAACCATAAAAGGAAGTAAAGTAAAAATAAGAAATATTCCAGAAACCATTTTTTTTGTTGTTTTTGATGATTTTTAGGAAGTTGAATAAATAATACAAAAATTCAGATTTTTATAATAGCTAATGGGTTGGTTACACGAGAATGATGGAAGAAGAGGGTTAATTGAATTTAAAGTAAAAAAAGATAAACTTTAATTTTTTTTCTTCACTTTGTTGCTGCTGTGTTACATACAAAAAAATGCTTTTTTAGATTAAAAAAATAAAATAAAGGAAGTCGTAAAAATGTAAAAATCTGTTAATGTTAGTTATCAGTAAACAATGAAAAAATAAAAACGATGACAATAAGCAATCATCATCATCGAATAAATATGTTAAGGTCAGAAGATGAGTAGTTGAAAAAAAGAATGAAAGTTATTCATGAACCACTTTTAAATTTTTTTAAATCAGGGGTTTATGAATTTGATAAAGCAACAACAACAACAGAAAAAGAATCAACAACAACAGATAACGATATGTATGCGGATCTTAGTTAAGACACGAAGATTGTGCCGAAAAGTTATAAGTAAAGAAATATCGTTTGAAGCTTTTTATAAACCAGCAATGATGAATCATAACGATCGAAATAAACAAAAAATTTTATTTGACAAATATTATTTTGCGCGAAAAGAAATTAATGAAGATTTACGAATATTTCGCGCATAAATTTTTTCTAAGCTGACGTCTTTACTTCTCCAACATGTGAACAGATAAACACTATTTATATTTAAAACAATTATACATACATAAATTATAAGAACAAAACAAAAAGGTTAAAGTTTTAATCATCATCTATCATATATTCGTAGTGACGTCTTCGATAATCATCATCATCAAGATAAATTCCATCCGGTCCATAAGCAATAAGAAAAAGTAAGCCACCAATAACAGAAATGATTTGAAAGAAATAAAATTTTATTGTATCTCGAGCCATATTATTATTATCAGTTGAGATTGTCCACCATGGAAAGAACCAAATATTATAACCAAAAATCCAGAGTGCTATAATCAAAGTCCAGAATCTTGTTTTATATTTCAAATAGATTGGAAGAAATAAGATGAAAGTGACAGAATATGTAAACTGAAAAATAAATAAAAAAAATATTAAACCTTTAATTAACTCAAACCAATCCTACCATAGAATAAGAAGTAATAACCAAGCAAAAATTTTCGAACTTTACATATACGAGTATACGAAAGAATAAAAGGATTCTTGAAAATAAGAGTATTCTTGAATCTCTTATATCATCATTATACATTTCTGATATAAAAGCCATAAGTGAAATGTGTTCAATTTGAGTTGCATCATATAATATAAACAGCTCAAGAACAACAGAAATTTTAAAAAACACACCAGTTTCATCCCATTGAAAAATACAATATGCAACACTTTGAAGCATTAAAATACTAGCCAAAAGACCACAAGCAGCACCCAAACGTTTTCTAAACATGATCATAATTACAGAAATAAGTTGTCCAAAAACATCATAATAAAGATATAATGTAGCGATATGCCATCCACAGTTCCATGCTTCTTCAATATATTCTTGTTGAACATCCCAGTATATCCATTTTCGATAAGCATTTTCGATGAAAGTTGAAAGTATACATAATCGAGCAACATGTGGCAACAAAGGTTTTGTTTTCAATAAAAACTAAAACATAAAATGCTCAGATTATTACTTTGCTCGTCAAACAAGAAAAAAAAACTTACTTTATTTGCAAAAGCTTCAAGTTGGTCTAAATATTTCATAAAACCATGGATGAGAGAAAACAAAAAATAAAGTGTCCTTCTAATAACGTGAAGAAACACATCTTCCCAATCATCTTCGACCATTGTTACAGCAGCAGCAAGCAAGTTTGACTGAAAATTGATGAAAGAATTGAGTAATGAAAAAAAAACAAGAAAGATTAAGAAGAAAGCGTGGCAAAATTATGAACAACAAAACAAAAAATTGCATAAATTTTTTTTTACAAAATTTGAGATTAAAAAAAGATACTCAATGCTTTTGTATGTTTTGTAAGCAAGTTTTTACTGTTCTAGGCAGAATTTGTGTTAACAAGAAAAATAACAAGGATAAACCCAAAGTCCTCTTCAAAAACTTTCAGTTTTAAAGATACTCGATGAAAACAAGCCAAAAAACTAATATCACATTTTATTACAATAATTACAAAATTACAACAAAAATTTTTACAAAACACCAGCAATTTTTACAGCTTTTCCAGCTTTACCTCCAACTTTGGCATTTCCAATAACAGCTTGAGCATCATTGACTTTGACATCGTTGATTCCAATAAGTTTGATGTTTTGAATTTCACCTTTTTTGATTACTTCAACATTATGAGCTCCTTTCTTGATAATTCTTCCAACATCAACAGCTCCACCAGCACATTGAGCAACACCAAGGGCACGATCTTTACGAGCTTCATGAGCTAATTCAGCTGCTTCATGTTCTAATTCTTGTTGAGTGTTTCTTTCAACTAAAAAGTATGTGATTTAGAATCATACAACCGTGGGAAGGAACAAAAGTTAAAGACATAAAAGCAATATGAATGAAGTAATCTTCCAAGACAATGTTTCAAACTTACTCGTAGGAATTCTTTCACTTTTTTCTGCCTCTTTTTGTTTTTCTTCAACTTCTAATTCCATTCTTGCGTCACGTGAATCAGATAATATTTGCTTCCAATTACCAAAACCAAACATTCCAGCAAACTTTGCAGCATAATCCAAAACTTTAAACATATGAGATGCTGGTGGAAAACATTTCATCACCGAAAGTGCGACATAACCAATATGTAACGGAATCGCAGTTAATAATGTTCCAATAAATAATACAATCGCGACGGTAACAAGAGCTGGAGCAGCTATGATTGACTGAAAAACAGAGGTTGTAATGAGTGATAAAGCAGTAAAAGCAAACCTTGATAATGCGATGCTTGGTTGTGAGAATATACTTGAAAGAAAAATATGGAAAACCAACCAGCACAAACAATGGCAAGAATATCTGAAAGTAAAGAAATGAGTAAACAATCATGAATAGCCACAAGAAGTCATAAAATATTGATAGATTGAACTTTTCAGCATAACAATAGACAAGTTCAAACATACCCAAATGGAAATCCAAATAAATGGAAGCAACATAAAGTTTGTACAAGCATCTGAAAACAAGAAGAATCGCAGGAAATATGAAAGCTTGAATACATCATCATAGCTAACATTACATCGACCTTCTGAAATCAAAGGTTATTGTAAGAATACGAAGAACGTCAAAAGCATACGTGAAAAATGTTGCCATGAATTTACAGGATCACCACAACAAAAACAAAACCATTGATTGCATCGAAGATTAGAACATCGCACAAAATTACAGCCATTCATCTTAGCATAGAAATTCTGAAAGATAACAAAAGTAGAATAAGAATCAGCCATAAAATAGTCAAAAACATACTTTACAAAGTGGACATTGTTTACCAAGTTTAGGTGAACCAAGAGCATAACCAATAACATCTCTATCATGTTTATGTTGAAGCCATTCACGTTGAGAGAGAGGCATAAAAACATCTAATGCAAAATTTTCAGGATCCAACAGAGCTTTGATATCATTTTCATGTATTCGAATTCGGCATGATTTCTTGGGGCATTTTAATCGTGCTTTGTTTTCGTTTTGAATCCAATGCTAAAAAAAGTAAAAATTATCAACATGAAAAAGAATGGTAACGATAAATTAATAAAATTCAACACACGAAAAAAGCAAAAACAAAACACGCATAAATATTCCCTCGATTGTTTACAATTTATCAGTATTCGTATGTTTTGGATGTAACGGAAAAAATAGTAACAAATTCACGAAGAATAAAAAAATAATGGCAGCAAAAAAATCAAGTTTCGAAATCGTTGATGAATTTCGACGTCAAAAAAGAAAGATGAAATGAATCCCAAAAAAAAAGTTTTTGTTTGCAACTTTCTTCTTTTTTTTGCAGAATGCTTGCAATTTTAGCTGCAGCAACCATATTTTTCGATTTTTATGCTCCAAAAAAGAGAAGCATTTCGAAAAAGAAAAGTTTATGTTTGTGTTTTACCCAAAGTAATTATACGATTATTACTCTATCAATAATATTCCTTTCAATAAGTTTTATAACAAATACCGAGAGCTGGATTACTTATCTTTGAAAAATAGTGATTTTTACATTTTTGTGGTGAAAAAATTTTGTTTGAGTTCGTGCAAATTTTTTTGGAAGCTTTGTTTAACGATTAACGACGTTTGTTTTACCCAAAATTAAAAAAGTAAAAACATGATAAAATTAACAAAAGTCAAAAAATAACTCACTCGAATATATTCAATTCCACAAAAGATGCAAACAACATGAGAACAATTTCTTAATACAATTCTCCAAGTATTATTTTGATGACAATGACAGCATTTATCAAGATGATGATGATCAATTTCTCCAGCAGGAACTTTAACAGGCGCTGCTGCTACAACTGCCATTACTTTCACACAACAACAACAAAAAAAAAAACTACTAAAAAACTGTGTGTTTCTTGTTTCTCCAATTTTTTTTTCATTTTCAAAAATGAATAAATTTTTATTTTAAAAAAATTTGCATACAACAAAAAAAGTTTGATCAAAATTAAAACGAATATATAAATTTTACAATGTATTTTGATTTTCAGGAAGATTAAGTTTATCTCGAATTACACGTATACGAGATTTTAAAATATCCCACATAAAATAACAACCAAATATTGAACGATTATTTTCTTTGGTTGAAGTATATCCACTTCGAGCATGTAAGAGTCGAGTATTGGCCCATAAAACGGTATCACCATTCTCAAGAGGGAAAATTAATTGATTTTCAGGGGAATAACAAAGATTGGTAAAAAGTTTTAAAGCTCGATATATTTCTTGAATCTTTTCTGGTTCACTGTCATAAAACCATGAACGCATTGCATTACCAAATTGAATTTTAATAACATTTTCATTTTCATCGAGTCTAAAAATATTTTTATAAAAAGTTGTAAAAATAAACTTTTAAAGGTCGTAAAATTCGTGGGAAAATTTAGTATACCAAAATGTTTTTTTGTTTTTGGTTGAAAATTTATTTATTTTTGCGGAAATATCAAACTTTTTTTGCCCAATCAAAAAAATGACTAACTTTATAGTTCGATGTTTAGCAGACATATCAAAAGTAAATTTAAAATCCTTTCCACCATTTCTTTCATGAATATCATAACCTTCTTCAATAAATTCCATTGGGGTTTGAGTGAGCAATTTAAAAGAATTTGGATATTTTTCACGCATAATTTTAGCAATATTAAATCCATCCACAAACATACTCAATCCTCCATCGGCTGCTGATTGATACATATAAAGCATTTGAAGTTCGGGTGGTTGAGAAAGAGATGGAAAATCGGTGTGATATGGTAATTCGCCTCCATGAGCATATGCCATATTTGATGCTTCAACTTTTGTTGTAACTTCAAAAATTTTACTAAAAAATTAAAAATTCAGTCATTTTTGGGTTATTACGGTTACTAATAACTTATGGTGATCATAACACCAAATAAATTTTGGTCTTATATAACTCACCCAAAATGTGTTTGTTGAATTAAACCAATTCGATCACCAATTTTATTTACAGTTTCTTTATCCTTTAATGGACCATGTTTAATTACAGCTATTCCATCACAACAAACAGCATAAAGAAAATCATGCAAAACTTTATCATTAGTCATAACTTCATTGTGATCAAATTTTTTTAATCGTTTTTCTATTTCTTCTTTATTCCATAATTTTGCCGCGGGTAAATAAACTTTTCTTCGTTCTTGTCGAACATTGGAAGATGAAAGGTTTCGAGATTTAAGCCATGAAGATGGATATCTAAATTTCGAGGGTTTTTTTTGGTAGTAGATGACTCAAAATTTAGACTAAAAAAAGTTTAAAAAAATCCCAAACCTTGATTCAACATTGTCGGGCCATAAAATTTTTAATTCATTTTTTTGTTTATCAAAATTAAATGATTTTGGAATAACTTCAACATCAAAATCTCGCATCATTAAATTTCTTGCTTTCATTGAATCTGTTATACTATAGGTTGCTGAATCCAACGAGGTATCTCGCAACCAAACATATGGATAAATTCCTGATGTACCATCATTAAATAAGATATTAAACCAACGATTTTTTGAATCATTATTAATGGTGGAAATTAATCGAATTGAAGGGGATAAAGATTTTGTAAATGGTAAATAATATTTTTGAAATATCATCTTCGTCGTCGATCGTCCATGAATATTCATTTTTGTTTTGATGAAAGCTTCTTAAAAGATGTGAAAGAATAAGAAAAAATGAATGAAACTGAGAAAATCAGTCAAAAAAAGCAAGCATAAAACTTTACGAGGGTCTAATTAAATGAATGAGAGAAGAAACAGAAAGGACAAAGTACAAAAGATGAGAAATATAAAAAATGGGAAAATGTGAGAAAAAAATGTGGGATAAGCAATAAAAAAAATTACGTTTGAATAAAACAGTCAAGTCAGTTTCAGCCATTCAGCGAGCAAGCAAAGAAGAAAAAAAAAGGAGACAACCAAAAAGGGTCGGTCATTGACCATTCACTATCATCATCTTTCATTTATAAAAAAAACGGACAAGAGAGAAAAAGACAGAGAGAGCAGCATGATACACAAATTTTGTTGTTTCAATGGTAGTTATAAAAAAAATGTGCAAAAATTTAGCTGCATTTGCACGTAAAAAAAATAAAATAGGTACAAAGGTCGGAAGAAAAAATATTTTAAAAAAGAAAGAGAGAGAGAAACTTCAGAGTTTAAAAATTTAGATATAAATATATTTTTAAACTTTATGTCTTATTGGCTTAATGTCTAACATAGCAAAACGTGGCAAATTAATATCGACGACGACTTCACCAAAAAAGCATCGTCAGCTTCTTAAAAAACTTTATCCTTGCATTCATTTTTAGCATTTTTATAAAAAACTGTATTTATTTATTTATTGACTGATTTTTAACTAATTAAACAAATTTATTATGGAACTCTCTCCCGAAAAATCGCAATTAAATTTAAATTCATCTGAATTTGAAGCGGAGGCATATGTCCAAAATTTATTACAGAAAAAAGGTCTTGATGAGTTGGTTGCAATTGAAGAAGATATGGTTCAAAATGTAAGATAATAATAAATATATATATATTTATTTCTCTTCTAATTTTATAGTTTTATAGGTTCGTCGATTGGATTCTGAAATGCAACAGTTAGTTTATGAAAATTATAGCAAATTTTTAACTGCAACTAATACAGTTCGAAGTATGCAAACAGAATTTCAAAAAATGGGTGATGTTAGTTTTTTTTATATCTAAACTTTTATAAACATTTATGCCTTGGGTTTTTTTATTTATAGGAAATGAATAGTTTATCAAATAAAATGGATAAAATTTCTGATTTAAGTGGTTCACTTTGTAATGTATTTTCTAAGCATCGAGAAAATGTTCGAAAATTAACTGATGCAAGTAAAACGGTTAAAGGATTACAATATATTGTTAAACTTCCACAAAGGTTAAAGGTAATAATTCTTTAAATTATCTTCATCGTGTGCATTTTGTCCTTTAAAATTTTATTTATCTCTTTCTTTCTTTTTCTTCAGAATTTCATTGATCAAAAAGATTTTAAAAGAGCAGTGAGCGCTTATTCAGCTGTAAAGCCCAAACTTGATCTTTATAAAGATGTTCCATCCATGGCAGGAATATGTCATGATTGCACGGAACTAATAACCGAAGTGGAAGAAAGGCTTCGAGAACGATTAACTTCTCGAATCATTTCATCCGATGATATTGTTGATGCAGTTCAAATGCTTAAAGAACTTGGAATTCCTGAAGCGGAATTAGAAACAAAAATGATGGAAACTTGGAAGGAACAAATTGAGGCAGAAATAACAATTTTAAGAAAAAATGAATTCGCTGATATCCTTGAATTTGCTGAAAGTGGTTGCTGCAATTTTTTAACAACTCTTTCAATTTCAGCAAACTTATATCCGCAATTATTTAGCCACAGCGTCAACAAAGAAAATAATAATCAAAATTTTATTAAAATGATTGATGAATTTATGAATGAATTTGAAATAATTGTAAATAATCGTTTTACATCTGAAAATGATGGACGCGAATGTACCTTATATGTTCGAGCTTTGGATAGAGTTTTTAGGAAATTAGCTGCTTGTGATCGACTTATTGATTGTTAGTTTCACCTTTTTTTAGTCTTAAATCAGAGGTTTTTGTGTTTCAGGGAAAGATTATTCATTAATGAATAATGATATCGTAGTTAAAGCCGCAGCCCATCAAGTTGCAATAGGTCGAAAAAATATTACTTCCCTTGTTAAAATTACTTTTGCTGAAGTAAGTTAGTTTTAAACAATTTAGACTAAAGTTTCTCCGATTTTTGAAAAATAAATATCTCAAAAATATTTTTTTAGGTCATTGAAGAAAGTCGAAATACCACTATCACGCTTTCACCAATGGAAATTTCTCAACTCATTCATAAAATAGAACAAACTTTTTTAGTTTCAGTTAAAACAACTTTAGCGAATTTATTGCTTTTTACTGCCAGTGATATCACCTTTTCTTCCATCGACGTTGGTAAGCCAACTCCATTCAACGTTTTATGGTTTTCATTCTCCATTAAAAAAATTTTAGCATACTTTTTTCAATCATTTTCTCGTAGCGTTCATGAAGAAATTGTAGTTGGTTCAATCATGGATTTACTTGCATTTGCTCGAGAAATAATTAATAATGAAGCTTCTGAATTCTCTGAGTCTGCGCCATTTGTTTTTCTTATTCTTGCAGAATTTTTTAATTTAACTCAAAAAAAACATATTTCTTATTTGATTGATTTATGTCAAGAGCAATTTAGGTAATCTCTTGAAGCTGAATTTTTTAAGTTATATATTTTTCTTAAAATTTCCAGGTTAACAGAAAGATTAATGGAGTTGACCTTAAATATAACCGTGAGCGAGAGATTGGAAGAAGTTGCAAAATTATTACTAAAATCATATGCGGATTTAAAAGGTGCTGAAATGAGTGATTTATGTTTACAAAGCATCGAGACTATTGATTGGTTGAAAGCTGCAGCACCCAAAATTGTACGTGAAGAAATTAAAAATATTGTTAAATTTGTTAAAGATGTCGCAGAACAAGCAACCATTTTTGTAAGCCTTTCTTTAGTCCCAGAGATTTTTTGAAATTGAGATAGTTATAATCAATTTTTTTTAGATTTCTGAATCACCTCGAAAAGAACGAACATCTGATAGAAATGTAACTCCTCGACATGCAGCTTCCACAAGCACTTTGGATACAGGATCTCTAAGTAGTGCATTAGAAAAAATGTGGACTGAAAAAGTTGAATATAATACAATAATAGAATTTAAAAAAGAATCCATTCTTCTTGCAATCGTTAAAATTGGATTAAAATCATTTATTGAAAGTTCACGATTGCAAACTTTTTCTTGCAATGGTTTACAACAAATGCAAGTGGATTGCATGTATTTAAAGCATAAATTATGGCAACATGTTAATGATGAACATGTATTAAATTCATTAATCGATGAAGCCATTGCTTCCGCAGTTATTCAATGTATGGAACCACGATTATTGGAGCCATCAGTAGCAAATTTAATTTGTGAAAAAAGTGATAAAAATTAACAAAACGCTTATTTTTTTGTTTGTTTGGTTGTTTGTAAAAATTTTGTTATAAATATGATTTAAAGAATGGGAAAAAATAAAAGTTTATAATGACTAACTTTTGTTGTTGAAGTGAATGCAGTAAAAAAGTTCGAAGCATTTATTCATTTCCTTACATAAAATCTAACCAAATAATTCTGAAATAACGATACAAAGTTCGCTACAATAAAGTTTTTCTTTTGCTTCTAAGTAAAAAATGGAAATGATTCAAGCCATATTAAAGCATTCAACGTAGTCCTGCTAATAGCTTTCGGTAAAAATAATTTGGGTGTGTAAAAAAATTTCATGTAATTTTCAAAAATATGTCAAGCTAATCCCAAACAAAATAACCCTTGCCTTCGCGTTAGTTTCTAATTGTATTGGATTGTGATGAAGAATAATAGTTAAATAAGGAGTGAAAAGGAAAAAGTTTATTGGTTGAATAAATAAAGATAAAAGAAAATGTATGTACAAAAAAATGAGAAACAAAAAAAAGAAACAATAAATTATTTAACAGAATGAGAATAATCGTGGTAAAGTTGTTCAAATGTGAGGTACATACGACGAGCAGCAAGATGAGCATGTTCAGCAGTTGGTCGATCTTCAGCTTTCACAGATAAACAGCTTTCAACGAAGAATTTAAGTTCAAGAGAATACTCATCAGTTGGAAACGGAATCACATAACCAAGTTTGATCTTTTTATGAAGTGCATAAAGATTTTTTCGTTCACCATTGAAAGGATTTAATAAGGTGCATAATTCATATAACAAGCAGCCCATAGCCCAAACATCAGATTTGAAGTTATATCCACCATCATTGCGTTCAGGAGCACGATAATATTCTGTACCAACACGAGTTACAGCAGCTTGAGTGGTTTGACTGAATAAACGAGAAAGGCCCAAATCACCAATTTTCACTACACCTTTTGAATTGATAAAGACATTAGCAGGTTTTAAATCTGAAAAATCAACATTATTGTTATGACAAATAATAAATATAAAACTTTACCTCGATGAAGAATTCGTTGTTCATGCATATCTTTGATACCAGCGCAAACTTGATGAAAGATAAACCAGATAGTTCTTTCAGAAAACAATAAATTCTTTTCTCGCATATTCTAAAAATATAAAGTTTAGTATGTAAAAGAAGCAATAAAAGTGTGTAACATACCAAAATTTTAATTGACAAATCTCCGCCATCAACGTATTCAAGAGTTACATACAAAACATTATGTTCAGTGAAAGTTTCATAGCAACGAACAACATTTTCACTTTTGATTTTGTTCAATAGAGAGACTTCATTAAGGCATAATTTGTGGTGCATTTCATCCAATTCTCGAAGCTAAAAAAATGAAATATTTAAGGTGCAAAAGGTTTTATAATGAAAGCTTACTTTTATTCTTTTGACAGCACAAATTTTATTTGATGGTATATGTTGACAGCAGTAAACTTCAGAAAAAGCGCCTTCACCAAGTTTTTCACCAACTTTGTAATTTTGAGAACGTTTGGATTGAACATTAGGCGGTTGACGAGTTCGATACTGAGGTGTCGGACGAGATGGATAACGAGGCAATGGTTGATAGCAATAAGTGCGTTGAGAAGGACGATCCATTTTCTTGATAAATTCTTCAACAAAAACAGCAGAGAGAATAAATGATGCGTCGTCGATTTGAAGTTGAAAAATGAATGAAATGATTTTCGTCAAACATCACGAGCAACGAAAATTTTATAATGGTGAGAAAATATGCCTGCAAAGGTAAAAGCGTTATTAGAAAAGTTCAAATGACTTCATTTTTCATCTTTGCCAAACTTTCATAAAAAATGGCAAAGGAAGGAAATTTTTTCGGGGCAAAAAAACAAACAAACATCATAAAAAAAATAAACTTTATTCTATCGTAATACAAACATATCTAAGATCCTAATAAAAGATTAAAAATAATTCTAATACAAATGAGTTAAGCTTCAGGTTGATCAAAGTTGTTGTTTCCAAAGATAATGGCGACGATAACTTGAATAAGTAAAGCAGCGATGATGTATCCAAATTGAAGATCGGTTGCGGTGATGACAGATTTCTTATCGATAGCTAGAGTAACCTGAAATCAAAAATCTTTCCATGAATTTTTAGACAGAAAAACGAAACTTACTTGAAAATGAACCCATAAAAGAGCACTATTAGCAACGATGGCAATGATAGGGCCTAAAGCAAATCCAGTAACGAAATATGCAAGAATGTAAGAAGCTATTGAACCAACACCACCAGCAACTACCATAAACCGTTGACGATCAGCAAAAAGTTCACGTGGACCAAGTTCATAATCAATCAATAGTGCCAAAACAAGTGGTGATATAAAAAGTACAGCAGGTACAATTGAAAGTAATCGATTTCCCAAAGCATGACCAATGATTGAAGCAATAACATATGAAAGTCCAAAGAGCCATACGCGGCGTTCGCTTTCATCAACTCCAGTATTTGAACGAGATTGATTGTGAGCATAAATAGGAAGAGCAAAAAGTATTGCAAATTCAATGAATGGATGGATGAAAAATGAATAAATGGAACCAAGGAAAGATGCGCCAGAAATTGTACCACATGTTAGACCAATACAAAGAACAGAGATGCCTATAAAAAAAAAAGGGAAATGTGAGTCGAAAACTTTACAAACCACTTACCAACATACATTTCAAGCAAGTTATTACGTAATTCACGATTCTTTTCATCCAATGGTTGAGTATTGTTTACAGCAGCAGTAACAAAATCTTTAACATCATATGCACTTGGTTCAACAATTTCACGAGTTTTTTCAATTAAAGATTGTGAACGATTTGCTAAATGAAAGATTCCATCATAAGCAGCAATACTTCGACGACGCATTGTTTCAACAGTAGTTTGAAGTTGTTCAACATAACGACGAGGAAATTCTTGAAGAGTTGGTGTTGCTAAAGTTGCAGCCGCCATTATTGTTGTTCACTTGATTTGAAGAATGAAAAAAGCTTTGAATAAATAATTTTCAACAAAATGAAGCGAAGACAGAAAAAACGTTGAATCTTCATGGAAGTTGATGCAAATTTTGAATCATCCAGCGTAAATATCAAAGTTCAAAAATGGAAACATTAAAGCTAGAATAAAAATGGTGAAATTGAAAAAAGTAAGAAAGCTACAGTAATCGAAGCGTCATTGACCATGTCTTCTTTGTGGGATCCAAGAAAAGTTTGAAAATGCAAATTTATCAGCTTTTTTCTTCCAGAAAGTATTCTACGAATATTAATTACAATTTTCCATTAGAATCGTTTATATGTAAATACATATCTTAGATTTTTTCTTAATAAATATTTTCCAGTACAGCGAGAACGTAAAATTAATTCTTGTTGAAAAAGTTTTTGATTGTTTTAGCAAAATTTAGTTATCCAAGTAATTGGCTTTTGGGTATATTTTTCTTACTAAATTTTTTTAAATGGTGGTTTAGCCTATGGCTGCCATGTCACTCACGTACATACATTGATTTTCTTTACAAAGAAAAAAAGTTAAAAAAGTTATAAACTTTATTTATTCAGAAATTCATAAAAAAAATACAAAAAATAAAAATATTCAATGGCAAAGAAAATTAGGCAAGAAAGATTATTCATCGCTTGAAAAAAATTATAGTAAAACCGTATATTTGGATGGAAGTACAGAAAAATTATTATTATTGATGCTTTTTGTTAAAAAAGAGAATCAATATTTTGTTTAATAAATTCTTCAACCGTGTCTTCATAAAAGAATTTATTCAATGCTTCTTGAAATTCAATTTTCAAGGTTTTTTGTTCCATTTTAAGGGAATCCAAAAGTTCCGGAGAACTGACACTAATTTTCCATTTCAAAAAATGGAGCTTTTCAATCTAAAAAAAATTTTGTTTGGTTAATTTTTATCTTTTTTAAAAGTAAAATAAATTTCTTACCAAAGCATAAACTTCAGAACCAGGAAATTGGCAAAAACTAAATACAGCTTCTTTCCGTGGAGTATATAATAAACCATTAAAAGTGATGGGCTCTAACTCTTGCTTTTTACATTTAAAGAATTTTAATGCTTGAGCTTCAATTCTTTCATCGCTCAAACTTGTATCACTCATATAAACGGCTTCCGAAACAAGGGCGGGAATTCCTTCGGGAAGAATTTCACAAAGTGGAATTCCATGCCAAAATCTTGACCATCCAGTTAAAATAGTGGAAGAAATTTTGCCACCCAAAAATTCTTCTTTAAGTTTATAAAGGGATAAATAAGATTGAAGATTTCTGAGATATCGTTCGATGGTGACAAAAATTTGAGAGGCACCATCTGCACCCTTGAAAACGGAACCAAAAATCATTTCATTAAAAACTAGAGAATATCTTTCAATCATTCCAGGTGGAAAATATCCTGGGGCTGTAACATCTGAAGCATAACCCCAAATTACTGGAATAATAAATTTTCCAAGTTCATATTCGTTTAATAAATTCACGGGGATTTTATCGAATAAATCATTCCAAGCAAAAACTTGCTCAAAATTAAGGGTTTCTTTTGCGAATTTTGCTATGCTTGAAATATGCGACAATTTTAATCGATCTGTGGAATTATGAAATACATTAGTTAATTTATGTATGCATCTTTCATCCTGAGCAATGTGCCAGGCTTCATCTGCCCCAATATGAATGGCTTTGGCTTGAGGATGAAGGTCGCGAACTTGTTTCAACATTTCATGAATTAAATTTATCGAATCTGAATCCGATGGACAAATTGTATCGGGTTTTTGTGGGACTTCTCTAAGTTGTTGGAAGATTGAATGTTTCAAAACAAATTCCATATGTCCAAAAGTTTGAATCAATGGAATTATTTCAATTTCATTTTCATTCGAAATTTTTAATATTTCTTTTATGGATTCTTTGGAATATGCAAATTTAGTTCTTAAAATTTCAAGTTTTCCTGAATATGGAAACATATCTTCGTATTCCATTAAAATGGAATCAAACCCAAGTGATTTTATGAAAGGAATTAATTCTTTTAAATATTCTAATTTTGGTGGAGCTCCTTTTAAATCCAAGTGCACGGTTCGCTAAAAGAAAAAAAAAACTTTGGTTAAATAATTATTTTTAATTTTATTAAATATTACTTTAGCAAAAATAGGCGAAGTGGACCTTTTTAGGGTAGATGAAATGGAATTGGGTGAAATCATGGATGCAAAAATAAAAACTCCACAAATAAAAAATAATGTTGGAACTAGGCGCTCACGTAAAATTCGATTCATTCTTGGGCTTAAAAGCCCTCGACAAAATTTGGCACGAATTATATTGATGGCGAGACGTCGTGATTAAAATTACCTAAAAAAATTTGTGGTTTAAAAATATCAAAAATCAAGAAATTATTATTCTTCATAACAAAAATTATTTTATTCTATGAAACTAAAAATTCAAATAACATCTTTAAAACATAATTTCCTAAAGCATTGTTTGCTTTTTTGGCAATGAAAAAATAATAGCTGGAAAAAAAAGAAAAGAAAAAAAGGAATCCCCGGAAGTCAGTTAGTTGTTAGTTAAATTTGATTTCAATAAAAAGAAGACGTCAAGAAAAAAAGCAGCGTCGTCGACATTTTTTCTATTTAAAATATATTTTATTGAAACCTCACAAAACTAAACAAAAAACTCTTACAAATTTTATTTTTTATTTTTTTTTATCTCAAAATAACATAATAATAGCTAGGCAATGGCATTGACGAGAATATATTGGAATTCCAGATGTATGAGAAAAGGTTAAAGAGAAAAAATATTTTATAATAAACGCGAAAGTGTAAATCAAAACGGAAAATTTTCTATGATTCATAAAAAAGTTCTAAGAAAAGATGCACCATCAGTGTAAAAAAAAGAAGAAAAAAGAACTGATGTTGTTTTTTTTAAAGTGACAACACTATTTGTTTTTATTTGAATTATAATGGAAAAGAAATTGTGCATATCCATTTCTTTTTTATTTTATTTTAAGCACGAACAAAGTGGTTGCTGCTTCACATAGCAAATAATACGTATTTTTGCTTGTCATTGAGAAAACCTATAGCGGACGTAAAAAAAAAGAAAAGAAGCAGCAGTTAAGTCATATTTTTTGCACCTGCTACTTATTATAGTCTAATATGTGGCTTCTATGACGGTGATTTCATAAGCTCAAAAATAAAAAATAATGAAAATGGCAAACATTAAACATGTAATTTAGTTTTTTCAATTTTTTAAAAAAAAATCCATCTCCAAAAGTTAAGTTAGTCATTGTTTCAAAGAAATTTTAATTTTTAACTTTTCAAAAAATACATATTTGAGTTATAACTCCATAGCTTTTCAATAACAACAATTTTTTTTTTGTATAACTTTTATTAATTTACAACATATAAATTTGCTCAATAAATATCTATTAGTTTTTTGTTTTGTTGCAATAACATATTATTGTACTAAAAAGAAAACACACGAGCAAGAAAAATTTTAAACTCAAAATAAAAAGCAAAGGCACTGGAAGCTATAGCTCTTTACATAAAATAAACTTCAGTATACAAAACATAATACTTTTGAGCTAAAAAACAAATTTAAAATAAATTATTGGCAAGAAAAATTTTTTAGAACCAAAAAAAGACACATACATTAATTATTATTATGCAAAGGTATATAATTTTCTGGAAGAGAAAATAAAACAACGAAAAAAAAAAGATAGGAAAATACATAAAATAAAAAAAAGAAAGCAGGTCAAAAAATTAAAATTAAAATTAAAATAATGAGCGTGCGCGGCAGATAGACAATTAAATCAAAAAATATTAATTATTGCTTCTTTTTTTGTTGTTGGGTATTCTTTTTTTGATAATAATCTCTCCTTTTTAATAACATAAAATAAAATAATAAATTTTTTACGATAAAATCAAAATAATTAAAAATAAAAATTTCTGTGAAACTCAATCTCGATCAATAAGCTTTTTAAGTCGTTGAAAGCTTCGCTCTTTTAATGCAAGTCGGATGGATCCAGTGGCGGATGTATTTCCATTTGATCCAGTATCATCATTTCCTTGTTTAGCAGCTAAAACTCTAACTTGTCGACCTTGTAAACGATGATAACTGCTTAATCTTTCACCTAATACCGTTGATTCGGTTATAGCATCCTTTTCCTGTAATTGTTTCACACGAAATGAAATTAAACTTAATGATAGAATTAAATTTAAACCAACATTAAAATCAGGATTACATTGATGAATATACACTGAGGGATAAGGTAGCAAACCAATTTGTCGTGGAATTATTGTAAATGATGTTTGTCCTACTCCGGAATCTTTCATGGGCACAACTAAAATTTGAAATTAGAATGTACAAAAATATTAGAAAGTATCGTTGAGGAGAAAAAATTAGGAAGGATTCAATGCAGAAAACTAAGAATTTTTTTAGGCGAGTTTTTCCAACAGTAAAAAACCCTTGTTTTTTGCAACAAAAAAGAAGTAAAAAATCGCAAAAAATTGCAGAAAATGAAACTCGCAATTTTTATAAACTTAAAAAAAAAAGCTAGCTGTTTCATTTTCATCGCAAAATTTTCATCCGTTCATATTTTTTAATTTTTTTTAAAACTTTTTTACTCCAAATTTTATATTTTCCCTCTGAATTTGGTCTCCATTTATTTAATTTCGTTTTGAATATTTTTAAAATTTATTTACCATTAATTTTATCCACCACGGTCCAATATTCCGAATCAGCATCTATGATGGCAACAATTCTGGAATCCACTTGATTTGACATTCGTCTAAGTGAAACCACGAGGGAACATTCTGAATCCACTCGACAAAGTGAAATATTTTCTGCTATTATTTGGGCACAAATATCATATTCTGCCTAAAAAGTAGCAATAAAACGATTTACTTTACTCTCAGATTTTATAGTAAAATCTTTTTGGCTATTAATTAATTGAAATTCGAACCTTGCTAATAGGTAAATCTTGTTTCCATTCAAAATTATATTCTCTTTCAAATGCACATTCAGGAATATTTGATTTTGATGATTCATTTTTATTATTTATAATTGCATTTCGGTGGTTATTTGGACTTTTTTCAATATCATATTTTAATGCTAATGAATGTTTGATTGGCACAGATTTATCTAGCTTTGATGGAGGCAATTCCCATACAATTCGATGAAGAGAATGGGCAGAAATTTTCTAAAAAAAAAGAAGATTTAATTAAAAATTTTAAAAAATTTCTGGGGCTCACATTTAATCGGGAATTAATTAATTTTGCTGGAATCGCTGGTTTATAATTTGATTGTTGCTGCAATAATTCAGCTTTTTTAAGGCATAAATCAAGAAAATCATAAGAATCTGAGCGTTTTATATCCACAGAAAATAGAACCCTAATATTTATAAAAAAATTATTATAAATCAAAAAAGTAAATAAATATTTACCTTTGTTCAATAATGGTGGTAGACATTTTAAAATTTAAAATGGGTGTAAAATTTAAATCTATCAACCATGTTTGATCCAACCAATCCACTCTAATTTGTCGTCGCATAATTAATGAATCTTCTGCAGAATAATGCATTTGATCAATTGAAAGACAAATAAATATTTCAAGCGACTGTGTGACATATGGCTCCAAATCTGGGACATGAAGGGAAATGCTCGTAGTCCAATTTTCTGTTGAATCCTAAAAATTTAGAAATATAAATTTTTTTATTATTGCGCAAAAAAGCTAGCGACTTACTCGAAATTGCATTAAATTTGAATCACCTTCAAATGAAACTTTTAATGGATTGGATTTTTTTACTGATGTCGTTCCTGCAGTAACTTCAAGAATAATTTTTTGAACTATTCCAGCAATTAATTTTTCTATTAAAAAAAACTTTCTTTAAACTTTTTTCGTTAAAAGCAAATAATAAAAAACCTGGTAAATTTCCAACTTTCACGACGGGCTTTTTAACATCCACCGATAAAAATACATTATCCAATGTAGCAATTTGAGATATTTCTTGTTGATAATGAAGTAAAAAAATTAATGATTTAGAAATTTGTATTTCAAAATGATTCAATACAAAGCATCCAACTGGAAAGGCAGTTCCCTCAAAAGTGATTTCATTTTTCCCTGGTTTCATGATTATTAAATTATTATTATTTCCAATATTATTTGAGCCATTATAATTTTGAATTGCAGTAAAAACCGGGGCCTTTTCTCCTTCTTCATTTTCAATATTTTCAACAGAATTTTTAAGAATCGATTCTGGATTGCTTTCCTTTCCAAGAATGCCAACTGTGGGGCATGCGCATCGAGAAACGGCATCCGTGGACTAAAAAAAAAGAAGATAGATTAAAAATAAATTTTTTTGTTTAAAAAAAACTATAAAAATAAAAATAAAAATTTTACTTACACTTTGGCTTACAACAAAAGCAGGATTTAAAGGTTCTATAGCATTTTTAGATAATTTTTTAAAATATGCTTTAATTTGACAATTTTCAAGTGAAAAATCAAAATTATTTTTAATTACCGCAGAAAATTTCACGGAAGATGTAAGGAGAGTATTAATAAAATTATCAGATGTTTTTAAAATTTGTAATGGAAAATTCATTGGACATCCAAATGAAAAATTGTACCTTAAAAAATATTTAAAATTACTAAATTCCAAAAAATAAAAAATAAATTACTTTTTAAGTTTTTGTTCATGATTTTTTCCAGCTTCTTCCAACAATTTTCGCCCATATTTTTCTCTTTCATCTTTTGTATCCGAACCCAGAGTCAAAACCAACAAAACATTAATCCATAATTCTCTATCCTTTTTTAATTCATCTTCAAATTCAGCTAAACCCAATTTACAATAATATTTAAGCAAAGATAAAATTCGACAATTTTCAAATAAAGTTTTTAACAATTGCATATATAATTTTTTAGCGTTTTTGGAATCGCCAATTTCACTGAAAAATAAAATCATTTTTTAAAATAAATATAAAAATGTAATTTAAAATTTTAATTATGAGAAAAAACTTTAAAGCTTTTTTTTCTCACCGATAACAATCAAATAAATTTTTCATAAATCCATCGGCAGCTTTTTCCCATTTATAATTTCGAAGCAATTCAATGGCTTCAAGCAAAGATTCTTCGTATAATTTTTCTAAATTTTTTCCTTGATCTGGCGAACCTTCAAGTTCGGCACGATCCACAAACGTTCGACGTAGAATATTTAATGTTTCCGCGGTGGATCGACCAAGGACATCGGCATTTCGTTGACCCACGGTGGATTTAATCCATCCTTCTAAAATTGGTCGAGAAGCAAGCGAGCAATGTAAAAGACTATCTAGCTATAAAAATAAAAATGGATGTCAAAAAATTAAAAAAGAGGTAAGTAAAGTTATATACATTATTGCATTTTAAACATAATAATTGACAAATATATCCTGTGCCATTATTTAATGAATCAAGGCTAATAAAATATTGACATAATTCCAAAACATCCGTTGCAAGAAGGGCATGCCAAGCTTGGGATAAAATGCTTTCATTTTTAACCTAAAAAAATGGTAAATAAAAATTAAAAAATGTATCAAAAAAATACAAATTTTTTAAATTTTCTTACTCCCAATTCAGTATTTTCTACTCCAACTTTTTGTGTGCATGCATGAGCATATCTCAGCATGATTGTTGCAAAATCATTTGAAAGCAGCGACTTCACAGATTCCACGGATCTTGATGAAGTAGGTGAAGGAGCTTTAGATTTTCGAGTATTATAAATATAAAATAATGATAAAATTTGATTTGCTAATATAAAAGTTCTTAATTCTATTAGGGATACATTATCTGCCACACCTTCGACATGCATTAAAAGTCTTAACAAAGGGCATAAAGGACCATAAGATTGATTTGCAACATTTCTAAGCCATTCTGGACGCTTATCTTCTGGAAAAAAATAAATTATTAAATTAAAAGTTATTAGAATTTAAAAAAATGAAAATTTGTATATTGACGAAATCTACCGTCAAGCCTCAAATCCCTAAAAAAACGACAAACCTGATGAAGAATAAATTATTTCACTTATAAGTAAATCAATTTTATCTAATTCGCCCAAAACACAATCAAATAATTCTAAATTCCAATAAAAGCGACATAAATTAAATTGTTGATTTACAAATGTTGGCAATGACCAATCATTAGCTTCCCAATTGCCTTTCAATTGAGCATAAGAACGTTCATAATTTGCAAGGAATTTATCCAAACTCGATAAAAAGCAAGTTAAAAATCGAGCTGAATAATCATTGGATGTTGAAGCTAAACCATCGCTAACTTCAACGATCCTAAAAAAACAAGTTTGTTTTGGTATTAGAAAAAAAAATATTTGAAGGACTAACTTTTCTTGATGTTTAGCAAAATCACTCTTAATTTTTTCCATAATTGCTCCACGATTTTTCTTTTCTTTAGCTTTAGTTGAATCAAAAATAATTAACCAATGATTATTTCCTGCTTTATTTAAAAGTCCAAACCATTCACTTATTCGATGCCGAACTTGAGTTCGATATTCTTCAGCGGTCTGAAAAAAAAAGTTTTTTGCTTATTAAATTTAATTTTCTTCGTTTTTTAAATTCAATCCCTGAATTATGTTTTAGAATATATTATTAAAGGCATTGGGAGAAGCACTTTTTTATATTCCAAAACAAAGTAACAAAGACCAAAGAAATTTTTTGTTTTGTTTGTTTTAGTTTTGTGATGTTTGAAACTCAAAAACAAAAAAAAACCATAGCATATATGTGTGTAAAAATTTTCTGTTCTTACCGAAACATAAACAAAAAACAGATGAATAAAAGCAATGGATTCAGAAAATGAAACTTCTTCAGCATGGCTAATTAGATCATCAGAAAATGGAATAAATTTAATCGCAAATTTTGTTTCCACGGGTTTTTCATGTCTAAAAAATAGAGAACTTTTGGAATATAAACTATTTTGATTAGCTCAAAAAACAAACCTTCTCCAAACAATTTCGCCATTTTTTAATGCTTCAAGCATTAATTTTTCATGTTTTTGCATACATTCTTTTTCACCGTTCCCTATAATAAATAAAGTAGTATTAAAACTAATAATCACTTCTCAACGATTCTATTTTAATCTCAAATTTTCTATCAACAGCGTCCATCTTTTTTGATAAAAAAAAACTTACATGAGATTTGGAAAGCGCATTTTTTGCGCACAGTTAATAATGGACAATCATCCATATAAAAATATAAATATATTTAAAGAAGTTTAATTAATTTTTTAATACTTCAAAAAATATGAAAAAAATCATAAACAAAAAATATCAAATCAAATAAATATTTTTTTTTCTGCGGTATAAATTTGCGCGTGTTGTTCCATTTTTTCTTTAATATTTTTATATTTGTTCGTGCACAAAATAAAAAATCTTAACACGAAATTTTTTTTAAGTTAGTGGACAGACAACTTTAAAAAAGAAAAAGAACAGCGAAAATAACAAAATTTGGAATATTTGCTTGCTAATTTTTTTTATTGACGTTTTTTTGGTGTGGAGATTTTTGATATTTTTTATTAACACCATAAAAAGTTTTTGTGAATTTAATTTTATAAAAATAAACAATGATTAAAGCAATTTTGGTTTTTAATAATCATGGAAAGCCAAGATTATTAAAATTTTATACTCGATATGTAAGTTTTTTTCATAAATCTTGAAAACTCTAAAAAAGCTAAATTTAACTTATTTTCCACCAAATTTTTTTTAGACCGAAGAAGAACAACAACACATTGTTCGAGAAACCTTTCAATTAGTTTCCAAACGCGATGACAATGTTTGCAATTTTCTTGAAGGTGGAACCCTTATTGGTGGATCAGATTATAAACTCATTTATCGTCATTATGCAACCTTATATTTTGTGTTTTGTGTTGATTCATCTGAATCCGAATTAGGCATTTTGGATCTCATTCAAGTTTTTGTTGAAACTTTAGATCGACGATTTGAAAATGTTTGTGAATTGGATTTAATTTTTCATGTTGAAAAAGTAAGTTTGTTTTATCCAAAAAATTTTTGCAACTATTGTTGAAATTTTTTTAAGGTTCATCACATTTTAAATGAACTTGTTATGGGTGGAATGGTGCTAGAAACAAATATGAATGAAATTTTGTTACGCATTAATGAACAAAATGAAATTGAAAAACGTGAAGTAATTATTTTTTCTTAAACTAACCCATGCTTCTTGGAGTCATAGACTAAAAATTTAATTTTCCAGGGTGGATTGTCAGCTGCTCCAGGTCGAGCGGTAACAGCAGTCAAAAATATGAATATTCCTCAACATTTAAAAGATCTCAAACTTCCTGATTTGCCATCATTTAGCAATTTTAAAAATCCATTTTAATTTATTCTTTTTTCTTTTTTGTCTTAAATTTTGTAATTTTATTTATTTATTTTCCGAACTAATAAAAAAACTGCGTACAAGAGCCGCAATAAAAAAATCTAAAAAAACGTTTACCAAAGAAACAATAATTGAGAGTACAAAAAATAAATAACATTGCTTAATTTTGGTTTCTTGGAAATTTCCATAGAATTTCAACTTCAGAAAAATCATAAGAAATATTTCCGCGATAAGAAATGTAATGTGGATTAGAATCATCTCGTTTATAGCCTTCGAGCCTTTCAGGCTTGATAGAATCCTAAAATAAATTCTTTAAAAAATTTTTGAGGTAAAAATTCTTACTCGAATATTATAATTAATGCACATTTTGGCTTTGATATTAAAAAGTTTATTTTGTGAAAGAAATGCCAAATTTTGATCTAAGATTGTTAAAGAATTTGGGTGTCTCATAGAGCAATCTTCATGAATATTAAGATGGATAAGAGACGGAAAAATCTTTTTGATATCTTTTAGACAAAATAAATTTGAATTATCAAAAATACCAAATGTTCTAGTTTTAAGTGTAAATATTTTAACAGAATCAATTGGACATCTGAAATAATATTATTAATTAGCTTTAAAAAATAATTTTTTATTCAGAAAATTAAAATGAAAAAAAACTTACATGATTTTGTCAGCTTTTAAAATGAATTTTTGCATGTGATCAAGTGAGGATAACAATGTTAAGGATGAAGTTTTTGGGCAATTTTGAAAAAATGTTTCTAAATCATATTGATAGTATGGAAATTCAAAACTATCCAAATTCAAATTTTGTAAATAATCAGTCTTACATGAAAGTTCTAAATTTTTGATAGTTTTACATAAATTTATAAGTATTAAATCCGCAGTTTTACAAGGTTGGAGTGTATAGGTATTTCCAACTTTAAAGGTAATCAATTCTAAAAATTATTTTTTTTGGTTGAGAAAACGTACAAAAAGTGAGTTTACTTTGTGCGGAAATAATTCTTTTAATAATTTTTAAATACATTGCAACGCAAACGTTTGATTCAATCATTTTATTACCAATACCTCGCTTTCTTCCTCGAGTTCTAGATGCCACAGGATTATCATCTCTTAGAATTTCCAAAGTTCTGAGAGGTTTATCGGAATTTAAAGTTAATTTTTTAACGGAAGGACCAATGCTGTTTATTAAATTGTCAATAAAAACTTTATGATACGAACGGAAACTTTTGCCCTGAAATGCATATATTTTAAGAGTCTTAAAAAAGAAAGTATAATCTCACCCATCCAATACCAAATTTATTTTTATCGAGTTCCAAGCTTTCAATTAAAATGAAAGCTGTTTTTAAAGATTTCCAATTTTGTTTTCCAGACAATCCAAAAGCATAAACTTTTGATTGATCACCATCGATGATAAGTTTTTGAGCAATTTCAATAAGAATTTCTTGATGCAATAACATCGACATCGTGGAGTTTTCTAAATTTATCAAACAACGGAAAAATAATTTTTGATAACTTTTAGAGAGAAAATGTTTTGATAATGAAAAAATTGTTTTGGCTTTATTATTTTTTTATTTCAAGTGTTTTGAATCCATCCACACATATGAATAACTAATATTCCATAACAATGTCTCAATCATTGGATTCGTAGTTAATGGTTGGAAAGAAGCACAAAAAAAGCGCAAAGGTGTGTGAAGAGCAACAAAAAACCCATTAAATGACTATATCTTTTTTGTTGTTGGTTGCTCGTTTTGGCATTTGATCAAAAAAAGATCGATTGATTTTCCTTTTTTCTGCACATGTTGCATAATAAAAGTTTAGTATTAGCTTTTTTTAATTTGCATCGTTTGGAAATCGTTATAGTTTTATTTAAATGGCTTTGAATAATTATTCTGGTAAATGCACATATTTGCATAACATCGTAAATCAAAGATATGCTGCCTTTGAATAACAAGATATTGATAAAGGCCATTTCGATGTTATTTTTAAATTTGGAGATGGTAAGGTTAGTTTTACTAATATGCAACCAAGATATGGCTTTCAAAAAGTCCGTATTTTTTCATAATATAGTTTTCAGCGACTTTATGCACACTCCTTTACTTTATGGCCAATTTCAAAAGCTTTTGAAGCAATGTTTTTTGGGGAATGGTCAAAAAATAAAAATGAATCAATCAAAATTTCAACAAACACATTGGAAGATTTTAAAGAATTCATAAAATTTTTCTACCTCGGTGAATGCATTTTAACCCCTGAAAATGTTTCAATCATTGTCGATTTGGGTGAAGCTTACGATGTTGAAGCTTTAAAAGATTATTGTGATGATTATTTACTTTCAATAACAATTAACTTAGACATTGTTATAACCCATTTCGAACTTGCTGAAAAATATTCTTTAACTAAAATGATGGAAAATGTTATTAAATATATTTCTGTAAATACCGAAGATTTTTTAAGGCTAGAAAAATTTGTTGATATTTCAAAAGAATGTTTGATTGAAGTAGCTATGTGTGAATTTCTTAGCGCTACAGAAGAAAGTCTTTTTGATGCAGTATGACATTTTTTTAAAGCTAATTTTATGTATATATTATTTTTAATTAACTTAAGGTATTAGAATGGGCAGATCATCAACTTTCAAAAAGTGATTTGATGGACGCTTCCACCGAGGAATATAATCTCTCGCTTAAAAATATTTTAACCGATATTTTGCCATATATTCGATTTCCAACAATGAGCATGGAATATCTCAGTCAAGTAGTTGGTTAGTCAATTGAATGTTAAATATAAATTTTAAAAATAATAATATTCATTTTCTTTTTTTCAGCTCCAATTGGTTATTTATTTTCTTATGAAGATTTTAGCAAAATTATGATAGATGCTATTGCTTTAAGAACCGATGGAATAAACTCAAAATTCATTAGTATATATTCTAACACGCCACGAGGTAGTTTTGATTTATTTATAAAAATTTATAAAGAACAAACAAATTTATTTCTCTTTTTTTAGCAAAACAAATTAAGTTCCATGATAGCGCTGGAATTGAAGCAATTGCCTATATATTTGATGTCAACGTGTATAAAAGCATTCGAAGATTAATTGGGCAGAAATCAATTAAACCACCTCAATATCGAAGTCTTCAATTGGATATAGGTGGCGGAAAATATCCCATTTATACATCTGATGACAATATTTATAAAAGCTTGCTTTTGTTTAAAAACAAAAGCCATGACCACTTTTATCATTCGCAACCAGCATATAAAGTTGAAGGTAATATTTTTAAGTTAATATCAAAGCTTTTTTTTTAAACCTAAACCCCCTTTCATTTAATTTTGTTTTAATTAATAACTCTAATAAATTTACCTATTTTAAATTTATATATTTTAGTTCAAGAAACAGACGTTAAACCGCTCCAATCTACGGACAACCCATCATCTCAAAATATTTACAAATGGAGTGTAATAACATTTCTTTGCCCTGCGAAACCAAATGTAACCAAAAGTATTGCGGCGGATGAATATTGTTTAGTAAAAGATTCCACAAATTTATATTTGAAAAGAAAAAGTTTGATACAATCTAATGAATCGATTTTACCCGCACTTGTTTTTCCAAGTAACAAAAAGTTCGGCAATGCCATTGGAGAATTAAATATTTTTTTTGCATCATCCTTTTTGAAACAATATCGCATTTTATTTTAATTTTTGATGAACATTTTTTTAAAATATGAATTTTGTTCATATTTGAATTAAGTCAAACTTCCTGATTTGCCATCGTTGTTTAGCTATTTCAAGAATCCATTTTAATTTATTCTTTTTTTTGCAGTTAACTTTTTTGACTTAAAAATTGACAAAAGTTTTGTAATTTTTATTTATTTATTTTTCGACCAAAATAAAGGAAATCGTATACAAGGATCGCAACAAAAAAACTATAAAAAAAAGTCTAACCAGCAAAGAAAAATAAAATTAATTAATTGAATCATTTTCTTTCTGTTTTTCGAAATTTCCATTCTATCTCAACTTCAGAAAAATCATAAGGAATATTTCCTCGATAACGAATGCATTGTGGATCAGAATCGACCCGTTTATAGCCTTCAAGTCTTCCAGGATCGATAGGAATCTAAAAAAATATTCTTTTATAATTTTTGGAGCTTATATAAAATAAACCTTACTTGACTATTATAAGTAATGCGAACCTTGACTGTAGTTTTGAAAAGCTTATTTTCAGAAAGAAATGCCAAATTTTGATCTAAACGTGATAATAAAGATGGATGTGTCATAGAGCAAAAATCATCATAAATATTAACATGAATGAGAGATGGAAAAAGTTTTTTGATATTCTTTAAACAAGATAAATCGGCTTCATCATTTAAAAACCAAGTTCTTAGTTTGAGGGTAAAAATTTTTACTGAATTCACAGGATGGCTGAAAATGGTTTTTATTAAAAATAAATCTGTTTATTTTAGCAATGAAGGAAGTGCAGAAATAAAAATTATCCGTTTACCCCAAAAATCAAAAATTCATAAACTTTGTGGTTTCGTAAACGGAAACGAAAATTAAAACCACCCAAAATTTGTCACATGCCCGTTAATGTTCCAACAATAATAAAAAGAAACATACATCTTTGTTTCATCAGAAAGTAATCTTTGTAAATTACTAAGTGAGAATATAAACGATAATGAAGAAGTTTTTGGGCAGTTTTGAAAAAAAGTATTAAAATACACTAAATAATTTGTGAATTCAAATTTATCTAAATCCAAATCTTTAATATAATTAGAATTACAGGAAAGTTCTAAATTTTTAATAGTTTTACATAAATTTTTTAATATTAAATCTGCAGTTTCACAAGGTTGGAGTGTATAGGTATTTCCAACTTTAAAGGTAATCAATTCTAAAAAAAAGAATTGATTGCAGAAAGAAAGAAAGCAAACAAAAAAAAGTTGACATCTTACTTTGTGCAGAAATAATTCGTTTTAAAATTTGTGAATAAATTTCTTTGCAAATAACAGAATCAATAAATTTGTTTTCGATGCCTTGCTTTCTTTTTCGAGTTCTCGTTGCTACAGGATTATTAAAGCCTAAGATTTCCATGCTTTGTACAGGTTTATCAGAATTTAAAGTTAGCTTCTTTACAGTTGAGCCAATACAATTCATTAAATTATCGATAAAAACTTTGTTAAATGAAGCTAAACTATCGCCCTAAAAAATGCCAATTATGTCTTTGACAAATGAAGAAGAAGAAAAAAAACTAACCCATCCAATATCAAATTTATTTTTATCAAGTTCCAAACTTTCAATTAAAATAAAAGCTGTTTTCAAAGATTTCCAATTTTGTTTTCCAGACAATCCAAAAGCATAAACTTTTGATTGATCACCATTGATAAAAAGTTTTTGAGCAATTTCAATAAGAATTTCTTGATTCAAAATTTGCATATCAAATATGAGAATAAAAATCAAAGAACAACAAAATGAAAAAATTCTAAATTTTGATTGAAAAAAAGAGCGCTTTGACTGTTTGTTATGGAAAAAAAATTTGTTTTGACCCATTTTATCTCAAGTGTTTGCATATACGCTCCTGAACAACAAAAATGCCACAATAAATATAATGAAAAGGTTTGTGGAATTTTAAAACAATCAATAATAAAAACATATGAGAAATATTGTATTTGCTTTCACTAAAAAAATAAAATGCAACAAAAAACTAATCTAAAAAGACATAAATACTTTTGTAACTTTTAAAAAACTAACAAAATAAATTTATTAAAATTTAATTTGACATTAATTTTTGGTAAATTAAGCGATTGTAAATGTACATAACTTTTTTTTCATTATTTTTTAAAAGATAACTTTAAAGCCCCGCCAGATTTAGTAGGTATAAATAATGTTTCGTCGTCCAATCTTTTTTATTCTGACTTTTCCGATAAAATGAATCTTTTTTTAGATAAAGAAAAACCAAAAAGACAATAAAAAAGTTTTTCGGAAATTATTCATAATCATAAAAAAAGAACAAAGCAAAAAAATATGCTCACAAAAATACACTATAAAAAGTCAATAATTAAAACACCTTCATAAGCCAACGAAAGGCGGTACCAATAAAATTTTCCTGCTGTTTTCGCAAAGCTTCGTTTTCATCAAGAAGGAAATCGTCAAGATCATATTTATTGTATACCTTTGCATATTTGTGACGAAAAACTGCGTTTTCATCATTAACGTCTTCGTACGATTTTTTGAATAAATAATCCTGGAAAATTTTAATATTAGTAGTTTATTGATATTCATTATTTTTTATTTACCATTAAGCACGGGATTTGATAAACATTTGCGATTTCAAAAAGTTCTCCTTCCGCATCACCGAGTTCATTAATTTTACCCGTTTCACAAAATTCAACCAATTTTTTAATTGTTTTGAAGGTATATTTATGAAGGTGTAAGGAAGCTGGATCATCTGCCAAAAATATATGAATAACGTCGGAGCAATGGGCCATGATTTCTTTAGATGTCTGAAAGCCAAAAAAAAATTAGCTTGAAAAATGAAGTTTTTTTATTTACCATAACATTATCACCACCACTGCTCTTTATAGCAACTTTGGTATAATTTTTGTCCAATGCCATAATTTTTCTAATATTATCCATATCTTGACATTGACTTGAAATGGTTTTAACTGGGTTCTTGACGAATGAATTTTTTTGGTAAATAGCATTTATGTTTACTTCAAATTCTGTGAAATTTTCTCTAGTTTCTTTGGAAATATAATTCGTGCCATAATCAAAATAGGGAGACCATACTTTATAGTAAATTGGCATATCAATAGTATCATTAAGATCAACTTTAACAGAGTGACCATTGGTTTTTAAAAAACCTCGGTCAAAAATAAGAATAAAATGGGCCAAATATGAATGATCATTGTCAGAAGTATCATAAATTTTTTTAAATTCAATTGTCAATAACTTATGTAATAAAGTTTGGTTAAATTTCCAAGTAAAAGTCCCATTAAAAAAGCCAACCTAAATTAATCAATTCACCAAACAAACAAAAAACATGCACATAAAAAATATTGTAACTTACAATCGAAGGATTATCAGCATTTGCACAAGAAAAGGAAATTAATACAAGAAAACAAAGAAAAATCCTCATGGCTTCTAAAAAAAACTGGTATTTAATTTTTTGTAACATTAAAATATTGATGGAACTCAAGAACAAGAATAATAAAATGATAATTAATGACCAAAATACATGACAGAAAAAAGCATCTTTTTTGAAGAAAAATTGTAAACAAGCAAAGCGACAAAAAACAAAACTTAAAACAATTAAAATAATCATTAAGTTGAAACTTAAATTTTTGGCGACAAAATTCAAATATATTTTTCATGAATTAACTCAAGTGAGAACTATTTGTTGAACCTGTAAGTCTGCTCAGCCATTACAAACCTAACTGCTTTTTATTCACACCAAAAGCAGGAACAGATGAGAAAAAAACCAAAAATAGAATGAAGAAACAAAAAATGACAGACGTCCGCCTTAGAATCGATATTTATGATAGAAATGCCGCTAAAATCGCACGATAAGATTAGCAAGACCTCGAACTGAATGAGCTGAAGTCGCAATGGACGGGTGAAATGACCATGAACCCTAAATTTTTTTTTGCGATTTCCATTTCCTTCTTATTCACAAACAATACAAAAAATAATAAGCAAAAAAGTGGCATACTGCATATAAGAAGAAGTTATAACAAATATTATTTATTATTAAGAGAAATCAAAGCAACAACAAATGACATTAATTTTAATAAAAATCATGTTTTATTTTTTAAGTATATTTGTTTTTACTTTTCATTAAAAAAATAAAAGCTATCAGCAAGCTTTAACATTTTTTAATTTTAACTTAATTTCTTATTTTTGTTATTAAAGCTGCATTATTAGCAAGGGGAATTTGTTGATATTAACTTTAATACAATTTTTTTCCATTTATTAACTACTGTGTATTTTGAATCCACTATTCTATTTTTGGTTTATAGATCTTTTGTTCTTGTTTACCTTCGGTTAAAAATTTAAATAACTGAATATCCTTCAACGTTCCAAGAATAAATAGTTTTGATGCTAAAAATAATAGTGTTTTTTTTTATGATTGATGAAATTTTTTAAAGAGTTATTTTTCTCCCTATGGTTTAAACTTTACCTCTCCTTTTTTTTCTAAACTAACTCCACACTTCCCTATGCATAAAAAATATGTTCTTACATGTGAATGATGGAAAGACGCACAAAAATGACCCGTTATGTAAAAAAGCGTTTATCTCTTTTTTTTTGTTTTGGCTTGCTTTGGCAGTGGATCAATTGCAACAAAAAAAAAAAGAAACAACGAACGATTCATTTTTTTTTTCATCTCGCAAAGTTATTGCAAAAATTTTTTTCTTGCCTCTTTGAAAATATTTTTTGTTAAATGGATTCTCACAATTCTGATAAATGCAATCATTTGCATAATTTATCCAATCAAAGATATTTTATGTTTGAGTCACAAGATAATGACAAAGGTCATTTTGATGTTGCTTTTCAATTTGGAGATAAGGTGAGTGTTAACTTTTGATAAATTATGTTAAAACAGTTACTAAAGTTTTTTAAAAAGGTTTGAAAGAAATTTAACTTTTTTTATGTTTTCAAGATAACCGTTTCAGCAACAACTCCATACTCATTCCTTTATTTTATGGCCAATCTCAAAAGTTTTTGAAGCTATGATTTTTGGAGAATGGGCGACAAATAAAAATAAACCTATCAAAATTTCAACAAACACTTTGGAAGATTTTAAAGAATTTATAAAATACTTTTATCTCGGTGAATGCAATCTTACTCCAGAAAATATTTCGGTTATCGTTGATTTGTCTGAAGCTTATGATGTTGAAGCTTTAAAAGATTATTGTGATCTTTATTTAATGTCTAATGCGGTTAATTTAGAAAACGCCATTAAAGGATTCGAGCTTGCAAAGAAATATTCTTTGACTAAAATGATGGAAAAAATCACAAAGTTTATTTCTGAAAATACTGAAGATGTTTTAGAATTAAATGAATTCTTTGAAATTTCAATCGAATGTTTGATTGATATTGCTAAATTCGAACTTCTCAATGCTGTTGAAGAAACATTTTTTGATGCCGTAAATTTTATTTGTTTCATTTAATTATTATTTTTTTCGTTTTAGATATTAAAATGGGCAAATCATCAACTTTCAAAAATCGATGTGATGGATCCTTCTACAGAAGAATATAAACTTGCGCTCAAAAATATTTTAACCGATATTTTGCCATATATTCGATTTCCAACCATGACCATAGAATATCTTAGTCGTGTAGTTGGTAGGTTTATTGATCGCTTTAATATTATCTGGAGCTCTAATTTTGATAAATTGTTGAATCTTTTGCTTGCACCTTGAAATTATATAATGTTTTTTTTACAGCACCCATAGGTTATTTATTTACTTATGAAGAATTCAGCAAAATTTTACTTGATTCTATTACTTTAAGATCGACTGGAATAAACTCAACATTCGTTAGCTTATATCCTAACAAGCCTAGAGGTAATTTATTTGCATAAAATTTATAAACCGAATGTTTTTATTTTTTCTCTTTCGCGAACTGCGAGTTTGTAAATTAATTATGTGTTGGAAATTAAATTAACGTTTTTTTTATAGCTAAATGTGTTAAATTTATTCAAGCTGGTGTCGGTGAAGCAGTTGCTTATGTTTTTAATGAAACTACATATAATCTAATTAAAAACTTAAACGGGCGAGAATCAATTAATCAACAAAAAAATCAGCAAATTCATTACCAAAATATCCATATGCATTCGACTTATAATTATCCGAATTCTCATGTTTGTAAGTTTTTATGAAAGATGAATTTATTTATATTAGAGAATTAGTAATATTCGTTAATCTTGTAGACGGACAACCCAACTATTATGCCCAACCAGCATCGCCATATTCAGAATTTTTCCAATGGAATGCAATAATTCCATGTCCACAAAAGCCAAACATTTCTAAATTTATCAATGATGATGAATATTGTTTAGTATCAGATTCCACAAATTTGTACTTGAAAAAGAAAACTTTGATGAAACCTAACGAAACAATACTACCAGCACTCATTTTTGTCAACACCAAAAAGTTTGGTCATGGACCTGGCGAATGTATCATTGCTACTACCGCTTGATAAAATTTTACTTATTTTTTGAAATTATTTTTTTCTTCAAAATAAAAAACTTTTTGGTTTTTAAGTTGGATAAAATAAAATAAAAGCAATTTAAAGTTTATTAGCTGCAGTAAGAAAGATAAAGATGTTATTGTTTTTGAGGAATATTTCTTTAGTTGTCGAGTGACTGACCTCTTTCATTGGTTAAAAATGTAAGGAAGAGCGAATCTATGCTTTAAGGCTACTTGTATCGGTTAAAGCAAAAAAGAAAAAATATGTAGGTCATCCAAAGAGAACTTACAAATGCCTTTGAAGCATAAATAAAAAATTTCAAGTGTTTATGATATTTTATTATAAAAAAAGATCAGCGCGCTTTTTTTTTTCATTGATTTATTCTAAACATTTTTTTTGAAAGGTTTAGCCGATTGCCTTTTTTTATTAATTAAAATCAAAAATCTTTTTTTTGGCTTTATTATTTTCCATAGATATCGGAATTTTGGTATTTTTGTTTATCAAAAATGAAACCGCCATATTTAAATTATTCAGATAGTGAAAACTTTGAAAATGGAAATAAAAACGTATGTTAATTCTTTCTTTTGTTGCTTTAATAGAAAAATAATTAAAAGTTTTCAGGATGTTAGCGATGAACCAAAAGTGAAAAAACGACGAATTGCTAGCCCGAAGAAAGCGAAAACAGATACTCCAAATGGTTAATATTAAAGCTTATTTTTCAAGTTTAACTTTTTACTTTTTTAGTCACTAAGAATAATATTTCTCATCGCTCACCCGCGCCTTTCATATCAAACCCATCACAAGTATCTAAATGGCTTGATTCTTCTTCTGATGATGATGACGATGATGAAATTGAAGCAGCACCTCATCCACCTCTCACAAATGGACCAACAAAATTGTCAACTTCCCTTACATCAGAGCCTTCTTCTTCAAACGAAGATGAAGAAGAAATTATTACCATTCCAAAAACTCCTTATCCTTTGATTAATTTTAAATCTTTTAATATTCTTGAAGCTTCAGTAGCTTCTCTTCCATCTCAACAGAATAGCAATCAAATTTCACCATCACATTTAACTTCTTCTCCATCCACTTCGATTGGTACTGAAAAAAATCATATGTCTGATTTATATTTATCACCTACTCCTCAACCACCATCATTGAATATATCTCCATCGAATAATGATGTTCCAACTTCAAGAAAAAATGTTCCAAATGCCTTAGATCGATCTAATTATTTTAAACCCTTAATCAATTCGACGATTATCAATGGTGAAATTCGAAATGAAAAGGAAATTTATGCTAAATTTTACGAAGACATCAAAAAACTTAAACCAGAGGAAGTAAATCAAGCAGTCATGGATAATATTCGAAATGTAACGATTTTTTTGATTTTCTTAATTCTCTATAGCTAATGCTTTGTTTTTTTAGGGTATCGAAAATATTCTTTTTCAAAGTGATAATTTGAGTGTATTAAATCGAGATACAGCTAAAAAATGTGATGAGCTAAACGCAGCATTACAAAATGAACAAAATTCACATCGTAATTCCATCAATGCATTGGAAACTTCTCATAAAAAACTAGCTGAATTAATTGAAAATAACAAAAATCTCGTAAGTTTTTTTGGCAATTTTTAAAAAACTCACTAAAAATTTTTTTAAATATTTTTTAAGGAAAAGAAGCTTAGAGATGAAACTTGCAAGTATAATAATAGAGAAATTATCAAGAATAGGGAACAACAACATTTTCATGATTTTAAAGAAAAGAATGAAATGATATTTCTCGAAAATGAAAAGCTTCAAAAAGAGAATAAAAGCTTGATGGATAGTGCAAAGAAGCATGAAATTGATTTTCAAAATTTAAATAAAAAATTAAATGCGTTTGAAGAAGATAGAAATCGTGAATTCCAAAATCGTATGGAAGCTGAACGAAAATTAGAAGATGAATCCAAAAAAGCTGTAAAATATTTGGCAGATAAAAATGACGCAGATAAAAAATCTCAACAATTGGAAGGTGAAGTGGTGAATTTAAAAAAGCTTTTGGAAAAGAAGGAAGAACAAATGAATAAAATGGAAACTGAAAATAAAAATTTAATTAAAAAGATGGTAGCGCGAGAAGATGCTTGTCTCCTAGCTAAATCGGAAGCTATTGAAGCAGAACATCGAGCAAAGGGAGCAGAAAATGAATTGAAAAAATTTAGAGAGTTAATGGAAAAGACAACACAACAGCTTATAAAAGAAAAAGAAGCGCTTGAATCTATGAGCGCTGAAGTGAATCGAAAACAACAAGTTTTGAATAATTTATTTTGTGAAACTCAAAGGCAAAACATTTCGGTAAATTTTAACCCGTTTAATTTAAATATGAAAGCATTATTTTAGACGAAAAAGAAAGTTGTGCCCCAAGAACAAGCTGCAATAATACATACTCTTCCTAATGCTTGTCCTTCCAATGGTCAAAATAATGAACCTAATCCACCTTCTAACAGCTCCGCTCCTAGTTCGTCATCTTTAAGCCCAGCTCAACCAACTCAACCACTACCTTTATTACAACATTCTCGTCTTATACAACAACAACAACTTCGCCAAGCTTATCCAGATGGTCGACAAGCTCAAGTTAGACCTCAAAATATTCCTCCACAACAGCTTCCAAGAGCTCCTGGATTATCCATTAGACCTCATAATGCTGGTCCCTCTAATAATCAAAGATTGTTTTTTATTCGAAATAGTTCTAACTCAACTACTACTTCATCTTCTTCCACACCTGCTCAACCAATTAATCCAACATCAAATCCAATTATGCAAGAGCAACAAATATACCAAAATTATCATGTTGGTCAACAATCTCATATTAGTCCTCTTAGTCCTCAATTGACGCTGGCTTTGGCTCGACAACAACTGAGTGTTCGTGGATTACCCAATAGACCTGAAAATTCTCCTCAAAATACTCGTCTACAACAATTAAATACCATTCAGCAAATTCAACAACAAAATGCTGACGTTTGTCGTATCCAAAATAATCTAAATCATTTGATCGAACGAATGCCACCAAATTATTTTCTTAATGCACAAGAAAGTTTTCAACAATATTATGATTCACTAGAATCCATTTTCCGAAGACAATTATTTGGTGCTGTCTCAAACTTGGTCACAATAAATGTTGTTTCACATCCACATCCTTTTATTAATTGGTTGATAAATTATATACGTTTCGGTGATATAACAAATAATCAAGCAGCAAATCAAAACGCAACTATAACATCTTCAATGCCGATTAGACCACAACAGCCTCGTGTTAGACCACAGCAACAAGTAATTCAACGACAGCCACTAAGAATGATGGGTCCAATTCCACAGCAACTTCCTGTGAGACCACCGATGAGACCACAACCACAAGTGATTGAAAGGCCACCTGGAATAGTAGATCCAATTTCACATCAACCTTCTGGGATGCAACATCCCCGCGTTGTTAATCCAGTAATAAGATCAATATTAAAGCGAAGATCAAGAAGTATAGCTCCAACTTTTTCTTCAAATTTTCATCGAGGTCAAACTCATCCTATCCAACCTTGTCCACCACCACTGTCGTCGAATGCTAATTTAACTCCAATAAATTATCGTAACACTTCATCAGCTTTATCTTCCACGCCATTATTGGTGCAACATCAAAGAAGAAATCAACGGTCAAGGTCCACTTTAAATCAAGCCCAAATAAATCGACCATCCTCCTCTGCTTCATCTTCAACTATTCAAGTAATAGATTTAGAAAATGAAGAAACAGAAACACCTTCAAACCAAATAAATATTCTAAATATTTCTTCAGCATCGAATTTAATCAATCAGCAAAGATCACCTCAACCACGAACAGAAATTGTCCGACCATTGGAGGTACGATAAAACCCATCGTTTTTTTTTTATTATTTCACAGACACATTTTTAGCCAATCGATGAATTAATAAACTTGGGGCAAAATCCATCAAATCAAATATTACCAAACAACCATGGATTTGGTGTTCGAAATATTACTGCAGCGATGTATGAACTAAATCCAACCACTCTTTCAGCAACTCTTAGAAATTTAATATGATTTTTTTATTTGAAGTTTTGTAAAAAAAATTTTATCTTTATTATGTAGTTTATTTTATTATTATTTATCTCTCGTCTTTTTGCATCTTATGTACAGATTTTTAAAGAATATATTTAATAAAAAAATTGAACAAAAAATACAACAAACTTTTTCACTTCTTTTCTTTTTTCTTCTTCCGATAGACATTAAAAAAAAAAGATTGTATCCCACTTTTTCTTTGATCTTTTGACTGTTGTTGTTAAATGGATGGCTCTTCATTGGAAAAAAATAAAAGGAAGATTAAAAAAACTATGCTTTAAGGCTACTAATGGTTATTGCAAGTCACTTTGAAAATAAGGACACGCTTTTAAATTTAATTTTTCTTTATTTATTTTTATCTGCCCATTATTAATAAACGTATCGGACTGGAACAGATGTGAATCCATAAATATTTATAAAGTTTAAATTCTCATTTGCTCTTTTTAACGAAAATTTAAAATTTCTTAGCGAAAAACTTGTTGAAACCATTTTAAGGTGATGGTCGAGATTTTGTCAAGCCAATCAATTTTGCGAAATTTTATCTGAAGGAATTCCAGGCTTGAATAATTTATTAAACAAAATATATATTCCTTATTTATGCTGATTTTTATTTTTTTTGGTTATCTGCTTTATTTTTAAAGAGTTTTTAGATAGAAAACAAATAGGATGTTTGTATAATATTGCTCACTTTTTTACTGTTTAATTATTTATTGATTTTATAATAACTTTCAAATAAATTTTCTTTTTAATAATTTCCTGTTCCAATTTAATTCACGCCTGTTTCTCAATAAAAAGTTTATTTTTGGATTTTTTTTATTGTAAACAAAAAATATATAAAATTTTATCAACTGAAAACAATGATTTTGTCAGAAATTTGAACTGAAATTACCGTCAACGGTATTATTCATACTTGAGTAATATTGGCGAAACTAAAATTGTCATTTTTTTTAATAAATTTTTTAAAAAACAAAATTAATAAACAAAAATAATTAAGTTTTTTTTATTATCACAAATCAAAACTTCTGAAATTTTTCCTTTCAATCTTATCTATAAATTTTATTTAAATATATTTTTAATACATACACAAATAAAAAAATTGCAAAAAATTTTAAAGGTTTTTATAATTTTTTTTAAAAAACGATATCTTTTTTGTTTGTTGTTGCTTTGAATATTATGGCTTTGTTGTTGGAAGGCAGCTCTTATTCTTTGATTAAAAATGAAAGGGTGATGGAACGATACTTCAGGGCTATTCTTATAAATTTCTTACAAAAATAATTAAACGAATAATCTAAAAGTTATCCAACGAGAATAAATAATTGCCTTTGAACCATAATAAAAAGTTTCAAGTATTTATGATTTATTTTTTGGTAAAAAGAAGCAAACGCATATTTTATTTTCTCATTTATTAAATTATTAATATTCTTTGAAAGTATTGGTTAGTTGGCTGCTTTTTTATTTATCCAACATTTTTTTTATTAATCATGAATCATCGTAATAAGGCCGATATTGAAAACTTTTCAATTCTAAATAATAAAGTATGTCTTTTTTTTCTCGTGATTTTATTATAATTATTTAACCTTTATAGGACGTGAATGGCATGCCTCCGATGAAAAAGAGAAAAATTGCTGATCCCAGATTGGAACAAGATTCTCCATATGGTATTTATTATTTAAACCTTTTTTCCAACATAATTTTATTTTTTTAGTCATTCGCAATCCTCTTCTAAATCCTCGACCAGCAAACTTAAATCAACCACCTCAAAGAATTTTACAAGAATCAAATCTTATCAATATTTCTGACGATATGGCTGAAATCGAAACATACCCCTTGATTTTCATTCCAACACCACCATCTCCGGCGGAAGAGTCATCCTCAAAAGCGAATGCATCGAAATTCGCATATTCAGCGGAAGACAACAATTATTTTAGCACTCCAAAATCATTTAAACCTCCAATAAATTTTAAATCCTTTAATCTTGTTAATATAGCCATTCTTAAATCTCCAGAAAATATCAATACAACTTCACCAGCTGGTGATACTGTAGCTGCTATCCCTCAAACTCCTGTTGTTGGCGAAAACTTAATTCGCCCAAGTTTATTTTTACCATCTCCTCCAACACCACCGTTACTAAATTTATCATCATCTGTGCCGCCAACTTCAATTAATAATGTCGCTCCGAATGCATTATCTCAATCAAATTATTTTCCACTACCAATAAATTCATCTATTGCTGATGTAACCCGGCATCATTATGAAATTGGCTTATATATAAAATTTTATGAGGATATCAAAAAACTAAAACTTCAGGAAGTAAATCAAGCGGTCATGGATAATATTCGAAAGGTAAGAGTTTTTGATTTTTTTGATATTTTTTGAAACTAATAATAATTTGTTTTTGTTTTAGGGAATAAAAAATGTTTGTTATGAAAACGATTATGTTGCTAAATTACATCGAGATATATCAAAAAAATGTGATGAACTAAACGCGGCATTACAAAACGAACACAATTCACATCAAACTGCAATCAATGCATTGGAAACTTCTCATAAAAAACTAGCTGAATTAATTGAAAATAACAAAAATCTCGTAAGTTTTTTTGGCAATTTTTAAAAAACTCACTAAAAATTTTTTTAAATATTTTTTAAGGAAAAGAAGCTTAGAGATGAAACTTGCAAGTATAATAATAGAGAAATTATCAAGAATAGGGAACAACAACATTTTCATGATTTTAAAGAAAAGAATGAAATGATATTTCTCGAAAATGAAAAGCTTCAAAAAGAGAATAAAAGCTTGATGGATAGTGCAAAGAAGCATGAAATTGATTTTCAAAATTTAAATAAAAAATTAAATGCGTTTGAAGAAGATAGAAATCGTGAATTCCAAAATCGTATGGAAGCTGAACGAAAATTAGAAGATGAATCCAAAAAAGCTGTAAAATATTTGGCAGATAAAAATGACGCAGATAAAAAATCTCAACAATTGGAAGGTGAAGTGGTGAATTTAAAAAAGCTTTTGGAAAAGAAGGAAGAACAAATGAATAAAATGGAAACTGAAAATAAAAATTTAATTAAAAAGATGGTAGCGCGAGAAGATGCTTGTCTCCTAGCTAAATCGGAAGCTATTGAAGCAGAACATCGAGCAAAGGGAGCAGAAAATGAATTGAAAAAATTTAGAGAGTTAATGGAAAAGACAACACAACAGCTTATAAAAGAAAAAGAAGCGCTTGAATCTATGAGCGCTGAAGTGAATCGAAAACAACAAGTTTTGAATAATTTATTTTGTGAAACTCAAAGGCAAAACATTTCGGTAAATTTTAACCCGTTTAATTTAAATATGAAAGCATTATTTTAGACGAAAAAGAAAGTTGTGCCCCAAGAACAAGCTGCAATAATACATACTCTTCCTAATGCTTGTCCTTCCAATGGTCAAAATAATGAACCTAATCCACCTTCTAACAGCTCCGCTCCTAGTTCGTCATCTTTAAGCCCAGCTCAACCAACTCAACCACTACCTTTATTACAACATTCTCGTCTTATACAACAACAACAACTTCGCCAAGCTTATCCAGATGGTCGACAAGCTCAAGTTAGACCTCAAAATATTCCTCCACAACAGCTTCCAAGAGCTCCTGGATTATCCATTAGACCTCATAATGCTGGTCCCTCTAATAATCAAAGATTGTTTTTTATTCGAAATAGTTCTAACTCAACTACTACTTCATCTTCTTCCACACCTGCTCAACCAATTAATCCAACATCAAATCCAATTATGCAAGAGCAACAAATATACCAAAATTATCATGTTGGTCAACAATCTCATATTAGTCCTCTTAGTCCTCAATTGACGCTGGCTTTGGCTCGACAACAACTGAGTGTTCGTGGATTACCCAATAGACCTGAAAATTCTCCTCAAAATACTCGTCTACAACAATTAAATACCATTCAGCAAATTCAACAACAAAATGCTGACGTTTGTCGTATCCAAAATAATCTAAATCATTTGATCGAACGAATGCCACCAAATTATTTTCTTAATGCACAAGAAAGTTTTCAACAATATTATGATTCACTAGAATCCATTTTCCGAAGACAATTATTTGGTGCTGTCTCAAACTTGGTCACAATAAATGTTGTTTCACATCCACATCCTTTTATTAATTGGTTGATAAATTATATACGTTTCGGTGATATAACAAATAATCAAGCAGCAAATCAAAACGCAACTATAACATCTTCAATGCCGATTAGACCACAACAGCCTCGTGTTAGACCACAGCAACAAGTAATTCAACGACAGCCACTAAGAATGATGGGTCCAATTCCACAGCAACTTCCTGTGAGACCACCGATGAGACCACAACCACAAGTGATTGAAAGGCCACCTGGAATAGTAGATCCAATTTCACATCAACCTTCTGGGATGCAACATCCCCGCGTTGTTAATCCAGTAATAAGATCAATATTAAAGCGAAGATCAAGAAGTATAGCTCCAACTTTTTCTTCAAATTTTCATCGAGGTCAAACTCATCCTATCCAACCTTGTCCACCACCACTGTCGTCGAATGCTAATTTAACTCCAATAAATTATCGTAACACTTCATCAGCTTTATCTTCCACGCCATTATTGGTGCAACATCAAAGAAGAAATCAACGGTCAAGGTCCACTTTAAATCAAGCCCAAATAAATCGACCATCCTCCTCTGCTTCATCTTCAACTATTCAAGTAATAGATTTAGAAAATGAAGAAACAGAAACACCTTCAAACCAAATAAATATTCTAAATATTTCTTCAGCATCGAATTTAATCAATCAGCAAAGATCACCTCAACCACGAACAGAAATTGTCCGACCATTGGAGGTACGATAAAACCCATCGTTTTTTTTTTATTATTTCACAGACACATTTTTAGCCAATCGATGAATTAATAAACTTGGGGCAAAATCCATCAAATCAAATATTACCAAACAACCATGGATTTGGTGTTCGAAATATTACTGCAGCGATGTATGAACTAAATCCAACCACTCTTTCAGCAACTCTTAGAAATTTAATATGATTTTTTTATTTGAAGTTTTGTAAAAAAAATTTTATCTTTATTATGTAGTTTATTTTATTATTATTTATCTCTCGTCTTTTTGCATCTTATGTACAGATTTTTAAAGAATATATTTAATAAAAAAATTGAACAAAAAATACAACAAACTTTTTCACTTCTTTTCTTTTTTCTTCTTCCGATAGACATTAAAAAAAAAAGATTGTATCCCACTTTTTCTTTGATCTTTTGACTGTTGTTGTTAAATGGATGGCTCTTCATTGGAAAAAAATAAAAGGAAGATTAAAAAAACTATGCTTTAAGGCTACTAATGGTTATTGCAAGTCACTTTGAAAATAAGGACACGCTTTTAAATTTAATTTTTCTTTATTTATTTTTATCTGCCCATTATTAATAAACGTATCGGACTGGAACAGATGTGAATCCATAAATATTTATAAAGTTTAAATTCTCATTTGCTCTTTTTAACGAAAATTTAAAATTTCTTAGCGAAAAACTTGTTGAAACCATTTTAAGGTGATGGTCGAGATTTTGTCAAGCCAATCAATTTTGCGAAATTTTATCTGAAGGAATTCCAGGCTTGAATAATTTATTAAACAAAATATATATTCCTTATTTATGCTGATTTTTATTTTTTTTGGTTATCTGCTTTATTTTTAAAGAGTTTTTAGATAGAAAACAAATAGGATGTTTGTATAATATTGCTCACTTTTTTACTGTTTAATTATTTATTGATTTTATAATAACTTTCAAATAAATTTTCTTTTTAATAATTTCCTGTTCCAATTTAATTCACGCCTGTTTCTCAATAAAAAGTTTATTTTTGGATTTTTTTTATTGTAAACAAAAAATATATAAAATTTTATCAACTGAAAACAATGATTTTGTCAGAAATTTGAACTGAAATTACCGTCAACGGTATTATTCATACTTGAGTAATATTGGCGAAACTAAAATTGTCATTTTTTTTAATAAATTTTTTAAAAAACAAAATTAATAAACAAAAATAATTAAGTTTTTTTTATTATCACAAATCAAAACTTCTGAAATTTTTCCTTTCAATCTTATCTATAAATTTTATTTAAATATATTTTTAATACATACACAAATAAAAAAATTGCAAAAAATTTTAAAGGTTTTTATAATTTTTTTTAAAAAACGATATCTTTTTTGTTTGTTGTTGCTTTGAATATTATGGCTTTGTTGTTGGAAGGCAGCTCTTATTCTTTGATTAAAAATGAAAGGGTGATGGAACGATACTTCAGGGCTATTCTTATAAATTTCTTACAAAAATAATTAAACGAATAATCTAAAAGTTATCCAACGAGAATAAATAATTGCCTTTGAACCATAATAAAAAGTTTCAAGTATTTATGATTTATTTTTTGGTAAAAAGAAGCAAACGCATATTTTATTTTCTCATTTATTAAATTATTAATATTCTTTGAAAGTATTGGTTAGTTGGCTGCTTTTTTATTTATCCAACATTTTTTTTATTAATCATGAATCATCGTAATAAGGCCGATATTGAAAACTTTTCAATTCTAAATAATAAAGTATGTCTTTTTTTTCTCGTGATTTTATTATAATTATTTAACCTTTATAGGACGTGAATGGCATGCCTCCGATGAAAAAGAGAAAAATTGCTGATCCCAGATTGGAACAAGATTCTCCATATGGTATTTATTATTTAAACCTTTTTTCCAACATAATTTTATTTTTTTAGTCATTCGCAATCCTCTTCTAAATCCTCGACCAGCAAACTTAAATCAACCACCTCAAAGAATTTTACAAGAATCAAATCTTATCAATATTTCTGACGATATGGCTGAAATCGAAACATACCCCTCGATTTTCATTCCAACACCACCATCTCCGGCGGAAGAGTCATCCTCAAAAGCGAATGCATCGAAATTCGCATATTCAGCGGAAGACAACAATTATTTTAGCACTCCAAAATCATTTAAACCTCCAATAAATTTTAAATCCTTTAATCTTGTTAATATAGCCATTCTTAAATCTCCAGAAAATATCAATACAACTTCACCAGCTGGTGATACTGTAGCTGCTATCCCTCAAACTCCTGTTGTTGGCGAAAACTTAATTCGCCCAAGTTTATTTTTACCATCTCCTCCAACACCACCGTTACTAAATTTATCATCATCTGTGCCGCCAACTTCAATTAATAATGTCGCTCCGAATGCATTATCTCAATCAAATTATTTTCCACTACCAATAAATTCATCTATTGCTGATGTAACCCGGCATCATTATGAAATTGGCTTATATATAAAATTTTATGAGGATATCAAAAAACTAAAACTTCAGGAAGTAAATCAAGCGGTCATGGATAATATTCGAAAGGTAAGAGTTTTTGATTTTTTTGATATTTTTTGAAACTAATAATAATTTGTTTTTGTTTTAGGGAATAAAAAATGTTTGTTATGAAAACGATTATGTTGCTAAATTACATCGAGATATATCAAAAAAATGTGATGAACTAAACGCGGCATTACAAAACGAACACAATTCACATCAAACTGCAATCAATGCATTGGGAAATTCTCACAAAAGAATATTTGAAATTTTAGAAGAAAATAAAAAATTCGTAAGTACAGTTTTATAAAAAAAAATATGCAAAACAATTTTTTATTCATTTTTCAGAAAGTGCAACTTAAAGATGAAACAGAGAGATATAATAATACTTTAAATAGCCAGCAACAAGAATTACAAAAGTTAAAAGAAAATAATGATAGATTATTGAAAGACAATCAAAACCTTCAAAAACAAAATAATAGTTTGATTGTTAATGAAAAGCAGCAAAAAGTTGATATCAAAAAGTTGAATGAAAAACTGATAGTTACTAAGGAAGATAGAAATTGTGAATTTCGAAAGCGCGTGGAAGCTGAGAAAAAATTAGAAGATGAATCCAAAAAAGTTGAAAAATATGTGGCAGATAAAAATGACGCAGATAAAAAATCTCAACAATTGGAAGGTGAAGTGGAGAATTTAAAAAAGCTTTTGGAAAAGAAGGAAGAACAAATGAATAAAATGGAAACTGAAAATAAAGATTTAACTAAAGATATGAACGAGAAACAAGTTGCTTATGTCCAAGCTAAATTTGAAGTTATTGAAGCCCAAAATAAAGCAATTGCAACAGAAAATGAATTGAAAAAACTCAAAAATGAAATGGAGAAAACAATCCAGCAAGTTAGAGAAGAAAAAGAAGAAGTTCAATCGGCAAGTGCCGAATTGAATCGAAAAAAACAAGTTTTGAATAAATTATTTTCTGGTGCACTTAAAATTCGGGTAAATCCTAAAACTATTCATTAAAAAATAAATAACAAATTATTTTAGCCAAGAAAATCAGTTTTGCCACCACAAGAATTAAACGATGGTTCATTCATTCCACAAAAAAGCTCTTCTAATCAGCCTTCTTCAAACCCACATCTTAGTTCATCATCTTCCATGCCAGCTGTATCCCCTTCCTTGTTGCAACCACCACAACTTCACCAAGGTAATCCAATGGATCAGGATAAGCAAGCTCAAATTCAAGATGGACAAATGTCGCAGCAGCAGCCTCAACAACAGCTTCAAACGGTTCATGAATTAATGCATCAGGATACTGCTGTTCCGTTTGCTCATCCACAGAAAATGAATGAGATACGTTCCAGAGAGAATCCACCTCGGACTCAAACAGCAACAGTTAGACGGCCCATGAAGGTAGTATAAAACACGCAATTTTTAAATAGCTTTTTTAAAATAGTTAATTTTAGTCGACTGTACAATTAATAAATATGGGATCAAATCGACCAAATCAAATGTTGCAAAATAATCATGGATTCGGTGTTCCTAACATTACTGCTGCGATGTATGAACTAAATCCAACCACTTTCGCTGCAACTCTTAGAAATATATAATATTATTTATAATTAAATTTTTTTGTTAAATTGTCTTCGTTTTTTCATATAAATTTCATCTATTTTATTCATCCTTTGTCTTTTGTAAATATGTTTTTTCTTGTAAAATAAAACTTTAAAAAATATATTATTTTTTGCAAAACTTGACTTTGTGATAAAATCGAAGTTTCCTGATGAGACGTTTCAATTGAACCTTAACTTTTAGATTTTCTTAAAAAAGAAGAATAAGCAACTTTGAAAAATGATTTCCAAAAAAACAATGAATAAATATTTTTATTAATACAAGATTAAAACATTTATTAAATAAAATATTGATTCTCTTTTTTAATTGCATTTTTTTGCACTAAATTTTAAAAAGTTTGTAAATCAAAAAAAGCTAGTAAAAACGCTCTATTTTATGATTTTATAGCTGCGTAATTAGTTACTTGCTGCTAAAATATAATAATAAATAAAAATAAAGAATTATGCAAATCTTATTCTTTAGGCTTTCTCATAAAACAAACAAAAAAAAATTTTAGAATATGTTTTTTATAGAATTATTTTAGGACCCATTTCCAATAATAGTAATTCTATGGAAGTAGCTGAAAGTTAAAATTTTTCTTATAAATTTTTAATTATTTACATTTTTAAAAGACAGCTGCCTTTTTTAAAATAATAAATTATTTATGCTGAACATTTGGATTTTAAATTAAAAAAAAGGTGGCCTGAAAAAGGAACTTGCGTAATAAATTTTTTTTCTTCACATTCCTTGAAACATATGTCTGAATTTTAATTTATTTTTATAATAAAACTTCAAGTTTTACTCTTAAATTTACTTTCTTCAATCATTTTGTTAAAAATTATTTTGACTGAAAGGGGAAAAAAATGTTACAAACATGGGAAATGATAGTATTTGTAATTTATGGAATTCCATGTGTTTCATTATATATTTTTGTTTTAATTCAATTATTTTATAATCCATCTTTAAAATCACCATTTTTTACTCTTGCAATTGTTTTGGGTTTTGTGGTAAGATAAACTTTCCCATTTTTATTGACTCAGAGAAATAAATTAAAATTTTTAGGATTTAACAAATTACATAATGGGTTGGATTAATTTAAAACTTATTCTTTCACCTTTAACTTCAGCTATATATTTTTCTTTTGATGCTCCATTTGTTTTATGTTTCTTTCAATTTTTAGCTTATTATTCTTCGAAAGTGAGAGAAGAGTTACTCCTTTCAACAAGCTTCAATCGATTTACAGCTTTGTGTTATCCATTCAAACAGCATAAAGTGAGTTTTATCCGACAAAATCTACGTTTTTTGTAAGCAAAAAATTTGTTTAAAATATTAAATAAATCTAAGGGTGGAAACGGGACGGGACTATTTTCAAAATCCCGTCCCGTCCCGGTCCCGTCCCGTCCCGGGACGGGACGGGACGAAAAATTTTGGTCCCGGGACGGGACGGGACGTAAAAATTTGACTTTTTAATGGAAAAAATGACCCAAAATTCGAAAAAATAGGGACGTCCCGTCCCGTCCCGGGACGGGACCGGGACCGGGACCGGGACGGGACGGGACTGGAAAAAGTCGTCCCGTTTCCACCCTTAAATAAATCATAATCGTCAGTGCCTTATTTTTAGATTTCATTGTTAGACCCAAAACATAAAACATTTTTTACACTAAATTTGTTTTATTTCCTTTACAGATTTGGAGCCTAATTTTATGGCCGATTATTGGTTTATGTTTTTTTCTTCCATTTTGCGTGACATTTCAAAATTTATTTGCCAGCTGTGAAATTTGGCCTTTTTCTTTTGATTACAATGGAAGTTATGTAATTATTGTTCAACCAAGTATAACATTTTTAAGAGTAAGATTATTTATAAAGTCAAAAAACCCAAATGTTTCTTCTTCTTTTTTAGAGAAGCAGCGGCTTAATAAATGCAACTCATACCATTGTTACTTCACTTTTGTCGCTGATGTTTAATTGTTTAAGTTTGCTAAATTTATACAATCAAACTAAAAAAGCCAAGCGAAATAATAATAATGTACGAATTTCAAATGTTGCCGTAAATAATGCTGAAATTAATTTATTTATGGTTGCAATATTTGATTTTTTTGTTGCTTTACTTGCAGCTTTTCATCAAGTAAGTCATCGATTAAAAAAATTCTAAAATCAATGGAAGCCGAAGTTGCATCGACAAAAAAAAATAGCACTCCACAGTGCTAAATTTTTAGCAAAGCAAAAGAAAGTAAATTTAATAAAAATCCAAATTTTTAGCTTCTGGCATATTCATTTTCCATTCAAAATTCATATTATAATCCTGTATTTGATGCTTTATATTTATCAACACCATGGATGATAGATTTGGTGAATTTATCTCGACCATTTATTCTCATAGGAATGTGTCAACAAATTCGTAAAACTTTTAAATTTCCATGGAAATCTAAGGTTGAAACAGCTCAAATTTCAACCATTACAACCGTATTTCCAATGTTTGAAATTCAATTATTTGAAAATGGAAAAAATTTATTTAATCAAAAATCCCCAACAATTACTTAAAAAAAGAAGGAATTTATTTACTTTGTCTATCAACGGTTACTTTTATTTGGGCTAAAAAAAGAAATAAAGTTTTAGTCAATTAAAATATGGTATTTAACATGCTTAGTTTTCGAATATGCCTGAATGCTTTGGTCTTTAAATAATATGCATAACTTTAAGCACATTCAAAAATTACATTTGTTTTTAATAAGTATTAATAATGAGGAAAAAAAGAATACAGTATAAAACCAAATTTATTTATAACACAAGAAACAACAATGGAAAAAATGATCAACGGATCAACATAACAAAAACGAACAAAGGTTCAAAACAAAGACAATTACATGGATTGAATGTGAAGTTTGCCGGCTGGTGTACGAGATTCAAGCAAACGTTTCATTTTTTCATATTCAGCCTTGACATCTTCATTGCACTTAACAAGAAGAAAAGAAAGCTTAAAATCAGCATCAGGATGCTTCTGAAAATCAAAAATAAAATGAATGAAGTAAACAAAATATGAAAACTTACCTTCATAAAAGCAATGAAACTTTCAGCATCAAAATCATGAAAAGAAATATCATCAATCACGAATTGACGAAGCTTGGTAAAGATAGGAAGTTTGAGAAGTTTCTTAAAGGTTTCTTTACTAATATCGTCCATACTAAAAAAAGCAATTATTTGTGAAACTAAAATATAAAGAAACTCACTATGCAGCACTTTCAATATTTGGAGCATATTCAAGGATCTTTTCAATAGAGACAGGCTTATTCTTTTCATCCAAAATACGATTGTTTGCGAAATAAAGATTCTTGATAGTTTTAGAAGAAACGAGCTTTTCAAATTCTTTCCAGACCAAGTCTTGACTGTACAAAAAGAAATCCGTAATCTTACATGAAAGAATTTTTTTAAGTAAACGTGAAACATCGAAACGACCATTGCAACCACCGATATGATGAAAAAGGAAAGGATCACTTTCATATTGAGTGAAAACACCATCAATAAGCAACTTTTTTTGAGAAACGATGCCATCAATAACCAAATCAGAATTGACAATCGAAATAGGTTTAGGCTTTTCATCTTCATCCATAGTTAAATAACCAAGCCAAACGTTTTGATTTTCATTATATTGAAGCTTCTTAATAACAAGTGGTTTCAAATCAACGAGCTTTGATTTTGGTTTAGCAACCTCATGAGCATTTTCGATCAATCGAATCATTTGAAAACTAAGTACGAGTTTTTCTTGACGAAGTTGAGCGTTTTCGTTCTGAAGGTGACGGTTTACACTTGTCAAACGAGCAATCTTTACTTTAAGAGCATATTCGGAGTATAGTTCTTTGGGACCTTGAATTTCTTCAGTTTGAGTAAAAGTTGATGAAACATTTTCTTTATCAGCTGCAGCAAATGATGGAAGAACAGAGCCATTTGTTGGATGTTGATTAGCGCTATCCATGTTTGCGAAAGCTTCTGAAAATAAATGAATGTAATAAAGTAAATACATACATAAAAAAAAGGAATGATATCGCGAAAAAATGCAAGAAAACGTTGAAAAGAATGCAATGAAGAAATACAAATCATCGTAAATCTAAGAAGAAAATGTGATGCCTTCCGTTGGATGATTAGAAACAAAAGGGAGAATAATAAAATTATAGCATTTATCAAGCAAAATGAAAGTAACTAAAAAAAAGAACGTAACAAAAACTGCAAGAAAAAGCATGCAAACAATCAAAGAAAATGTGGATCTCACGTCATTAGAGTAAACTATAATTCGTGTCAAGACTTAAACCTCGTTTGTATTGTAACAAATAATTAATAATAAAGCTTTTTCGAAGATCGGTTTCATCACATTATTTTTATCGGTTGCAAAAGATCTTAATTATTTTTACTTTTTTGTTTCGAACAATTTTTTATTTTTCTAATTTCCTGCAAATCTACACAACTTTAAATTTGTTTCTTTAGAAGATGATAACATAATTGACTTTGGTTGTTTGTTGAAAGATAAAGTATGAGTCCAATTATATTTATACGTATTTACGTTTTGACAACAATAACTGCAACATTGATCAGGATGTTCTAACCATGGATCATAGCCATCGTAATTTTTTAAAAGTTCTTGTTTAATGTTGGGTGCATAGATACACCTTCCATTAAAATATTGTAATTAAAATCATAACCATTCTCTCCACATGCTTTGCAACAATCCCATGGCCGATACGTCGCATGATTCCAAGGATTAAGAGTTATTTTAACATGCGAAACTGGTAATAATGAGTCATTGACTGAATAAAACTCATAGGCGTAGTGAAATTAATGTTATCTTTATGGTTAAACCATAAAAAGTTTAGTAAAAGAAAATTAAGTTTAAAAACAAAAAAAAGTATTTTAAATATTCAAAAAAAAAAAGAACTCCATGTGTCTTACAAAAAAATAGTTGGAACTAATGAAAAATAGCTATTTGGTGGTCAACTTTTCTCCATTTTCCTTGCATATTTGTCTTTCATGGCGCAAAAACGAAAAACAAAAAATTCTCTGGAGGTATATTAACGCACATCGTTTTTTGACTTCCTTTATCTGAAACAAAAAAAATTCTGTAATAAGGAAAAGAAGTCGTGGCGTGCTTTCTATTGAGCTGTTTTATTGATTTACTGGAGGTTTCGTTCAGGAAAATTATTTTTATTTTACGAAATACCACTATTTTAAATCAAAGAAAAAAAAGAAGCTAAACATTTATTTGTTTTTAAAGAAGCGAATAATTTTTTTATTCAAAATGAAATTCCGCTTTCAAACTTTAATTTATACAAAAAAAAAAGTCTAAGCATAAAAGAAAAGAGTATTATAGCAATATTTAGAAAGCCTAAAACTAGATAGTTTGTAAACGTAATCATGATTTGACTTTGGAAGGTGTTAAGCGATCACACATAATTTACCATAGTAAAAACCTGTAATCATTTCTTCCATTTTTCTAATTTGTTTAAAATCAAAAGTTTGTAGCCTTTTCGATTTTCTACACAACGAATAATAACAATTTTTATAAAACAAAGAATCAAAAAAAAAGTTAAATTTTATGTTTCCATAATTTTCTTTAAAATCTAATTCGCTTTGATTATAATTTCTATCTTTTTTCGGAAGCAAATATGCAATTTATTTTTTAATATATATAATAATTAAGCTTATCGGGAAAAAAGAAAAATACAAACTAAAGACATTTATATATTTTTTGGCTTTTATTTACTTTATTTTTTTTCATAAACAAAAAATGTTACAAACATGGGAGATGCTAGTTTTTATTGGATATGGAATTCCATGTGTTTCATTGTATCTTTTTGTTTTATTTCATATTTTATTTAAACCTGGTTTTCAATCAGCTTTCTTTAAATTATCCGCTGCTATGGGCATCCTTGTAAGCCTATTTTGCATTTTTATGCTTCATTTTTTTTAAAGCATTTTGTTTTAGGATTTAATAAATCATTTAACAATTTGGCTTGATCTTAAATTGATTTTATATCCATTAACAGGATTGATATATTCAAAAATAGGACCAAATTATTTTTTTACTTTATTACATTTTTTAAAATTTTATAATTCTAAAGTTCGAGAACTTTTAATTTTATCCACCGCAATCAATCGATTTACAGCTTTATGCTTTCCAATGAAACAACAAAGAGTAAATATATTATTAATTTCGTTTTTTAGCAATCAAAATCTTTTTTTTCTTCTGATTTCAGATTTGGGATACATGTTTATGGCCAATAATTGGATTTTGTACAATTTCTCCAAATTTTCTACTTTTCAAATCCTTACTGGTGTTTGCAAAATTTTACCTTTTTATCTTTCTGAAACTAATAGCATTTATGTTATTGACGTGACGGTGAATTGGTTTCATGTAAGACAAATAATATTTTACTAAAAAATTATAAATATTTTTGATAAACTTCTTTTTTGCTTGTTTGTTTCAGATCTCAAATGCTGAAATAAATGCAATTCATACTTGCATTGCTTCGATCCTTTCATTTATATTTAATGTTATGACTTTAATTAATTTATATTTGAGAAGTAAAAAACTACAAAATGGTGGTTCATTATCCGCAGCAAATCATAAAGCTGAAAAGAATTTATTAATTATTGGAATTTTGGATTTTATTTTGGATTTGGTTTCAGCTTTTCATCAGGTAAATAAATAGAAGCTTTTTTTAAAAAATTTTTATATATTTTTTTCTGCTCAATCTCAACACAAAAACATGAAAACATCTTGAAATACATGTTTGGAAGAATAAAAATAGCTTAAAATTAAAGATGACATTTTTTTACGTAGCAACTTTTACTTTCTTCACACTTTCAAAAAAATTTTCATTCTTTTTTTCATTATTTAATAAAAGCTTTTTTTTAATGACTACTTTCTTAACCCAACGAACCTGTAATAAAAAAAATCCCTCTTTTATAAAAAAGCATGCATCAAACTTCAGACCTCCTACCTCAGCATTTTTTTCTTCTTATCTTACTTTAAATAATTGTATATTATTTTTGTATTATAATAATTTTTAGTTTCTTGCATATTATTTTGTTATTCGTAATTGGCATTATGATCCAATATTTGATCAAATATATTTACTTTATCCATGGTCTTATGATATCGTAAATCTTTCTCGACCATTTTTAATTGTAATTATTTGTGAACAAATGCGAACAGCTTTCATATCTTTATGGATAAACAAAAAGAAGAAGAATGAAGGATCAACATCCTTGAATACAGCTGCTTTTACAACCATAACAATTTTGTGATGAATTTATCTTCCAAAAAAATACGGAATTTTACAGAGAAAATTTTTTTACATGCATTCTTAAAACAAAAATTAAATAGTTTTTTTCAGCCACGGATTTCTATGAAAGAAATTAATTTATTTTTTAACGTATTTCTTTAAAAAATGTTATTTCAAAATCGCTTGCTTATGTTTTATGTATTTTATTGTTTTTTGTGTCTGTCAAAAAAAATAAATGAACATAAAGTTTTTGAATCTTTATTCTGATTGCACATTTTTTTTCTCTCTTTAACCAAAAAAATAAAAAAAATGATGAATGATTTTTACTTTAAAAATTTGTGTTTGGTTCCATAACTAACACATTTCGTGTGCTCCAAAATTTTTGTTGCTCTAGTAAAAAAAGATGAAAACAATTTTTTTGTGTTTTTTCCAAGTGGCTCGACACATAAGTAACACAAATCGTGTGCTCAAATAGAAGGTATATAAACAAAATGGGAAAGAAAAAAATCAAAATAAATAATTATCTTTTGATTGATTCTTTTTTTGTTATAAAAAAAGAAAAATTTGATTTTTAATTTTACTTTGGTTGTTGAAAATCAAAAAATATGATTGGATATATTTGTATCGCTGCTATTTTAGCCATATTTATTCATTCATTTTATTGGAAACGTAAAAGTTTACCACCTGGACCACTTCCATTTCCATTAATAGGAAATTTATTTGAACTTAAATCTAAAGGCATCACGGAAGCTTTAACAGGTTTCCATAAAACTTATGGAGATTTATATACTTTTTGGATGGGAACCAAAGCCATTGTCACATTTAATTCCTATGAAATTATTCAAGAAGCTTTCGTCAAAAACCCCGATGTTTTTGCTGGGCGACCAAAAAATTCAATGATGAATAAAATCCTTCGTGGAGGAAGTCATGGAATTATTGTAACTGATGGACATGTTTGGAGAGAACATCGCCGATTTGCTTTACATGTTTTACGAAACTTTGGATTAGGAAAAAATTTAATGCAAGAGCGAGTTTTAAATGAAGTTACTTGGATGATTGATGAAATGAAAAAACAAATTAAAAATGGTGAAACTGAAATTAGTGTTCAAAATGGAATTGATGTCGCAGTTGGAAGTATAATAAATTCATTAATTTTTGGCTATGCTTTTCATGAAGTATGAAATTTTTCGTTTAAAAAACCAAAAAATTAAAAAGTAATAAATCCCATTAATTTTTAGAAAAGCTTGGATGAATTTTTTAAAATTAAAGAATTCATAAAACAATTTATTCGAATGTCTGCAAATCCTCTCTTTCGTGTACTTTCAATTGATAGCAAAATTATTCGACATTTACCCATATTTCGAGGTTTATATGCTCAAGCAGAAAAACTTGGAACTGAATTAAAATTATTTTTTGATACACAAATTGAAGAAAGAAAAGCTAAAATTGATTTTACTCAAGATACAGAACCCACGGATTATGTTGAAGCATATTTGAGGCAACAACAAAAGCTTAAAAAAATTGATGAAAAGGATGATTTATTTTCGTAAGTCTTAATTAATTTTTTTTATTATAATTTTTTTTCGAAGCTAATGTCGTGAAGCTAAAAGTTTTTTTTTAAGTTTTTGTGTCGAGTGTCTGGCAGACACTGTCTGCTCAAAAATAAACTATAGCTCTTACCACGAATTTTAAAATAATAAAAACTATTTTTTTAACTAAATTACTAAATATTGTTAATATTTTTTAGAAATCCCCAACTTCTTGGTAGTGTATTTGATATGTGGTTGGCTGGGCAAGAAACCACATCGAATACCCTTGCTTGGATGGTTTTGTATCTAATGACAAATCCCAAAGCTCAAGAAAAGCTTCAAGATGAACTCACAAAAGTAATAGGTTCAGATCGAATTATAACTTTGGATGATAAAATGAATCTTCCATATGTAAATGCAGTGGTTGCAGAAACTCAGCGACTATGTAATTTAGTTCCAAATAATGTTCCACATCGAAGTATTCAAGATGTGGAATTTCATGGATATACCATTAAAGCTGATACAATTGTAGTTCCACAAATTTCGAGAGTTTTATATAATGAAAAATTATTTCCTGAACCGCTAAAATTTAAACCTGAAAGATTTATTGATGCTAATGGAAAATTTCAAACCAAAGCAGAATTAATTCCATTCAGCATTGGTAAACGTGCATGTTTGGGAGAGGGATTAGCTCGATTGGAATTATATTTATTTGCAGCAAATATGTTTAATCAATTTGAGGCAAGTTTTTAAAATAACAAATTTTTGTTTAAAAAAATTTTTTTTTAAAAATAATTTTTTAGATTTCAATTATTCCATCAAAACCACCAAATTTGACTCGAATTCAAGGAGGCACAGTTCAATCCGAGCCATTCCTTGCGCATCTAAAGCAAAGGTATTTATAATTTTCTTATATTTTTGCCATTGAATAAATTTAATTTTTTTGCCATGTAAAAAAGGACTAATAAATTTTTAAGATTGTATTAAAACTTTTTTTCTCTCATATATTTATTATGGATTTGCATTTTTTTATATCACAAAACTTTAAAAGTTATTATTGCAAAAATTGTAAAATACAAGGCATATTTACTTGTGGCAAAAAGTGCCGCATAAATGATTTGTACCAATAAACAGTTTTTGTTTATGAATAAAAATCAAAAAATGTTTCGCTGCTTTCATTCAAGATACAATTAATAACACATTAATTATTAGTGAAACCCCGGTATTGACGAATTCTAAAGATAATCTTCAAATTAGTAATCAACTTATATCAATATCAATAATCGAAATTCAAGAGTAAGTTTCATGATCAGACTTAGTAGCCGCCACTAACTTAAAGTTAAAATATTTAGTTTTCCTAAAATTCTATTTGGTATTGGTTTTTAAAAGTTTTTTGATTTAGAATTTATCCTATTTTTAATATTTTTTAGGCTAAAAAATCATAAACAACAGCAAAAAATGTCTGATTCACCATTCATTAATTCCTCCAATCGGTCATCCAAAAAACGCCGTCGCGAAAATTCTCAAAATTTTGTTAATGAAACGGAAGGAGAAAGCGACCAAGTAAGTTTAAATGATAGTTTGTAGTCCATAAAAATATATTTTAAGAAAGCGCATAAAAATAATTCTCGTTTCTGTTTAATTCGAAAATGCAAAAACAAATTATCATTTTTAAAATTTTCGTATTAAAAAATTATTTTAAAGCGATGGGTAAAGCTACTAAATTAGTTTTTTATTCCCATCATTTTAGCGATTGAAATAAAAAAAGTAATAAAAAAGGACTAAAAAAATAAAAATTACTAAAAGAAATAATTATTTGACAAAAATTTGAATTTTAGAATGATGAAAACATTTCTCCCATATTTCCAGCGAAACAACAACAACAAATTGTTGCGGAATATCTTGGATTAACTTCTTCATCTGAAGAAGAAGAAGAATTTTTTTCTTCTCCACCAAAGCTACAACGACAAAATGTTTTCGAATATCTTGGGTTATCTTCTTCTTCTGAAGAAGAATATTCATCGCCTCCACCAAATTTACAACAGCAACCACTAAAAGCTGACAGCATGAGAGAAAGTGGAACTTATAGTAACCCAATAATTCTTGAAGATTCTCTTGAATTACATGAACAAATAATAACTCTCAACGATTCAAGTGACTCATCGCAAGAAACTAATAATAATTTTGATAATAATGGCGGCTTTGAAGAAGTCGAAGCTTTTGAGAAGCCTCTTTTTCATTCAATTTTTTTATTTCTTTCTTTTTATTCCATTTCGTTTATTTTGTTATTTGTGTTTTATTGGCTTTGATTGCTTGGTTATCAATCAATAATTTTTGGATCTCAGTATTATGTTACCTCGAAAAACTGCTTCCCCGTGGTTTACCTTTCGTGAATTGGTAAGAGAAACTAAAACTTTACACAAAAAAACAATAAATAAAATAATATTTTTTAGATATTTCATGCCCATAATCTAATTACTAAGCATCCATCAAAGTTAAATGTTCAACCATATAATCCTGCATGGATTCGAGAGGAATATGAATTATGGGGAAAAAATGTGGTTGATTCACTAAAAAATTATTTTGGTTATCAACCTGAACCCATTATAGCAGATATTTTTCGATTAGTTCATTTTGATAGAAATGATATTGAATTAATTGATATAGAAAAGATTGGACAATTTTCTAAGAAATCACAAGAATGGCGAATTATTTGTAATGCATACAAAAAAAATAAAAGTGAAGCAATGAAAATATTGTTGAAAGCGGAAACATTTGAAAATAAAGAAAAATTATTGGGTGAATTAAAAGCAATTAAAAAAGCATGGAAACTTTGTGAATTTATGAAGCATTATGAAATTCCCATCAATGGATCCGAAGATGAAATAAATAAAATGATTTTTAAAGAACATTGGAAGGATGAAAAAATTATTAGTAATTTTTTGAAAAATCTCATTGGAAATATTAATCATCCAAGTAGGAATAATAATGGAAATAAAAAATTTGAATATCTTAAAAATCAATTTCCTATTTGGTATGAATTTTAAAAGTGCTTTTTTTAATTTTGAATTCATCTTCCTATTATTTTTATTTTAGGTTAAACAAAAATAAACAACAGCAAAAAATATCTGATTCTCCATCCACTAGCAGCTTCTTTAGTCTACGGACACCCACAAAACGCCGTCGGCTAACTTCTCAAAATTTTGTTAATGAAATGGAAGTAGAAAACGGCCAAGTAAGTTTAAATAATTAAATTATTAAAAAATATTAAAAATTTGCTTTCTAAAAAATTATTTTAAAGATCAGGAAAAAAGTAACAAAATAATTTTTTTGTCGTGATCATTTTCGCAAAAGTAAAAAATTAATGAAATAAATAAAAATTGCTACGATAAAAACTTCAAAAAAAATTATCATTAAATTTAAATTTAAATTTTAGAATGATGAAAACTCTTCTTTTCCAATATTGCCACCGAATCAACAAGAAGAAATAGTTATTGAATATGAATATCATGGACTGGGGACATCAAGAAACCCTATAATTCTTGAGGATTCTCTTGAATCCCAAGAACAAATACTAACTCAATCATCGAACGATTCAAATGATTCATTGCAAGAAACTAATAATAATTTTGATGATAATGGCTGCTTTGAAGAAGTTCAAGCTTTTGATTCTTTGGTGGTTAATGGAAAGGAAGGATATCGATTGTTCCTTCCAAATATTCAAAATTCTGATGATGATTTTAATTTATTTTATTGTTTTGGGTGCAAAGAAAATGGCAGAACTACCCTGGCTAAAAAGAATAAAGAAACAGGAAAAATATTTGCTGAAAAAACCCATCATGAAAAATGTAATCCAAAAGTAAATTAAAACTATACAAGCTTTTTTTCGCTAAAATTGTTATATTAATTATTTTTTCATATTACTTATTTATTTCGAAGGTTCTTTAGAGTTGTCATAGTTTCTTTTTGTAATGTAAGCTAAAGTTGAGATCAATTTATTTTTTTATTTATTAAAAATAGCAAACAAAATTGAAGATGTAAAAAATAAAAGCCAAAACCATTGACAGTTTTTCATTTTCATTTTTAAGTTACTGAAACAGTAGTTGATTGCTTTAGAGGTAATAATGTCTTTAAAGATATTTTGGTGACTCCATTTTTGTGGGATAAAAATGCAAGAAAATCTTCTCTAATCCTTTTAGAAATAATTATAAGTGCGATGGGACCCGTTAAATTTGATATTTGTTGAACCCAAATATAATTTTCAAATGCAATTTGCCATAATTCCATTTTTCCTTGAGCTGATGAAATGGCTTTCAAAAGTTGGATGGCTGCCATAAGCAATTGAGTAAATAAAACTATCATGGCTTGACCTGCAAATTAATTTTTTTGTTGTCGCAAAAAAAAATGGATTTTAAAAAAGCCAAACCAAGCAATCGCATTTCATGAAAAACTTGTTTGTTGTTATTGTTTTGGGATGAATGATTTTTTAGAAGCATACTATATTGAAATACGGTAGCTATTTGGAAAACAAAACTTATGGATGCAGATGAGACACAAAGAGTCGTGGAATAAATTACCAAGAACATCTAAAAGAAATATTTTAATTGTGAAAGAAAATTTTAGTTTTTTTAAATAAAAAAATTTAAAAAATAAGAAATTAATCTTTTTTATGGCGTTCTTAAAAGTTTACGATAATTAAAAACTTTTATTTCCGCGTCAAGATTTTTTTGCAAAATAAAAATTTATTCAAAAAATTTTTTTCTAGCCAATCAAAGCTGGCTTTTCGGGTAATTTTTATTCGTTTACCTCTACTTCTTTGGAAACATTATAAGCTGGCCAAGGTCGATTATTTGCATCAAAAGAAATATATGGATTAAACCAAAGTCTTGGAAGAATGAATGGAATCGTGATAAATGGTAAACAACAAATTAAAATATTTCCAAATTTAATCCATTTTTTACTATTTTTAATTTTATTTATTGTTGTTATTACAGTCCAAAATCGATTTATTGCTATTCCAATATGGATGTAACATTGCGTGAATAAAGTATATGAAGACATTTGATATAAAAATCCAACAAAGGCTGGAACATATAAAATATTTAAAAAATCTACTGCAATTAATTCCAATCCAAAAATGATTGTTACTTCAGCAAATATATCAATAATAGTTACCATTAAAAATAGAGTAAAAAATGAAGAGCAATAAAATTGGTTTTTGTTTATTTTTGCATGAGCCACAAACGCTATTACCAAAGCTTGGAAAATCAGGAATGGAAGCACAATGGCTGTCACACATGGGCGTATAGGTACCCTAGAATTTCAAAATTTTGCTGCCTATAAATGAGCAAAGGGTCCTCCCTGTTCTTTTTTCGTAATTTTTTTTTCAAATTTGGCAATTTAACTTAATCACCTTGTTTTAATTTTGCGACTTTAAAAATAGAAAATTGGCATGCTACAGACTTTTTATTATTTTTTGAAAGTTCGTTATCTTTTTTGCAGCTAAAATACTTCTAACTTAATAACCTTTAATAGATAATGAAAGAATAGTTAAACGAGTTTAATATATTTAAAATATTGTATTTTTAAGCTCCTTGCAAAGCTAAAAAATTTTAATTATTTTTATAAAGTCTTCAGAAGCTTGTGATTAGCTGGTTTTAAAAAGTTGGTTTAGCTGTCTTTTAGTCATTCAATTTAAATTATATGGCCGAAGTTAATCGAGATAAATAAATTTTTGATTTGATTTTCGTTTTCACAAATATTAATTAAGTTTGGAAAGCTGGATGGAGCAACTAAAATATTTGTCTTTGCCGTAATTTGCATACTGTGATGGAGAAAAATCATCAATAAACTTGAAAAATAAAAAGCGAATAAGATCAGCTCGGTTTTAAAATTCATTAAATAGTAGCTCATAAAATATTTTAAAAATTCTAAGAAAATTAAAGCTGAATAAAAAAATTCTAAGACTTTTTAAAAAAAAAGGTAAACAATCATGTTTTCGTAAATATTAAAAAAGCTAGTAATTTAGATATTGTTCAGCTTACATTATTGTTAAGAAAAATAAATGCTTCATTTATCATTTGCATTTTTCGATTTAGCTTTGGTCACTAAAGAGTACAGCTCAGAGTCCGGCGAGACCAAGAATCTTGGTTGAAAAAATTTGCAGTATCGAGAGTCTTGGTTGAAAATAATTTGGTCTCGCCGGACTCTGTTATAGCTGTTAGATAATAATCAGTTCTCGATTAAACCATTCAAAGGAAGAACAATTTTACGAGAATTATTAAAGTTTCAGATTTTCTTCTAACGCGGATATAGTCAAATTCAAAGAAGGAGGAGTATGTACTCAAAACTACACCAACCCTTTTTTAAACTTTCATAACTTTCGTTTAAATTATTTCTTTAATTAAAACCTTATCAAAAAAGCAACTTTTCAAAAAGCTGGAGTACTACAATTTCGAGATGTAAATAAATATGGTATATTACGTTTCGAAAAAAAATTGGTGGGGATATTACCACGACTTTAATAATTTAAGCTATTAGTAGAAAATAAAAATTAAGAAACTTTTTAAGTTCTGGGCAACCGAATTCCTCCATCTTATGATATTCTTTGGAGGTCGTGAATTTTTTTAAACATGATTGTTAATCGCAATTTACAATTAATCAATTTCTCTAAAATATTATTTTTGCTCTCTTACCTTACATACTGCAAAAATTTTCAAATGCAAATTTTGAGAGAGATAAAACGAAAAAAAATTTCAAAGCGGGATGCTCAAAGTAAAGAAGTTCCTTTTAATGTATGAAAGCAAATAAAATCACTTGAATATTCCAAAAAAAAACTTAAATTTTTTCGTACTTCAAAGCAAAAAAATAACTTGTAAACATGTCAAAAAAAAGTTTTAGATTGTTTATATTTTTGGCTTCATGATTCAATAAAATGCAACTTATCACTGAAAGCGCGTGTAGCAATCATAGCTGCCTTTAAACAAGTTAAAGGCAGCAGCAAATCCAATTTTTAAATAAATCCAAAGGCTTAAAACATGGCTGCCTTAAAATAAATTAATAGGCAGCAAACGTTGCGTTTTAACATTTTGTTAAAATTCAGAAACCATTGCTGTCTTTGAATTAATTCATAGACAGCACTAACAGCCGTCTATTAAAAATATTCCTATACAGGAGTATTGATGCCTAAGAAGAAATCATAGCAGCAAGCGCCATGCCTTTAAATAATATAAAGGTAAAAGAGCACATTATTAACTTATATTCCATCTTCCTTTTCTTTCTTCTTTTCCTTTTTTCTTTTCTTTTTTCTTTCCTCTTCCTTTTTTTATTACTTTCTCTCTTTTACACCTTTTTTTCTCAATTTCTTAGATTTTTTTCTTGTTTTGCTTGCTGTCTATCTCCAAAATCTCATGCTGCCTGCTGCCTATAAGGTACCTGAAAAGGTACCCAAAGGTACCTAATGCCCATGTGTGATGGCTGTAATAATCAAAGATTTTGTTGTTTCAGTAAACATTTTTTTAATTAAATATATAATATTTTAATATTTTTTGAATTTTTTAAGTTAAATTATTATAAAATCTTTTTGTAATGAATATGTTTTTTCTACTGTGGCACATAAAATAACAATTTTCGTGGAAACCAAAAATTCCTTAAATGATTTTTTTATTGCTTCTAAAAAAATTGATACAATCATGAGAACTACTACCTACCTTATTTTTATTGTTTGAAAAAAAGAGAAACAAAGCTTTTTATTGTTTTTTCTTTCTTCGAAAATTTATTAAAAAATATATGGTTCTCGGGTTTTTTTATTTGTTATTAAAAAAAATGTTTTTTTGTCGTCCATTATGCTCCATTCTTTAAAAAAAACAATTAACTTGTAAGAAAATTTGTGGGAAAACCATTATTGCATTTTTTGGGTTATTTTATTTTTATTTTTTAAACAAAGAATTTTTTCCCCGGCCACACAGAAAACAATACTCTTGTTATTTTAATTGTTTTTTTTTAAACAATGTGAAATTATCACATAAGTTTTGACGTCAAATGTTAATTCGAGTGGATTCAGCTTCCGGTGAAAATTTTGCATTTTGAAACCAAACAAAAAATATTTAATCTTTTTTATTAAAACAAATATTATTACAAAGTTTGAGCAAAGCAAATAAAAATTTAATTTTTTTTAAAAATATACTTTTTTTAATTACATACAAAAATAAAGATTGACTATTTTTTTATATATTAAAATTCAACATCAATGACGCTATCATTTAAATAACTTTTATCCCGTAAAATTCCATTTCCATTCCCATTATTTCCATTATTTGCGAAGGAATAAGCTCGTGGAGAAGTGATATTTGCAGCTTCACGAGAAAATTCAAGAAAAACTTGTTCCAAAGTTGTTTGAGATAATGAATAATCAAGAATGTGATGGGTTTTACTCATTTCTTCTAATTCATTAAAAAGCATGGACCACGTTTGGCGCCGATTTCTTTTTAATTCAAAATTTAATTGTTGCACGTGCTCTTCCTAAAATAAATTTATATAAAAATTATTTTCGAGTAAAGATAAAAAATTTTTGCTTAGTTTAGTTCAAAGAATTTTTTTGCTGCTTTTTAGTTAACTTACTTTTAATAATGAACCAGGGAATCGAGCAAAAATTTCATCTTTAACTTTATCAGCATTATTAATATCCACTCGAATAAGTAATGTATATCCTTCACCATATTTACTTTTAATATGTTGAGCACTACCAAAACATTTAAATTTTCCATAAACCATTATAGCTAAATTAGTGCAAAGTGCTTCACATTCTTCCATGGAATGAGAAGTTAAAACCAAAGCGGTTCCAAGTTCACGAACTTTTGAAAGAATATCCCAAATAACCCTTCGAGCTTTGGGATCCACGCCGGATGTGGGTTCATCAAGGAGAAGGACTTTAGGCATGCCCACGAGAGCCACACCCAAACTAAGCCTTCGCTTATTTCCACCACTATAAGTTTTAATTTGACGTTTAGCATAAATTCCAATACCAATTGCATCAATAATTGATTCAACAACGGTGGGAATTTGATTTTCATATATTCCTCGAATTCTTGCAAACATAAACAAAGTTTCTTCTCCCGTCATTTCTCTTAAAACTGCATCATATTGTGGACAATAACCAATGCATTCACCTGCATCTCGCCAATTTGTTTTTACACTATACCCATTTATAAATGCATCCCCATCAGAAACATCATTTTCGCCTGTTAACATTTGAAAAGTGGAAGTTTTCCCTGCTCCATTAATTCCCAATAATCCAAAACAATCCCCTTCTTGAACATGGAAGGTGATGCCTTTAACAGCATGAAAATTACCATACCATTTTTTTATATCTTTTACTATCACCGCTGCATCCCCAGGTTGAGCATCAGCCATTCGATGTTTTTCTGAAATGACATTAGAATCTTCAATCGAACCTCCAGCATTTTGTTCTCCTTCATTATCCCATGAATAACCTTCATTTGAAAAATCAGCGGTTTTCTTTTTTTTGAAACTCAATATTGACCACCAATTTTTTTCATATGCAATTGTGGTGAGCCAATAAAAGAATCCTTGACCAATAAAGAATAATACAGCCAGGGCCAGACCTTTCTTATTAAAGGTGGTAAGAATGTTGTTAGTGTAAACGAGTTCTAAATTCAATAAGTTAAATAAATTTTAATTATTTGTTTGTAGGGTAAAAGATCCCTCCCGTTCCCGCGGGATTCCCGCGGGAAAATCCCGCGGGATTCCCGCGGGAAAATCCCGCGGGAAATTCCCCGTCATCCCGTCCCGCCAAATGTTTCTCCCCGCTTTTTCCCGCGGGGAAAATCCCGCCTTGGCGGGAATCCATTATCTTGCTTTTCCTCATGAAAAAAATATTTTATTTGTATTTCCTTACATACATGTAAATTAAGAATTCTGAGTTTATGTTTAAACGTAAGCAAAAGGACAAAGTTCTTTCTAACAAAATTTCTTACCACGCATTTCGGGAGAAGAAAGCAGCCTAGAATTATTGGATTTTTTATTTTTTATTTTAATTCACACTGTTATCTTCCATTCTCTTTTTAATATTTTCGTTTAAGCTTGTTAGAATTCTCTTCTTTAGTAAAAACGGTCTTAAGGAAATTTGTCAGGAAAACAAGATGATGATTTTATTAAAGTATTTGGAAAAAACAAACTCAAGAAGAAGAAAAAATTTGTTATATAAAAATTTCTAACCATTTTCGTGTAAAATCCTTTAAATAAGCAGAAATTCCCCGTTTTCCCGTCCCGTCAAAAAATTTCCCCGCTTTTCCCCGCGGAAAAAATCCCGCAGCAAAACGGGAATTCCCGTCCCCGCATTTTAAAAAAAACGGGCGGGATTTTTTACCCTATTTGTTTGTTCCTTTAAAAAAAGACTTGCAAAATTTCTTGAGTAAAATGAAAGACACAAAAGGATAAATTTTTTAAATAACAAAAATTAAAAAATTTTAAGCCTTAGAGAGTTGGAATTTAATCAAAGATTCGCCAAGATTATGCAACCAGAGCGCCTATTGGTTTAAGGGATGGTAATGTATAATCTAGATGCGATCAGAAACCAGACAATTTCAATCATCGACCGCGACTCGATACCGGCCCATGTTGGTGAACAACATGTTGTTACACCACTGAACCATCGAAGTACCAATATTTACTATTTTGACGAAAGTTTATTACAGACCTTTTTCTTTTTTTTGGTTGGAGGTAAAAAAATTATCGGGGCTTTTTTTAAGTTAAAGTTTTCTCAATTTCATGTTCAAAAAAGGAAGAAGATGCTTACCACTTGAAGTTCCACAACATGTATGAACACTAAGTTTAATAAATTCAATGCTGCAATCCACACTGCTACAAGCTTCACGACCAAATTCATTATTATATATTTTTGTGAAAGAATTAGCTAAGGAATAAGTTGGGAATAAGAAAGATAAAAATATTTCCACTATATATCCTGCACTATCGCTTGCAGTTTGTGAAACAATTGGAACAGCAATTAATCCAATCATGCCTGAAAAAATATATTAATTAAGTTTCTTCGTTTTTTTGGTTTGCAAATAATTTCCTTTTATCTCTCATACCTGTAATAATATTATACATAACAATCATGGTATATCCTTTGGGTGCGCTATCAAAAATAAATGAAAATGTATAAACTAAAGGCAAAGCAGTCCATCCATAAAGAAGCATAATAACTATTAATTCAATTACATTTGCTCCACGAGAAACATATTGTTTAACATCAAATAATTTATATACGACTAAAAACATTAGCGTTGGAATTAGATAACATACTCCATCCCAAACAGCCGTAGTAAGCCAATACATCCATGGTCGAATTCCAGCCATCATTTGCATATGTTTTACTTTTTTCTTTCTCTCACGAATGATGAAACTTGAATATCCCGAAACTACCATACTCATTGAAACTATTACAGCATAACCAATAATAGAAGCAGATGTTTTACTAATATCTTTATTTTTAAGCGAATCTGCATTTGTTGGTGGTAAAGGATGATTAATAACCGAAATACTAACTCGTCGATTTAATGCTTGTCGTAGGATATATGTATCTGCCGCGATTACACTGGTTGCAGGTGAATGAATTCCAAAATTATTGAATGCGCTATTAACCAAAGTTAAATTTGAATTGATATCAGTGAAATTAAATGCAATGGGACTGTGTAAACCAAAATGGCGGGTACCTTTCTGAAGAAGAAAAAAATAGCCATGATTCTTATTATTTTAAAATGCAAAAACTTACCGATTGAGTATCTCTTACAATTGCATCCATCATTTCATCTCCTGTATTTGACGATGATATATTAAAATCCAATCCTATATTTTCATCAGAGATTATTTGTCGCATCGAACTAAAAAAATATGCAAATTTTTGTTTAAAGTTTACAAAATCCAAAAAAACGTTGAAACAAAAATTTATAAAAATTTCTTACTCTGCCATTGAATTCAAAGTATAAATATAAGCTCGTTCTTTTTTAGCATAAATAAATAAATTTAAATCTAATGGATCTTGTTCTTTGGGGCCTGGAATGTTGCTTGAAGCCCAAACCAATAAAGCCATATAAAGAACGGGAACAATAAGTTGAGGGATAAATTGAGTCCATTTTCGCATAAAATAAATTCCACGTTTAATAAAAAGGGCTTTCGTATGTGCCCAATAATATGCTCCACCCGTGTATCTTTCACTTGCTCTAGCGTTCTCAAGCTTTTCATAATCTCGATTATGATTTCCATAATCCATTGCTTCATCCGCTCCTTCTTCAACTCGTTTACGTTCATTTGCAACTTCATTAACTTTAAGAAATACTTCTTCCATTGTAGTTATTGAAACTCCAAAGGATTCAATATTTAATGGACCTTGAGAACCTTCAAGAGCTTTAAACATGGCTGGAAAAGAGGAACGATCGGAACTTGGAAGTAAGAATAAACCTTCTGAACCAACAGTGGAATGCATTTCTGCGGTAATACTATATCGTTGAAGTAAAACCAAAGTATCCGTGTAAGCATTTTGAAGTTGAGATGGAGTTAAGCCTTGATTAAAAACTATGGTTAAATGATATCCAGCACCATAAAGATTTTTTAAGAACATATTTGACCCCATACATTGTAATTGTCCATGAGCCATAATAGCTATTCGATCTCCAAGAAGATCGGCTTCTTCCATGTAATGAGTTGTAAGTAACATAGTTCGTTTAGCTTTTTCACTTTGAAGTAAAGTCCATGTTTCATGTCTTGCGCCAGGATCCATACCCGAAGTAGGTTCATCCAACATTACAATTTCCGATCCACCAATAAGGGCGATGGAAAGAGAAAGTTTACGTTTTTGTCCACCCGAAAGTGTTCCAGCAAGGTCATCCCTTTTAAATTCAATCTTTAATCTTGTAAGAATATCAATAGCTTCTTGAGGATCCCAATCTCGACCTTTAAGTTTACAGAAAAATTCCAAATGTTCCATAACGGTTAAAGTATCAAATAAAGTATTATATTGTGGACATAAACCCAATGATTTTCTAATAGTTGATAAAGCATCTCGAATATCATAATTATTTATATATGCCGTTCCCGATGAAGCAGGTATGACTCCAGTTAACATAGAAAACGTGGTACTCTTTCCTGCACCATTATGTCCCAAAAGTGCAGTCAATTGTCCGGGATACATTTTAAAATTTAAATTATCCACTGCTTTTTTCTCTGATTCTTTACCAAATTTACAATCAAATAATTTTTTTACGATACTCGTTCCATATGTTTTGGATAAATTTGAAATTACGATGCTTGGATCAAGAGGCGGATCGGCTTCAATATTTCCAGCTGGAACGTTATCATAATTTGGATAATCATCATGCAAATTCTTTTTCTTTTGTCTAGCATGTGGGAACCAATAGGATGGCTGAAAAAAAAAGATTGGATAATAGGAGCGAAATAATCGGAGCTCTGGCAAAGAAAAAAAGTAATAATTTTGTTTTGAGAGTGTTATTTTTATTTCACGTATTTCGAGTAAGAAAACTAATAATAATTTCCAAAATAATGAAAGTGAAAAAAATAATAAAAGTAAACTCACCAAAAACATAAACCATGGCTTTTGTGGAACTCCTTCACCTCCAGGATTTACAGCTTCCACGTACCAAGTAATTAAAGCAAAAATATAAACATCAACTATGAGCATAACAAAAATATGCATCATTGTTAATGATTCATCTGGGGATGGAGGAGTGGCGATTTCACCCCAATGTAAACCAGAAGCTTGAGTTTCATGTTGAGCAATTAAAGTTAATCCCAGAGTCAGAGCTATATCAGGATTAAGGCAATTAAAAAGTCTTACACCCAATGTGGAAGGAGATTGTTGATCAAGATTACTAAAATATGAATACCAAAAATAAAGTAACATCCATCCAACCACAGCCATTAAAGTTCCAGCAGTGCCTGATTGAAGAAAAGTGGAAATCATAAATGCAAAATATGTTGCATTTAAGGCATAAAGTAAAAATAATACAAATCCTATCGATGGATCACTTTTTTTCGTAATAAAATACATAAAAACCGTTAATACAATAACCATAAATAACATTTTAATATAATTTATAATTAAATATGCCACCCAATTTATCCATTGTTCCAAACCCATTACTTTCATATATTCTTTCAATTTATTTTCCTTTTCCATAACTATTTGTCGAACGATATAAATGACACTGGTCATCGTGGAAAATACAATGATGGTTGGAAGAAAGAAGGCTCCAATTTCGATAATTTTTGATGAATACGCAGGGAATGGGAAACGTTGGATCTGAAATAATTAAAATTGTTATTTGGAGTTTTAAAAATTCAGACTTTTTTTGTGAATAAAAAATTAGGTTTAAAAAAGAAAATGAAAAAAGTCGCAAAATGTCTCAAAAATTGGTTTAAAAGAATGTCAGTCACAAATTACAAAAAAAAATATGACGGAAAAATATCCTTCAACTAAATAGTTTGTATAAAATTTAAAAAAGAAACATTTACCATTAATAAATATTTATTTGTTGTTGCTTCACTACTATTAAATCTATAGGTTTCTGGATTTACTCCAGATATAACTAAAGCCACTGAAGCATCAATTGCACGTTGAATGGTTAAAAATCCTTCTTGCCAATAACCTGGTTCTCCACCATCTGCATCGTCTTTATTTATTGGACCAGAAATATATATGATTGAAAATAATTCCGTTGTATCCCATGGAGTATATCCATCTCCATCGGGTTTGATTCGACGTTTAGTGTTTGCTAATCGAATGGTATAAGAGATATTTAAATTTGGATTATTCATATCGCCATTAGCAAAATCATTATCAAAAATAATTCCACCTAAAAAAATTTATAAAATAAAAATATTTTTTAAGTGATCGCGATCTAAGATTTTTTTGTTTATTTTTTTCGTGGCAAAACAAAAATGATTCCGACATGAATATCTCAAATTTTTGGTAAACGGTTTTTTTAAATTTGAATAAAGCTTACCAATAACAGGATTTCCACATTGTTGAATATAAGATTGTTTGATGCTGGTAATTAATGCTGCTTCATCAGTAAAATTTTGAATGGATGAAAAGGTTGGAATTGTATGATTACCCAAATAATTGGGTAAATCAGGTAGAAATCTTTTTAAAACTTCATTGATTGGTTCAACGATGTCTTTGCTATTGAAACGTTGCTAAAAATATGTATTTTTTTTGAATATCATAAAAAAATTTCGCATAGAAACTTCCGGGAATAAATTTATTTTTATAAATATTTTTAGACAATTTATTTTAAAAACTTTTTGATTTCTTTTTTTTTGGAAATCGAACTATAATAAACTTACATTAAAAATTTTCATTATTTTATCTGTATTTGGTGTAGAAGGAGCATAATAAAATTCCACAAAAATATTTGTTACATTTTTTCCATTAGTTGCCGTTGAAGAATTACTATATAAAAATTCGCAATCAAGTTTTTTACCACTCAAAATAGTTTGCATATCAAAAATTGTTGCCTAAAAAAATATTAATATTTACATTTTTTTAATCCATTTCAAAAAAATTTTTACTTCCGTGGGTTTACTAATATTTGGTGGAATGATGAAATCAAGGGATGAACCCGTGATGGGCCACGATGGATATCTAGTGACACCATAATTTTCTTCAAATTTACTTCGAAGCTATAAAAAAAATATTTAATAATAAATAATATTTACATTTTTTCTTTATTTATTTTTTGAATATTCAAACTTTTGAATAAATATGGGGAAAAATAAATAAAACGAACCCCAATCATAGCACCAAAACTGACGCATATCAAAACCAAAGGCAATAAAAATTCAAACGCTGTAAACACAGGAGAACGAATTTGAGTTAAATAATTTCTCCATAAGAGAAGTTTTAACTGTGATAATCGTCCCATGGCATATGTAACATATGTTTGTTGTTGAAGGCGATTATAAGGGGAAGTAGCGAAAAAGTTGGACCAAAGTGCTAAAATATTAAAATGTGTATTAATTGTTTTTAAATATGTTATAGGCTACTCTATTTGTAGCTACATGACGCGCAAAATCAAAGAAAGCTTCATCGAAGAATAAAATAATGATGTACCCGGAAAAGAAACAACAACAAAAAATTTTTGCTCTAATAGCAATGATCACTTTTTTTTGATATGGCTTTTTTTAATCATTTTTTTGTTGCTAGAATTGAAGAAGAAAAAATCTGGAGAAAAAGGAATGATATTTGTTGCTTGATATTTATATTCCTATGAAGCAAGCAATGAGTGAGTATAAAGTGCATCACGTCATAAAAAAAAGTAAAAAGTTTATCTTTTTTTATGTTGCTAGATGGATTCTTTTCTGGAAGTACATACATACACAAATTTTTAAGAGAGGTGCGTTTCTTCTTTCTCCAAAAGCATAGAAGAAAAAAACGACTTTACCCTTTTTTGGAAAAGAAAATGACTCATACTTCTGAAATACATGGTCAAAATTAAAATTGATGTAACTAAAAAAGGTAGAAAAATGTGAAATTCGAAAAAAAAACAAATAATTTTCAAAAAATAAAAACTTTATTAAAATTTTAAATGTCCAAGCCCAAAAATTTCCTTGTATCAAAATAATTGAACGATAGTTTATTAAAAAAATTATGCTTATTATAAAAAAATTTATGCTAGACGACTTTGATATTTTCCCTTTAAAACTTCGCACAAAACTATGATGATTTAAGAAAATAGAAAATAATTAACAAAAAAAATTCTCATATTGACTTAACAACCTTTAATACCAGCATAAATAAGTTAATGGAATAATTCTAAAAAAAATGAGTCCTAAAAAAGGAAGGGTAACAACAAAGACAAAAAGAAAGAAAAAGAAAGAAAAAGCAGACGATGTTTGAGATAACAGTCATCGTCTCTAATACTTTCTCACACATATTTTTTGGGACATCTTTGTGTCGACTTCGATGAAAATAAAAATTTAACAAGCAAAAAACAAACAAAAAAATGCAAAAAAAGAAGAAACTATTAAAAATAAAATTTCGCAAAAAATTTTATGGTAACCATTCTCACAAAAAAATGTGAAGACTATTTATTTCTTAACCTCCACAAAAAGCTATTTTTTATGGAATGCTTTTTCTTTAAAAAATGTAAAAATATGAAAGGCGTTTATGTAGTTTTTCAACTCCAACCTATCTTCTTTTTTCACCAAACACACCTTTGATAGTTGTGAAGTTCCGAATAGATATTTGACTATTCGTCACAACAATTCCTTTATTTATTTGATATCAAGGAAAAAGGAAAAAACAAAAATTATTCACATTTTTTGTACCTCTTTGACGCCATCTTTTTATTTTATTATCATCCTCATCGTCGTCGATGGTGTCAAAGCTAACTCTCCCTAAAATAAAAAGCAAGCAAATGAAAGAGAAGGAACGTAAAAGGAGTAAAAGCTCAGACACAAACACAAAATTGATACATATAACATTTTTTTACCATTTAAAGCACAAACAAATAAAAAATATAAATAAAAAAATGAATGAGATTGAATAAATGATGCCATTGTCGTTTAATGACGTGTTATATTTTTCTTAATATGTTTGAGGAATGATAAGAAAATAAAACAAAGGAAAAAATTTAATGGAAATGCAAGCAAGGCTACGTCTTTCACCACATTCACATAATCGGCACAAATAGAGTAAATTCTTATCATTTTTTCTTTCTTTTCTTTTTTATTTTAACCATCACTAATCACCACATAAAAATGACTGATTATGAGAGAAAGAAATTATATGATGTTTTTTGTTGTTGGAACAATTAAAACATTCTTTTCTGCAAAAAAATATGTTCACTACTAAAATTAAAGCAATTAGAATATAAACCTCACCACGTCAGTTATAAAGTTGAATGATTTTCTTTATTTTTAGCTTTGATCATTTTTTTTAAACATGTTGTTATTGTTTTATTAAGATTTTCTATGTGTATGTATAAAGTTTTAAGAATCCATAGTTTTGCAGTAATAACAACAATCCCAGGGCTTGATAGCTGCGAACACGCACTAACTGCAAATTAGCTGCGAATTTTTTTAACGGGGCGCAGCCTATTTGCAGTTAGTGCACCAATGCTGCGCCTTTACTGCAAAAATTAGCTGCAAATAGGCTGCGCAGCATTGGTGCACTAACTGCGCACTATCTGCACCAGGGATGCGCGGAAACGACTTTTTTTTCCTTCCGCGGAAACGGAAAAATCAAAATCTATTTCCTTCCGCGCTGGCGGAAACGGAAATTTTAAAACCTACGGAATTCCGCGGAAACGGAAGCGGAAACGGAAATTTTACGTTACAACCCAAAAAAATTTCCACGGAAATAAAGGCGAAAATTTTTTTCCCGTTTCCGCTACGCGGAAACGGAAACGGAAATGAAAAACATGCGGAATTCCGCGGAAACGGAAACGGAAACGGATTTCCGCGCATCCCTGATCTGCACACTACCTGCGCACTAAATGCAAAAAATGCAGCTAATTTATTATGTTTTTAGAATTAATTATTTTGGCTAGAAAATCAGGGATTTCACTATAGGGATACTAAATCTATCATTATTACACTTTTCCTGACTATGAGGACAAAAAAATAATAAGAATCAAGCTATTAACTCGGATTCTTAAAATTTAAAATTTTAATTAGTTTAGCTGCATTCTTGCATTAACTGTGCAGCTTAAAAAATAAGCTGCGCATTTACTGCAAAAGTTCGCTGCAAATTCGCTGCGCAGTTAGTGCATTCCGCTTGCAACGAAGGCTGGGATATAGCACCAAAAATACAATGCAATCAACAGAGACAGAAAAAAATAGGTGACAATGAAACTTTTTCTGTTTCACCAAGTATTGTAATTTTTTAATTTTTTTTAAAATCAAATTTTTACCTTTTCAAATCAGGTTTTCCAAAATTATGACTTCTTTTTTTTCAGCTGGGTGACAAACAATTCCCTGATTACATTAATAATAACAAAAAATAGTTAATACAAGAATGAGCAAACAGCGACTTAGGTTGAAAAAGTAAATTCAAAGATAAATGGGAAGAAAGGCTTTTTTAAAAGCTTAAGATTTTCTTATGAAAAACAAAAATGAAGAGAGAAAGAATTTTTACAAAATAAAAAAGCATGAACCACTAAATTACAAAGTCTAAATTATTTAAACAATTTTATAAAAATAATGTTAGTAAACTTTGTGTAAAAAAAAACTGGCAATTTTTGTTTTCATGACAGAAATTTTAAATTATTTATTAAATTATTATTCATTAATTGTTAATACAGAGTTAGAAATGATTACATATAAAAATATTTTTGTCTTTCATTTAGACTCGTTGACGTCGAAAATAATATCCATTTCGACGAGATTTAAAAATGGGTCCACCAGTTTTTTTGAAAGTTTTCGAAGCATAAACTTTTAATGGAGGCAAATCAGCTTTACCATAATCTTCACCTCCACCTGTTGAAGATGAAGTAGGTGGATAACGTCCAGGTTTGGATGACCATTCAACCGATAGTCTTGGATCTTCTTTTGGTGGAGATGGGAATGCATTATTATTATTATCATATCCTCCTCCTTCATTAGTTTTTTCTGCTGGAGCTACTTGTTGTTGTTTGTTAGATTCAGCAATTTCAGGTTGAGCTGTACTTCCAGCGGGTTTGAAATAATCTTCTGGGGCTTTAGCTTTAGAATGACCTTCACAATGTGAGCAACTTCCTCTATTACCAGGAAAGCCAGGAGGCCCTGGAGGACCTAATGGTCCTGGATCACCTAAAATTGCTTTTTAGTCAAAAGAAAAAAATTCAAATCAACTGTACCGGAAGCACCACGACTTCCCATTTGACCTCGAGGCCCTTCAACTCCAGGGGAGCCAGGTGATCCATCACTTCCTGGAGAACCAGGTCTTCCACGGCCTCCAATCGGACCAGGCGGACCTGCAGGTCCAGGCGGAGCGCCGTTTAAAACTTTGCCTGGATCTCCCATAGGTCCTTGATCTCCTATTTTTCCAGGAGCGCCTGTATTTCCTTGAGGACCAGGAGGCCCTTTTCTTCCTGGATTAGCAGGGGCTCCAGGAGTTCCTGATGGGCCTAAAAATTCTAACTTTATACGAAGATTTAATTTTAATTAATTCTACCAGAAGCTCCACGGTTTCCTTTAAGACCAGGTAATCCTGGTGGACCGACAGGAGCAGTTGGACATTTTTGACATGGAGGTTCATTAGCCGTTATTGGAATAATGTATCGACCTTCTCGACCATTTCTACCTGGTCCTCCAAGACGACCTGGATTTCCATCTTTTCCAGCTCTTCCCTGTGGGCCTACAGATCCATCTTTACCTTGTTGACATGAGCAGCCTATAAAATTTAAGTTTCTTTGGATATGTCCAATTATAAATATTTTCAAAAACTTACACGATGTTCCACCAAAAATATGATTGGATGCTCGATAAGCTGAAGGCGCATAACCACCCGCACGTTTATCTCGAATTCGACTATCACTAAATTCCATAGCTTTATCTTGAAGAATTGAAGCTTCATAATGTGAAAGTTGTTTTAAAATTCCTCGAGTTGCAATCTACAAAAATTTATGGGTTATGGATGACGTGGAAAAGTTGTCATTTTAGAAATTCAATTTTGTAGTTTCTAAAATTCCTTCATATAATTTTCTTACTTGGCATTCATCAACAGTTCCCAAAAGAATGGAATTTTTCATTTGAATATTTGATACCATCATAGGTAATAAAACTAAAGTAGAAATAAATATTGCTGTTGAACATACTGTTGAAACTATAGTCACACTTCGACCATCCAACATGATTGAAGAATTTTGCAAATGACGACTGACTCGATTATCATTTCTTTTTTCTTTTTTTCATAAAAATATGAATATATTATATTAAAATTGGGTCAAATCGAAGGAGACGATAAAGAAGATGAGATGTAAATAAATTAATGACCAACAGTCATCATCTTCATCAACAATAAAAATGATATTTGAAGTTAGTTGCGCAAGAAAAAAAAAGAAGGATGAAGAAATAAAATTTTCTTTGCTCGGGAAAAGAAAAAATCTTTTAAGAAAAGAAAAATTTTGGAGTAAAAACCGTTTTAAAAAATAGAAAAAAAATAAAGACATTACAGGACGCTACGAATTTAACTTTCATGCATAACCAAAATTAATTTTGAAATTACAGGAAAAAAATATGCAATTTCTCCGATGACTAAGAAGCTCATAATTATTTTTGCTATTATTTTTTTTGGATGCTTTTACAAATATTTTTAAAATCCATGTAAACAAAACTACTCTTTTTTCTTCTCATTGTTGCGTAACATGTGGCTAAAATCCAGAAAGTTTATGTTACCATTTTATTATTCTTTTTTTTTACGAATTTCTTTCAAACCTTTGTTTTTTTTTATTCTTTTAGAGTAAACAACAAAAAGAATATTTTCATTATCCACCTCGTTTGATCAAATGTATCCGAAAATGCGCGAAATTTTTACGATGCTGCCGCCGAAGCAAAAAAAAAGCATATGTATAAACGCAAAAAAAAAAAGACTCCCCCTAAAGGTTAGCCAAAAGTCGATATATGAAAAACACAACGGGCAAAAAAAGCTTTAAAAACTGCTTTAAAAAAATGATTCAAAAAATCTACAATATTTTAAACGCTTTTCTTGGTTTTCGCACTTATGGCGCCGCGCCAAATTTATTTATAACAATTCCATTTTCACTCGAGTTGATGACAATGAATAATATAATTTTTTGAGTTTTCAACTTTTGTTTTATTTTTTAAAAAAAATATGTAGTTATCTTGTGCTTTGCGATTTGTATTTTTTTGTATGAAATGTATTACTCTTAAATTTTTTGTGAGATTTATTGTGCATCTTAAATTTTATTTCATTTTTTAACATTCTGGAAGAAATGGTGGTTTAAAATTTTAAAAAAATCTGCTTAAACTGAAAAAGTTTTTGGCCCATATTTTTTGTTCTTTCTGCTAAAAAAAACTCTACAACCAAAAACAGGACCGATGTCTGTTGTAATATACACACAAAAAGTATCATTTTCTTTGTTGTGTGAAAATGAGTGAGCTAACAAAGCTTATCCAACAGATGGCATTTTAACATTATACAATTGATTCGACAAAAAAAAAACGCGAGCATTATAAAAAGAAAGTAGTGGTACATAGTTTTCCGCGATCTTTTAAAACATTATCTTTTTTATTAAACTCATTCCTATTAATAGTTTGACAAAAATATTCTATCCGTTAGCTCCTTTTATAGTAATCTAAAAGCTTTGTTGTATTTGAGCGCACTAAATAAATAAATTAATTTATTTTGTCACATCTAATCATTTTGTATCATGCAAATCACTCTTAGGCAGAAGGTGTGTTTTGACACCTTTGTAGGTTTATTGTTTAGTTGAAGTTTCCCTTAAAAAAATATGGGAGACCCTTTGGAAAATTTTGACGGATTTTGGGGTTTAGTACCAAAAAAATTGTAAAACGCCTTTGTGCCCATGTATGAAGCAAATCATAAGTTACAATTCTGTCATTTTCTATTTTCTGATATTATATTCGCTCCTGTTTTTTTATTTGTTACTTCTCAAACTTTTTTGTGTGTTTTTTAAACTTAAAAAAATAATCTTTTTAGATAACAATGGCAGGTAAAAAGCGTGGTGTCGAATCCTCTTCTTCGAAAAAAAATGCCAAAAAGCAAAAATTTGATAATGACACTTCTTTGCTCATGAATCGAAGAAAATATATATTCGCTTCTCATCAACATTTTTTAATTCCGCCTCAGATTGTCTATTATTTTATTAAAAATATTAAAAACTTGGATGTTTATTTAAAATTAATTCAAACTTGCAAATATTTCTTTCAAGCAAATCCTGTCATTGTAGCCAAAAACTTTGAATATAACAAAACTACTGGTTTCAAGATTAGCCATAAGGAAACGAAGAATCTAAAAATTAGGAATTCTAATGGTCTTACAGTAACAGAAAAAAATCAAAGAAATTACAACATCAATCTCGATAAAGTCCCCTATAAATTATGGATTGTTGGGGTATTTGATTTTTGGTTGTTTCCAAAAATTTACGGCTTATCAAAGCTGATCCAAAAAACTAATTATTGTCATATTATTGATTTAAAATTGAGCGATTGTTCTCTAAATTATTCTGAATATTTGAAATTAACTGAATCTAAAAGTATTGAAGAATTTTGGATTAAAAATTTTGTTGTTAAAAATGAAAATAACGTTAACCTCGCTTTTGAAATGATTTTAAAAGAATTGCCTAATGTTATAAGATTTGGAGTGTAAGTATTCTTTATGCTCGTTTTTTTTATCTTTTAACTGCTCAAATTAATTTTAGCCGTTTTTCTCCCCAAAATTATTCAGGGTTTACATATGAAACGCCTCAAAAACTTCTTGAACTTCCCAAGTTCAAACAGCTTAAAGCATTTTCTTTGATTAAACCTCCTCCATTCCTTAAAAATGAAAGATTTAGAGATTTTAGTAAGGTAAGCATATATATTTTATTATGGAACTTTCTCAAACCATTAAATAAGAATTTTTTAGAAACATGACGCCGTTTGTCGATTTCTTTGATTTTAATTTTCTGATCCTGGAATGCAGCTCAATCTAACATTGTTAAAAATGTTGATTTTTTTAGTAAGTATTATTATTTTTCCAAAGAGATTTTCTTTTATTTACTTGTATTATATACTAGGCGAGAAGCGGTCATTTGGGCCGCTCACCTATACAAATATGGCTATAGTGAATTCTGTTTTAACAATTTAATAAAAGTACATATAATTTTTTTTCACTTTTTAAAAACCAATTAGCAAAAATATCATTAATTATCAGATTTTCGTCTCATAGAACTGAGATCTTATTCCGTAGATCTGGATCTATCTCACATGGATCCAGGATCCTCATCCCGTCGAACTATAGATCCTCATACTTGCCGTAAATAAGCGACATTCCTGCGCATCTTACTCTAAAAAGGGAATTGATAATTTTTAATCGAAAATGTAAATATTATTTGCAATATAAAAAGCTTTACAGTTGGAAAAGAAAAAATATAAGAAAAAAGAGTCAAAAAAATTAAATTTCATATGTGCCTTACTATAATCAACACTCGTAACACATAATAAAAATTCTTTTTATTAGTAATAAAAAAGCATATATAGTCATGGCTAAAAAACAATAAATATATAAATTTTTACAAACATAAAAACATAAAATAGAAAACATTATATTTAAAATAAATTTTTTTAAAGCATTTACAATTATTTTTTTAATATTTTAAAACCTGTTTCGTAAAACATTCATTGGCACAGAATTAGCAGAAATATTATTATTATAATTTTGTTGTTGATGTCGTCGTCGATCATTAATAATATTTTGATCTAATTTAAAACATTCATCACAATGGGCAGAAATTTTGTTGGGTAAAAATAAAAATATTAATGGTAGGAAAAAGAATGTCGCAAAGAGCCATGAAATTAGGCCAGATATAATTAAAAAGGTTGCAACTTGAAAGAATGCATGAGTAATAGAAAAAAGCATAATTATTCCAGCAAGAATTGAAGAAAGTGATGCCATTGTAACGGGGATTATCGAACGTTTTATTCCATTTATTATTCGATGTTTAGCACAACCATTTTGAGATGATGGAATTGCAGCTCCATAATGAAGGGTATAATCAAAAGAAAGTGAAACAATGAGAACTAAGATAATTGCTTCAAGAACTCCTATTTCCCAACCCAATGCCACTACAATTCCAACCGTGCAAATAACAATCGAGGCAATGGTAATTAAAGCAATAATAGATTTCCATTTAAGAATTATAGCAGAAAAAATTAATACCACCAAAAATGATATTGCCACCGAAGCTTTGCAATCAGATATAATCGATCGTTGAAGATCATACCAAGTTGACATTAAAGTCCATTCAGTAGTGTAAAACATAGCATCCGTATAAGTGGAAATAAAATTTTTATCAAACATTTCGATTGAAGCTGAGAGATTATTAAATTTATGAGAATATTTTAATTTTGTTGGAATCATTGCTGTATATCCAACTAAATCAAATGAAATATTATGATATATTGGAGTATCATTATAACCCGTGGGAATTTGAGATGTGGAAACTCGTAAACAATAATCAAGGAAATCATTTTGATAAAAATTTGAATTAATATTACAGCAAACAGTTATGTCAGCGGTGCAGGGAATTGCTTTAGACCATTCAAGAAATCTGGAAATCTTGAGTTTTTAAAGATCAAATTTAGAAAAAAAGAATATTTATGGTTTGGGTTTTCATCGCAAAAAATTTAATTTTTTCCGCTTTTTTTTTGTGGTGAGAGTCTGGTTTAAAATCTTTGAAATTTTAGTTATAAAATTGAACAGACCAAAACTATGATGATGACTCTCAAAAATTAAAAAAAAACAAGCTTTAACGAAGAAAAAACTTTTTTCTCGAATCGCGAAACCTTTAAAACTGTTATTATCTCTCAAATATTTTTTTCTTCATAAAATTAGTGTTCTCATAAAAATTGAAAGTTTTTGTTGAAAAGTTCCTAAACTCTTAATTAAAAAAACATTCTCAAAAAAAACACAAACCTTTCAGGCCAAAATTTTTCTTTAATTCCAACAAAATCCAACATTCGAAATCTTTGCATATCATCCGCCAATCTTCTCACATCTTCAACCGTTTTTAATTCAAATCTTCGATCTTGAGTGACATTCGCAATTTTGGTGGAATCAAAATGTGAGAGACCTGAAGTTTTTTCAAATCCCCATAAAACTCTAACACTCAATGGCAAAGCGATTTTTTTGCTAACAAATTCAAATAATTTTTCCGCGTGATTATCATACCATTCATGAGGATTGGAAGCCGTAAATAATTGCAATGGATTATATTGAGGTAATCGAAGTTGAGTGACACTTAAATATCCGCCCAAAATAATTAAAATTGATAAAGCACAAATCCAAATAAATCTTCCATCCATTAATACCAAAGGCAGAGTTTCAAATGCCAAATATCGAAGAAGTTTTCGTAAATATGTGAAAGGAAAGCAAAAAGCTTTATAAAAATTTTGAATCGATGGAAAACATTTATTCTCAAAAAATGGATTTATATATCGTTTTTGAAATACCAAAAATGCTGGTAAAAATGTAATTAGAAGGACGTAATTGAAAATAAGAGTCAAACCAGCAAATAAACCAAAGTTTCTAAAAAAATTTAACAAACGTTATTTATAAATTTTGTTATTAAAAAATTTACATATGTTTTTAAGATTAACAGATTTTTTTAATTTTCGCCCAACCAAATAAAATTTTTTCTTACCTAAAAACGATGACACTTGAAACTAAATTTAATAAAAATGGAACAATGGTAGAAAATTGAGCCAAAAACATGGTAGTTATTGTATGAGATAAACATTCATCAAATGCATCCTCATCCAATTCTTCTTCATCATTGGATGGAAAAGCATTAAATAATAAAAAAGCTCCATCAGATCCAATTGAAAGAAGCAAAACAAATGAAACTAAATTCAGTAAAGGAAATGCTTCACTAAATCCTCGATAAACTGCCATAGCCATGAGAACGCTGGCACCCAAATCAATAAACACAGCTATCGTATAACCAAAACTAAGGGAATAAATAAAAACTAATAAAAATACCATAGCTGCTGCAATTATAGCTAATTTGGCATCCGATAATGCAGAGGCTAACAAAATGTCTCGTTTGATATCCAACAAATAACCTAAAAAATGAATAAACATTGAAAAAAAGGAAAATGAATCGACAAAAAAATCAAAGTTTACGCGGTTAAAAAATTTGTAATTGCCTTTACCCTAAAAATTTTAATAATTCCTCATAACTTTTTTTTGAGTAATTGAGAAAAAATCTATAAGTACCTCTAAATTTTTTACAAACCTTTAACTTTAATTTCTTTTACATTTGAACTCCATCGTTTTAGATCTTTTTCCAAATTTATGTAATTTTCTAATGGAACATCAAATCCTTGAAAACCATACGAAGAATAAGTGTAAAGTGGCAAAAAAGAATTAACATAAATTATTTCATTGTTTGCTTTTCTCGACATTAAATCTTTGGGTAAAATTCGATAAAATAAATCAAACCACATTTGAGAAGTACAATTTGCAGGAATTTTTTCACATTGTTTACAATTATGCCTTTCTTGTCCATCCGCTTCTTTGGCGCTTATGCAATCTCGGCCGCATTGAATTATGGCTTTTCGAGATTTATAACATTTTTCAAGTTGAATTTTAAATTGCTTTAAATCATATGAACTTAGAGAAGTGCAATTATCTCGATTTAATGGAGATAAACACCCAGCAAAATTAGATATATGAAATATTTGTCGATATGGTGATAACATTGCAAATGGGGTAATGCTTGATTGAAGGTGATGTTGAAGTTGACAAAGTTCTCGATGCATTTTTAAATCAAATAATTTTTCATAGGATGGTAATTCAATAATTATTTGAGCCATGTAATCCACTGAAAAAAGCACACGTTTAGTTTTATAAATTTTTTTTTTCAATTTTGTAAAAAAGCTTGGGTTTTTTCTCGAAAAAATTTACCCAAATCAAAAAACTGCAAAATATATGAATTTCAATCGATAAAGGTTTAGAGTTTGGCTTTCATCCAATAAAAAAAGTAAAATAAAAACTAACTTTGTAATAATTCAATTTCATAACAAGCTACAGAAGTCAGCGAAGAAAGTTCATCTTCAAATGATCTCTTGTCTCGATTATCATGATTACTTAAATTACTTAATAATCTCCTTTGTTCTAATATTGCTAAAGGTTCAATAATTTTCAATTCTTCCATTGGCGGCGGAGGCTGAATTACTATTACTCGACTACCTTGAACTATAAAAGGTTGTAATTTTGACCAGGTTAATCTTGCATCTGAATATGATGTTCCACGAGTGTCAAAACCCTGAAAACAAAAATAAATGGCTGCTTAAAAATAAAAATTGGGTAAAGGAAAATAGTGTTTAGAATTCTTCGGTTTTGTGGATTTATTTTTTATAAGGGCAAAATTTTCTGACATAATGGCAGTTTTTTTTTATTATTTTTTCAAGGGTGTTTTATGACTAAATTTTTTTGGATCCTGTGACATTTATAGATACTGCAGAAGTGCCGAAACTTCTTACCTTTTCAGGATTTTGATCTAAATTTAATGGAAATAATTGTAATATCGCTATAGGTAAACCACAAAATAATAATAAAGTCACAGCTAAAACGGTGGCAGGATAATTAAATATTATATTTGAATACCAACGAATTTTTGAAGAATGATACCGGTGTTTTTTCGAAATATTAATATCATTTTCTCCTCTTTTTTCATTTTTTTTATTTGCAACACCAATAATTCGAACCGGTTGAAAATCTTCAGCAAATGAATTTAAAGATGTGGAAGTGCAGGGTCGATTTTGAGGCGCATAAGGTTGAGCATAAACTGATGCATCATCATCCGTGGGTGAAATTTGGGATGGAATTGGTGGCCATTTAAAATTATGTTTTTGATTTTGATTTTGTCGAAATTTTGGCTGTTGTATTGGTTGTGAAATAGAGGATGAAGATGGAATAGAAGGTTGTTTTGGAAGCCATCTATCAGGATTATTGACGACTGATGGAGATTGTGGAATTGAAGGAATCAAAGGTTTCGGAAGTCGTCGTTCTGGATGATTAAAAGGCAATGACGATGGATGTTGTTGTTGCTTTCTCATTCCCTTTAAAATATCAGAATAATAAAAATATGGCATTTTTCTTTTAAGAAAACCAAAAAGTAAAAATATATAATCACATTAAAATATGAGAGAATGAAAATTGAAATTAGAAAATCACACTAATTGGAAAAATCAAAAATCAGCGGGGATTCACTCGAGTGAGAAAAAGATAAAAAAAAGTGAATCAAAGAAATAAAATTTTTACGAACAATAAACGATTTTTTTTTCGTTTCGATGGTTTAATTTATCCGTAAAATTTTATTGAAATGAAAATGAAATTGAAACCGGACGAGAAAGAAACAACACTTCTTTTTTTTAAATTTTAATTCTAAAATGAAATAATCAAATCAAATGTGAAAAAGAATTTACACGGCGGTATAGCTTCAATGAAAAAGTGAAATAGAAACGGCCGATGAAAAATGTTTTGGCATTTAGCGCCAATGACAAATGGCAAAGGAAAGGGCTTTTTCATTGATTTTTTTTGGAAAATTTACTATTTTTTTCCACTAAAAAATTCATATCTCAGCCATTATTCAGTATAAAAAAAATATGTCTGACCGTTAAATACTTCAGAATCTCCTCAACATATTCATATAGTCAGTTTTTGAAAAACAAAGAAAAAAGACAAAATGCTTGCAGGATGTTGTTTTTTCATGACACCTTTTTCTGTTGTAAAATTGTAAAAAATGTTTAAAAAAAATGGCAGATTTTCTCAAACTTTTTGAAATAAATCTGGTTTAATTTTATTTTATTAACTAAAAATCATTTCCTTTAACAGAATTATAGATTAGAATCTCCTCTAAAATGCCGTTGTATTAGTTTTTAAAAAAACCATTTTTTCAAAGAAATCTTGCAAACGAAACCTTTCAGTCTCTAGCATTTTTTCAAAAAATGGTTTTTTTTAAAAACTAATACAACGGCATTTTAGAGGAGATTCTAATCTATAATTCTGTTAAAGGAAATGATTTTTAGTTAATAAAATAAAATTAAACCAGATTTATTTCAAAAAGTTTGAGAAAATCTGCCATTTTTTTTAAACATTTTTTACAATTTTACAACAGAAAAAGGTGTCATGAAAAAACAACATCCTGCAAGCATTTTGTCTTTTTTCTTTGTTTTTCAAAAACTGACTATATGAATATGTTGAGGAGATTCTGAAGTATTTAACGGTCAGACATATTTTTTTTATACTGAATAATGGCTGAGATATGAATTTTTTAGTGGAAAAAAATAGTAAATTTTCCAAAAAAAATCAATGAAAAAGCCCTTTCCTTTGCCATTTGTCATTGGCGCTAAATGCCAAAACATTTTTCATCGGCCGTTTCTATTTCACTTTTATAACGCCGTGATTTGTAAGAAAGAAGAAAAGGAAAAAATTCTTACAGAAAAAAAGTTGCAAAAATAATGTTAATTAGAAAAACTCTAAAGTTTAGAGAAAAAACAAAATTTAAAAAATTGATTAAAAAGAGATTGGTGTTCATTTAAATTATTTTTTGATGTGTCAAAAAACAAAAATTGAAAATGAAACCAATCAAAGTAAAAGTTGTCAACGAGGATAAAGACAAAAAACAAAAAAGTCATTTTTGGAATCAATATAGTGGATTCCAAATATACAAAGAACAAAAAAACGCAACATCTTACGTAAAAAATTTCTAAACCTTGTAAAATCGTAAAAAAGAAAATAGGAAGTTAAATAAGCCAAATCAGTTTCAAATTCAAAAAAAACCAAAAAGCACGAAAACGAACTCACGCAGAAAAAAAAAATCAAACATACATTTTTTTTAGATGAGAGGAAAGGAGAGAGATGATGGATGTATGGGGGTAAAAAAATATAGGTCATTTTCGTTGAACACAAAAAAAAGTTAGTTTAGTTGTTGCGCACATTCCCTTTGGCGCGACTTGAATGATGATTCTAGTTGACCGCGGCTCGTTGGCTCGTCTTCCTTTTTTTAGTTTTCCTCGTCGCTCTACCTTCTCCACCGCCCGCCATCGGCGTTGGAAGTTGCCCGACATTGCCTTTGCTTTTCCTCTTCTGATATTTGGGGGGTTGTGAGGGATTCTTCTTTCACAAATTTTTTTAGTTTCATTCTTTTTCACTTTCTATCCTCCAACTGCCACCACAACCACGAGTAAAAAAAGAAAAATAAATCCTGTATCTCATAATCTCTGTGGTGCTTGCTTGATTTTATTTATTGTATTCTCTTTTTTTTTGAGTTTAAACGTGATAATTATGAGTCAGTCGTCGCCAAACATTCCGGTTCCATCGTTCAAAAAAAGAGAGAAGATTCTTCTTTTTGACTTGATTATTATTGCCAGGCGGCAATAAACTTAAAAACAGAGGAAAAAAACCGGATGGAATAAACAAAAAACATGAGCGTGGACGTAATAAAAACTTGAATGGATGGCAAACTCAAGGTTAATTAAAAAATCGAGAGCAAAAAGTGATTAAAATAAATAAAGAGTACCAAAATTTAAAAACATAAAAATGTAAAAGATAGAAACAATTTAAAGCATATCTTTGGCTTTTTTTCACCTTCAACAAAAGTTAGTGATGCCGAAGGAAAATTATTGCAAAACAATGGCAATGTTTACCAACAAGAAAAAAATAGCATCTCTGGCAATTTAAATTGATCACGAAATGCACAATCTCAAGAATTTAAAAAAAAAAGGCGCGAAAAAATTTTTTCGTTATGCAAGATCGAAAAAAAATCTTTCATCTTCCTTACAACACTTTCATTCATCTGCATTTTTGCATTTTGTATGTGTATCAATTCAATTCAAATAAAATAAAATGGGCAATTGCTTTTTTCTTTTATTTGATTTAAATAAAATCCTTCTCTTTTTTTTTCGATCAAAAACACACTCAAATTCCATTCTTTTCATTTTTGTTCGTTGGATTCTTTTTTTTTGTCTGTGGATCGATTCCTCGTTTATCCGGAGACTGACTCTTTGTTAGATACACAAAAAAATCATTTTCACGCTTAGTTATCTGGATTATTATATTTTTACAAAATCATGGAAGGAAAAAAATGGAAGAAAAAACACGAAATAAAAAGTCAGAAATATATTTATTTTTAAATTAAGTAACAAAAAAGCATAAAAATGGAAAAAATACCAGTAACAAAGTAAACTAAAAACAACCACCCGTAATTAAATAAAAATACCATAGAACTTTGTGAAAAAAACAATAAATATTCTCTAACTCCCATGGAGACCAATTTTTTGCGTTAACAAGAATATATTCCTCAACCGAAAAAATGTTATCAAATTTTGACCATTACTTTTTTTTGGCTTTTTTTCAAGCCCAAATATTTTTCACAGTTTTTTCATATTCACTTTTTATTGGAATAATTACTTTTTGAAGTTTTTCATCAATTTCTTTATCACTTTTTATAAAAGTATCTTTATATTTCCAATTTTGGTTAGCCCTCGATGAAACACATCTCGTGAGTTTGAAAGGTTCATCATCGATAAAAGGATTAAACCATCCAGCAAATTCAATTTTTTGTAATCTCCGATTTTGCCATCCATGAAATATAAAATCTCGTGGAGACCAATATGAATTGGTTAACCATCCATCTCGAGCCCATGCAAGATGGGAACCTTTCTGAATTATATTTATTCGGTCAAAAGTGAGTGTGGAATTTAAAAGTGAGCGAGAACATGCAACATATTTCCATACACCATCCCAATTTCTAAAAAAAATATTTTAAATTTTATTAAATAAATAAATCTTTATGGGCGATTTTTTTTCTTCTTCAGATTCTTGCTGCGTCGTCGCCGTTTAAACCTCAATACCAGATTGTTTAGGAATGAAAAAATTCTGTAGTTTATAAAAAAAAGAAATCCGAAAAGTTAAAAATTCATATTCTCGGTGATTAAAAAATGAAAAAGAGCTTTGATTTTGATAAACTTTTTTTTTCTCGAAGTTCTATCATATCTTATTTTTTCGTCGCAGGCAGGATGAATGGTTTGAAAATGAAAATTAGACAAAGTTGCAAGGAATATAGCTGATGATTCTTCATGGCTACGGTTAAAAATAAGATAAAAGCTTACTTGGAATCTTCCCAAATTTCACGACATTTTCGATCTCGTTTATCATTTGGATTATACCAATCAACCAAAATTTGCTGAAACCAAACTTCTTTTAAAATTTGAATTAAAAAATTATGCAACCAAAAAAAACATACATGAATGGCAGCATTATCAGTTCCGTGAAAGCTTTCAGGTAACTTTTTTTCATAATCTATCCATTCTTTTAAAAATTGACCAGCATATGGGGTATTTCTAAAAACAAAAATTTGCATGACTATTTTTGGATTATATAAAACTTTGCTCACTTGATAATATAACTTCCAGCCATAACTTCAAAATTAAATATTCTTTCATAAAAAATTAAATCAAATTTTGGATCAATATATTCTTCAATGAGATGATTAGGATTTACAATACCCATATCAGCATCAAGAAAAAGAATATATTCAAGTTGGGGATTATCTCGAAGAACATTTAATGTGATGCAATGGCGTTGAAACATTGGCTAAAAAAAGAGGAAAAGATAATTCTAAATAAAATGAAAAAAAAAGTTTAGATAATCGCCGGGAGTAAAGAGCTTTTGATTAACATAAGTGAGATTAAAAAAGGTTTTTATGAAAAGCAAAATTTTCATAGTTTTTTGATAACAAAAAGTGTTCGAAAAAAAGCTAAAAAATTACTGTAGAAAGGCTTAGATTTTATAGTTTTGTTCGTTTTTTTTATCAGCGCTCTTAAAACTATCGTTTTTTGCTAACAGATGATTGTTTGCTTTTCAAAGTCATAAAACTAACGCTAAACAAAAGCTAAAAAGCAAGCAAAAAAAAATCAAGCAGCATCAACCAATGAAACGAAACACCCCTTCTCAAAGCTTTTTTTATTTGTTTGCTAAAAGAATTAAAGCACTTTCTTATCAAAAATACAAACAAACAAAAATTTAATTTACGATGTGAGAAAAACCTTTTATTAAGTCAAAATTATATTAAAAAATAATTTCCAAAAAAGTTTTGAATCTCTTTCTCTCAACCAAAAAAAAACTTACATCTTTTTGTGGACATTTTTCTTGTAATTCGGGTGAATGATCCATCGAAATTCGAATTAATTTATATTTAAATTTCCTGCAATAACATGTCACCGTGTCTTGAGCTAATTGATAATTAGTTAAATGTTCAAGTTTTTCCACTACAACCAAAATTCCAATGGATAATTCTGAAAAAAATTATAACTAAATAAATTTTATTATGAATCATTGGAATATATTATATATAAAAAAATTTTTCTTGGATGAAAGCCAAAAACATGCGAGTTATTTGGCGCGAAAAAATGCTTGGCACAAAAGCAAACAAAAAATGATTTAAAAAAAAGCTTACGTTTATCGATATTTCGTTGAACTGTGATTGGTTTAATTACACTTGAATGATAATAATTTCTCCAAGATTTATAAAAATAAGTAACAAAATATTCTTCAATACTAATTAAAAATAATAAAAATAATAAAATTTTAAAATAATATCGAAAATTATGACATCTTCGATGATTTCGAGATGACCAAAACCATAAATACATTTTTTGATGATTTTCTGATTTCATTTTATCAAAACAAAAATAATAATAATAATCGAGTTCGAGTTTATCATTCCTTAAAAAAAATATACTAAAAAAAATGATTCACATTTATTTAATTTTGCGATCAAAGTTGAAAAATAGGAAAAAAAATAAATGGCGCTAAAAAGTTTGGGATGAATGAAGGATATTTATGTTGGTAACCGCAGTCGGCCTCCTCCACAGTCAAACAAACAAAAAAAAAGATATGTGAAAGAAAAAAGAAAGAAGATTTTTTTCCTGAAGAAAAAAAGATGCATGCGAGTGTGCCTTGCTTGCCTTCTTGGTTGCTTGCATGCCTGTTTGCGATGACACTTTTGTTGTTGTGGTTTTTTTCATTCATCATTCATTTTATTTTTAGTTTTTTATTTTGAACGAGGAAAGAGTAAAAAAAATGAAAAGAAAAGGTCGGATAGATGGATGGATGGATGAATATGAAGTGAGTGAGACCTTGATGGAATTTAAAAAAAAGTGAGAGAGAGATACCAACCACGAGCGATGGATGGAAAGAACGACGATGAACGTGCGCAACTATGCATGAAAGTTAAAAAATAAAAAAATCCTTTTTTTTTCATTGAATAAACAAAGAAGAAAAAAATAATATGAAGAGCAAAATAGAAAAATCTTTGGAGTATGGCTTTGGGAAAAAGCTATTTTTAAACTTAAAAAATAGTGAGGTGCATAAAAAATTACTCAAATGAAGCCATAATTCATGGGAAAAATTTCAACGAAAAACTTATTTTTGGCTTCTTGGAAGAAGCCAATGGAAGTCGCCAATATTCAAATTGGTAAATTTGTAAAAATAGAAAATAAATTTATTTTCTCATTATAAAATTTTAAAAGTGAACTTTGACGCTTGCTTTTAAAATCAAAGGAATACTATAATTCCATGGCAAAAATAAGGAATGTGTGCACACATAAAAATTTCTTTCTCATTGGTTCAAAAAATCTTTTTTTTGTAAAAATGAAATCTTAGAAAACTTTTTTTTAGATTCAATTAAAAAAATTATTATTTCAATTTTTCGCAAGCAAACAAGAATTTAAGATTTTGTTTAAAATTTTTATTTACAGAATCTTTTTTTTTCTCTTTGCTTAATAAAAAATGTGATTCATGGCATTTTTTTGCTTAAAATTTATTTGAAAAGTGCAGCATTAAACATTAGACCTTTAATTTAAAGAAAAAAATAACGTTGAATCATAAATAATAATTTTTGCAAACGAAAGAAACCAAAGCAGCCATCTCTTCATTCACCAGCAAAAATAAAACCTTCTTCATTTTTTTAAGAATAGAAAATTAAAACTAAACTGTCTTCAAACCATTTTTTTCTTTTTGTTTGTCATCATTGCTCAAAAGTAAAAAAAAAGAAGTTCTTCACGTCGTTTAAAAATTCTGGTTTTTTTCTTCTTCTTCGTCTTCATTGTTCTTTCTTTACCTTGACGACATTTTTTTGTTTGTTGTTGTTGAAAATCAAGTTTGCAAAGTTATGAACAAAAAAAAGAAAGTTGTAAACAATTTAAAATTAATTTGCTTTAATAAGTAAAAATGTTCTGCAAAAAAAAAGATCAATTTAAATTTTTGTGGAAATTTCCTTTTTAAAATTAGGCTTATAAATTATTTTCTATGTACAATAGTTTTACTAATTGCTAGGGTAGCTTAATGATGTAGTTTTGGAAGAATATTTTTCTTCTTTTTCAGCTTCAAGGTTGTGCGCTCATTGGCAGCTATAGCTGGATTTTTCAAAAAATTATTTCATGGAACAAAAATAGCATAGAGCGGAACATTCAAAAAAAGGACACCCAAAAAAGAAAGAAAGAATAGTGAAATGAAATAACAAAGATGGAATCGAAATTTTTGTAAATCACAAAAGTTGCTAAACGGTTTTTTGGTTGGCAAAAGCATTCCCGCCGCATACATGAGTGCTACCTGCTCCAAAGATGTTAAACTATAAACAAAAGCCTTAATTTCACATTTCACAATCATAATGAAACAACAAAAACCAACTTTATTTTTCAGAACAAAAACAATAAATAAATATGATCAATTACAAAACATGAAAAATATAAAATGAATTATTATCTGTGAATTACCGTAAGATCGGATCGCAATAAATCAATCACTAATTTAGTTTTGGATGGAAACGCTTCACGTAACTTCTTAGCGATATCTTTGAACTTGTTCTTTCCGGTAAAATGAAACGAGAGCATAAATACACATTTGGGATGAATCTAAAATAGATAAAAGTAAAATAATGAACTTTTAGAAAACTATCCACCAACCTTCATGAAAGCAATGAAGGAATCAGCATCAAAATGATCATGACGAAGACCAGCAAAATAAAACTTTCGAAGATATTTGAAAGGTTGAAGCATTAGAAGATTTACAAATGTTTTTTTCGTAAAACCAATAGATTCTGTCAAATCCATACCAAATACACTGAAAAAAAAATAGGTAAATACAATATGAAAGACCAAAAGCACAAAAAAGTTACCATCCAAATATTTGGATATTAGGTAACTTCACCAGGATTTCTTCCAGTAAAGCAGGAGTACCATTCGGTTTATCAACTCGAACACGAACAAAGTTGAGAATTTTGATTGTTGAGACACGCTTCTCGAATTCTTCCCAAGTTAACTTTTGATCAAGTAAGACCACTGTTTTGTTATCTTCTCGATGAACATTGCAGGTATCTTTTTGTTTGTTTTCTGCTTCAACGGTACTATCAATAAAAGCAACCTTTTCTATTACTGGAGCAGATTGTTCAACTTCGCGGGTCCTTTGCAAATCAGTAGCTTTTGCTTTGAAAACTTCGTTCTGACTCTTCATTTGTTCAATCTAAAACATATATATTAATCATATAATAAGGATATATTAAGTGGAGAGGCGCAAAAGTTGAAGCATAATATATTTCACCATATCAGACAAACTACTTACAATTAGATCACGATCCATGTTGTATGATTCATAATCATCAATGATTTGACAAAGACGAGCTCTTTCTTTTTCATATCTTTCCTTCAAATCAGTCAACTCTCCGTGATGAATAACCATGAGAAGCTTCTTTTGTTCTTCAAAAGAATGACGAGTTTCATCATTTTGTTTACCAAACTTATTGATAATCTCCTTGTATGCATCACATTGCTTATTCAGATCAGAAATCTAAAAAGTAAGTTAATGTTAGAAATGTCCACACATTTATAGCTATCTAAAGTCTAAACAAAGATGTAAACTAGCCATTTTTAGATTTCTATTTATTGCATTCTTCAGTACAGTGATTTCATTGAGACGAGTTACTTCTCTTTGACCTTGTAATTCAGGAACATGGTTACGTTGAGTGTCTCGCAAAAGATTTTCATAGAGTTTTTGAAGTTTACCATGTTCATAATCGAGATCCTTATATTTTCGTTCAACTTCACGATGCTTCAATTCAAATATATCTATCTAAAACACACGAGAAAGTTAATCATAGCAATATAAAGAAACAAACTAACTTCTTGAAATAAGCCATTATATTGAGTTTTCCAAAATATAGCTTCTGATTGAGCCGTAGATTCAGGAGCTGGTAGAACATTGACATTTTCATTCCAACGTACATCAACATCATCATTCCATTGTTTTCGCTTTTGAAGAGGCATCGATTCATGGTTCACACCCAAACGAATATTAATATTATCGCTCAATCGCGATCGCTTTAAAGGAGGCACAGATTCCTGATTATCCATAATAGACGAAGTATACCTAAAAAATGAAGCAAAATTAGATAATAAAAATAATGGAATTTGAAGGTCAAAGAAAAAAAGCAAAGCTCGAAAGAACAAAACAAAAAATGAAAGGAAAAAAATGAAGAAGCTTTTTTAGGGAAGACTGATTCAGTGAAAGTGTTCCCCGACTTTCTTTTTGATTTTCAACTGTAAAATTTTTTTAAATTCACTATTACCAAAAGCAAGAAAAGTGAAATGAAATATTAACGATGAAATCGAAATTTTCGTAAATCGCAAAAGTTGCTAAACAGTTTTTTGGTTGGCAAAAACATTCCTCCATACATGATTGCTACCTGCTCCAAAGATGTTAAACTATAAACAAAAGCCATAATTTCACATTTCAAAATCAAAATTAAACATTACAACAAACTTTATTTTTTAGAACAAAAACAAACAATAAATTAATACGATCAATTACAAAACATGAAAAATGTAAAAACAATTATACGTAAATTATACTTAGATCAGGACGAAGCAGCTCGATTACCAATTTACTTTTCGTGGGACAAGCTTCGCGTAACTTTGTGACGATAGCATTGGCTTTTTTATTTGCAGTAAAATGAATTGAAAGCATAAATTCACAATTTGGATGTATCTAAAAATGGATAAAAGTAAGAAAATAAACGTTTAGAAAAGAATTCACCCACCTTCATGAATTTCAGGAAAGAATCAGCGTCAAATTTTTGTAGAGTAACACCATATAAATTGAATTTTTGAAGATCTTTGAAAGGTTTAAGTCTCAAAAGAATTGAAAAAGTTGTTTTATCAAAACCAATTGATTCCGTTTTATCAAAGACACTAAAAACACTAAATGTAAATAAAATAGGAAGAAAGACACAAAACAAAAAAGTTACCATCCAAAAATCTGAATATTAGGAACTTTCTCCATGATTTCTTCAAGATAAGCTATATTACCATTTGGTTTTTCAACTCGAACACTAACAAGTTGGAGACTTTTGATTGTTCCAGGAGAAACAAGCTTCACATATTCTTCCCAAGTTAAGTTCTGATCCTGTAAGGACAACTCTGTTATGCTTTCTTCGTTGAGATCATTTCGAACAGCTACTTGCTTCTTTTGAGGTTCAACAATATTTGCATCAGAAGCTTCTTTTTGTTTTTTATTAGCTCTACGTTTACGACGATTTTTTCGTTTCTTTTTAGGTTCAATGGTACTAGCTTCAGAAGGTAAATTTTCATTTACAGGACCATAACGTTGAGCTTTGATTTTACGTTGTTCCAAATCGGTAGTTTCTTCGTTGATGACTTGATGGTGATTTTTCGTTTGTTCAATCTAAAACATACATATTAACCACATAATAAGGATACATTTAATGGAGAGGTATAACATATTGCTAATATAAAATGACAACTTACAATTTGACCACGATCCTTGTTGCTTGCTTTCAATTCATCGATGATTTTATAAAGACCAGCACATTTTTCTTTTTCACTTCCCAATGCATGTTGAGTAGCAGCTTCTTTCTTTTTTAAATCAGCAATCTAAAAAACTCGTAAATGTAAAAAATGGACAGTGTTGGAGCTATCTAAAGCATAAACCAAACAGAAAACTACCTTTTTGAGATTTCGTTGATTTACAGCTTCCATTTCAACAATCCTTTCATTGAGACGAGTAACTTCGGTTTGAGTTGGAAGCTCAGAAATATGTTTACATTGACTGTCATATAAAATAAAAAGATCATGATGGGATTTTACAAGTTCGGCATGTCCAATTTCGAGATCATTATATTTGCGTACAAGATCAGAATGGTTTATTTCCAAAACCACTTTCTAAAACAAACGATAAAGTTAACCAAAACAATATAAAGAAACTAACTAACCTCTTGAAACATTCGATTGTATTCATTTCTCCATGATGTGTTTACAGCATCAACAATTGATTGAACATTTGGTTCTGAAGTTCTGATAACATTAATATTATCACTTAAACGCGATCGCTTTAGAGGAGGCACAGATTGATTATTATCCATAATAGACGAAGTACGCCTAAAAAATGAAGGAAAATTAGGTAATTTAAAAAATTGCGGAAGGAAGATCAAAGGAAAAAACAAAAAATGAAAGGAAAAAAAGTGAAGCTTTATTTTTTTAGGGAAGATACTTGCAGGTTGCAGCGTAGTGTTGTCGCATTTTTTTCCAGTTACCATAACTTTGAAGCAAAAAACTTTTTTTGAAACTTCAGCTGCAACAAACAATTCAATAATAAAGCCTTAAATTATTTTTTCAGATCTATTAAAAAATAATGACAAGGATATATGACGGTGCGGCTGTTTGTTTCAATGTAACATATAAAATTATTTATTGAAATTAATAAAAAAATTCATTACTCGTCTAAAAACCAACCAATAAATTTAAATCAAATCTCTCGAACCGTTTAATTCTTGGTTGTAATAATAAACAAATTTTTCCACATGTTTTTGGAAATCAAAATATACAATAATAACAACTATGCTTTTAACAGGAATTTTTTGCACTGGTTTTTGTTGAATTATTGCCGAAACAATGAGAATAATAAAGTCATAAAAGCTCATTAATTCACGTTCATTCAATTCTATTAAATCTCACTTCATGATGAAACTTTAAAATGGTCTGTTTTTTGCATCATAAACAAAGCTTCTTTCATGCAATAAATATCCACAATCGAGAATTTTATGATTGCATAAACCCATAAAAATTGTGTAAAAAAAATTGACTTTTACAAATTTGAGAAGAAAAAAAAAGTTTTATTATTATTCACAAATCAAATTTTACACATGCTTTTAAAATTAATTGGTTGCATCAAAACTAAACTTGAAAAAAATATTTTGATAATAAAAAACAACTAAATTATTTTTTTTGTTGTTAAGAAAAAAAACTACGTATTATTGTCTTTTTGTTTTTCCTGATCTGATAATAATATTGTAAAATAATAAAAAGAAGCACACTCGAGAGAAGAAGAAAAAAAGACCAATGAATGGTATTTATTGAATTGAACGAAAATTTTTACTGCTATGAAAAAATTAATTTGACTTTGATTTTTTACCCGAAAAAAAATGCGACCGTATTAGCAACAAACAAAAAAGATAGAAAGAAAAAAGGGATAAAAAAGAAGGCCAACAAAAATCAAATGAAAAAACCGTAGAAACCATAGATAGGAAAAGTAAAGGTTGCTTACTTACTTACAATCGCATTTTTTGAAACCGAAAATAAAAAATAAAGAAAGTTAAAGAAAAAATAAACTATGAAAAAAATTTTTAAGCTTTAATTATTTAATTGGTGAATATTTAGGTTTTTGAGGCATTTCTGTTGTCGTCATTAATTCATATGTGATACCATTATTTGTATCGTCTTCATCATCACTAACATGACCAGTTTCATGTTGTGGTTGATGATGCTCAGAATTTTGATGGTGGAGGAGAAGCGTCCCGCGCTTGCTTGTTTTTGCTGTTGTATTGGTTGTTGTAGTAGTAGTAGTAGCAGCAGCAATTAAATTCATAGCATCAAAATTTGTTGAATTATTTGAAAATAATAATCGTATATCCGTATGCAAATATAATTTACCCGCTCGATCTGTAGCTAATCGTAAATTAATGAGGTAACGTAAAAATGAATTTTTAATATTATTATTAATATTTGAATTTGTTGAATTTGTTGAAGTTGTTGTTGATATTGGTTTTAAAATTAATCCATCATTATCAACTGGGGTTGCACAAGTTCGTTGACGGATGAATGTTCTTGAACGAGGTGGAATATCAGAAACATCAATTCGAACAATAAATCACAAAAATTTTTAGATTATCATTCATTAAATTTTTATTAATAAAAAAAAATTGAGCTTTAGAACAGCAATTCTTCATTCATTGAATTTATGAGTTTTTAGCATTTTGCATTTATGGTTTCTTCGTTCTTTTTCTATTTATAAACAAAAAGAAAATGAGTTTAAAAGTTTATTTGCTAAAATTGATGATGATGGCTTTTCATTTTGCATATATTTAAAAAAAAGCTTTATTTATTTACTAAACCAAAAAATGAAAAAGTGAAACTCATACAAGCTTATTTCCTTTTTTTTTCTTTAAAGACAGAAGAGATACACATACTTTTTTTATTCATGCTTGCTTGAATATTTGAAAGAGTTGCTTGCTTTTTTATTGAAAAAAAAGCTTTTCCCTTTTAACACTCTTTCATTTCAAGTTTTTGCCTCAAACATTCATTCAATTTTTGCGGTGTGGATAGAGGCTTTGTAATAATGCTGATACAAAATAAAAGCATCCAATCTTTTTCATACAAAAGCAGAAGAAAAATTGATTCATTCAAAATCGAAAACGCTTTTAAAATAAAATAAAAAGAGTAAAGCCTTGAATATTGGTTTTTTTTGTTTGACGTAAAAAAAATAAAAGTTTTGCTCTTTTTGCTGGACACTTTTGAAAAATTTGCGTCACTAGGATTTTCTTTGATTTGCATTCAAAAAGTTCTTGTAAAAACCTTTTTTACTTCTTTTTTTTCGATACAAAAAAAGTTCAGAGTCTAGTTTTAGTGATTTCCGCCCGAAATGAAATATTTTTCAAGTAAAAAAAAGCAAGAATAAATTGCAAATTTTTGAATGACATTTTTCTTTTTTTATTTTCTTTTTTCATATAAAACACAAAAGAAAGAAAGGAAAAAAACTGATGGTTAGTTTGGAGGAGATTCCGGTTTTGGCTCTAGTCTATCAATCTATAAAATATTATGTCTTATGTATGTTGTTTTTTAGGTTTTAAAAAGGGAGAGATGTCTTAATTTAAGGAATTGATTTTTAAATTGGAGTTTTATGAGACCAAAATTGTAAGTAGCTTTGATTTTATTTATTTTTTTCTCACGAGTTTAGTTTTAAATTATTACAGAAAATATTATTTTTTAATTTTGTTTACGGTTTTTTCTTGTTTGAGACTCAACCTTTCTTTAGCTTTTCTGTTTTTTGAGCTTAAACTTTATTTATAAAGATTACCAGTAATAAAAAAAAAACAAATATCAACACAAATATTTAAATTCCTCCTTTTAAAAAAATTAGCAACAAAATAAAAGATTACACGTAATTATTTCGACCAAAAAAAAATACGATTAATTCGATTTTAAAATATGCAAGAAAATGCCACCAGGGCATTAATTAATAAAAGCTTAATATTTAAATTTTTTTTAAACCAAATTGATTACCACAGTTTTTTATTTATTTTTTTATTTTTGAAAGGTTTTATGGCTGCGCTGCTTCTTCTTTGTGGCAAGAAAAAATATTAGGGATAAAAAAAGGCACATTTTTTGTTGTTGTTGTAACTTTCTTTGCTCTTAATTATTGCTGCTTGCATCTTCTGTGGAAGTTGCAGTAAATTCAGTTGAATCTGAATCTGAACTCCAATCACTAAATGTTGACATCATTCTTAATCGATGTCCAGATGATTCATTTTGAGGAAGATTATCTAAATCTATTCCATTTTCATCATGCCCAAGTAAAGGTTGAAGTGACATGGATGCAGTTCGAGGATGGCCTAAAAAAAGAAGAATAAAAGTTTTTATAAAAATGTTTTAAAAATTTTGGGGTTAAAAAAATAGAAATTTTTTGTAAAGCAGCAAAAAGTTGATCTAATTTTTAAAAAAAAGGTTTTGGACTTACTTCCATTAATGATGCCGTCATGACGAATATTTGAAATAAATCTTCTTTGAAATTCATCTTCATCTCGTGGCCTTCTTCTTGGGAAGAAAGTTCGAGTGGGTTCTTCTTGAACCAAAGTTAATCCATCTCCAAGTGAAACATAGCACAAAGGACACACAGGTTTAATAAATAACCATTTTTTAAGGCAAAATCCATGAAAATAATGATTGCATGGAGTTACTCGAGCATCAGTAGATATTTCAAGCAAACAAATCATACATACATCACTTTTTTGTTCCAATTGTTCTTTAGTTGGTTGAGTGAAACCATTAATTTTTTCTGTTGCTGCTTTTCTCGTTTTTACAGCATTTATTGAACTTTGAAGTTTTCGAAGAACATTAAAATAACTATGAAATATTAAAACAATAATGGAAAAAACAGTCCATTTTCCAAGAATTAATAACGCAAACATTCCATAAACCACAACGAATAAAGCTAAAAGCAATTCAGCGATGTGAGTAATAATTTTACAATAAAATACTAAATCATCGTATCTTTCCCAAGGGGCATCACATTTATTTTCAGCTATTTTAAGAAAATATATTACTGTTGTGGATATTGTTCGAATTGATGTAAGTAAACAATTTGATATTATCATAACAAACCATAAATCCATAGGTAAAAATGTCATAAGCATAAATGATATTAAAAATGGAGTAATTGTAAGTATAGTAGCAAGAACAAGAGATCGAACATGCATGCTTATGGTGACATTTACCATTGCAGCAAATGCAAGCATTTGTGGTTCAAGTATTTCATAGAGGGATTGGAGAAGAGCTGAGAGAACTGAAAAAAAAAAGAATAATTGAATGAGATGGTGAGCTAAAAAAAATTGGATCATAGCTCAAAGTTGCAAGCCGGGGATAAAGGTGGAATATTTATATGACCATCGGCAACTACTAATTCGTGGGCTATGTTTAGAGAAAAATATGTTCTAAATAACAAGATCGGGGTTTTCTATGTTGTTGAAGCTAATGGTTTTCACGGCTCAGATCTTGCAAATGGTCAGAAATCCCATCTTCCTCAAATCGCTAATTTTCTCGATTTTATCATATTATTCCAAAGACATAAAATTTCCGGCAGGTCCTTCAAAGTAACTAACTCACCAATAAATAAAACCAATTTAAGCATAAACATTTTTTGTTCGGTTCTCATTCCAAGTACACCAGCTTGTAAACATAAAAATACCAATGTTAAAGCTTCTGTATAACCTTGAGTTGCAAGAACATGATTGCTATTATAAGTGCTACCCAAAATAAATTGAGTACATTGAACAATAAATTGAGAAATATAACTAACAGTTAAGGCTAAAGCTAATAAAGTGAATGGACTGCTTGTAGTTTCTGCTATGGCTGTCATACATGCAAGATCAAAGGATCCTACACCCGCGGCAATATGATTATAAAATCGAAGGGAAAACATTAACATCCAACAAATTGCTAAAACTTCAGCTAATCGAAGTCTTTGCCAAATTTTTATTATTCCTGAAAAGAGTCACTTTCAATAGTTTTTAAAAGCACCCGATTGGAATATATATGTTTATGTTTATATATTTTTACTTACCAATTCCAATGCCACGAACGACAAATAAAGCTCGCAATTTTCTTGATCCCTGTTTGATGGATTGTAAAAAAGTAGGGACATGATTTAAAACATATATGCAAATAAAAAACATGGCAGCTGAACATGCAATATTATGAGCGATAATTAATTTATCCACAGGGCAACCACACATTCTTGCAATTATGGGTACCGAAAACACTGCTAATGAAACTCGTCCAGCGTCAGATTCAATTGAGAGTATGCATGATTGAACGAGGGCGAGCATAAGTTGAGCCAAAAAATGAAATCCATGCCTTTCAAGTTTAACCAAATCATCTAATTTTAATTCGGGATCGGATTCTTCCTTTTCTAATGTTACATATCGAATTGAAAGCATATGAGCCAAACCAAAAAGTAATAAGCTTACAACATGAACATATACTCTAACAAGTCTTCCAAGTGGCACTGTTAATATTATGGCACATAAGAGCAAAACTATAAAAAATATTTAATTAAGAATATATAATTTTTTTCTCAAAAAAGTAAACGACGGACTACTAACTAACCTGCAAAACTTAAAATCCCCGCTACAGCATTATCCATATTTCGATTATCAACAAATTCAATAATTCTTTCAACTTTTAAATAATTTGGTAAAACTCCACCACTTTTTTCTAATACACTATTTTTAAATTCATGCACGGCATCATCATATTTAATCCACCATAGCTCCAGAAGAAGTACACCAGGAATGCGTAAAATGGTTTCAAATATTCTTGAAACATATTCTTTTTGTGAATCGGTTAAACCCCAAGATCCTCCAACAAATTCCATTCTTCCTCCCAATGAATCCATTCTATTTTGAAGTTGATGTCTTAAATTTGACATTTTTAAAGAAAAAAATATTTATAAACTATGCAGACGACAAATAATAATTTTATAAGGAGGAGCACATTTGATAATAATCAAAAAGTAAAAAAATCAAAACTTTCTCTATGTTTTTTTTCTTCTTTTTTGAATGTCCAATAATGTCAATCACAAAAAGGTGTTCAGTAAAAAAAGAAGAAGAAAAGATTGTTTTTGTCTCTAATAATCGAACGTTAAAGAAAAAAAGAAGGGAATATTTTTTTTTCACATGAAAACCCAAAAATGGTTGTTGTTCACCATTAAAATCACAGCAATATCGCTACAACAAAAAAAGAAGATGGTTGTTTTTTTTTCATTGATAAAAAAAATTATATGGGTAAAGAAAGCTTAATCACAATGTTGTTAGTAGTTGAGGGAAAGAAAATGGAAAAAAAGCAAAGAATAGAATGAGAAAAATAAAGAGCAACAGCAGCAAGCAAATACACCTGTTTTGTTTTGTTATTTTGGAATTTCGTTGACAAGTTTTTTTTTAATATATTATTATCGAATTGTAGTTAGTGGAAGAAGGAAAGGTGATAGATTAAAGATGCAAAGGGCAAAAAAATTTAATTAATTTTTGGAGGAAACTTTTTCAATGCTATCTCTTCATGAGCTTTAAATAATAATAGCAAAAATAAAAATTTTACCTTCTGAATAAAAAAATATTTCATCAAATAAAAATCATTTCATCAATATATATATTTTCTTCCTGAACTTCGAGACTTTTTCGTTTGATCACGTCGTATCCTTCTTTTTTTTAACGAAAAAAACCAAATATCAAACAAAATATAATTCTAGGTCATTCATTACCCGCCGCAAAATGTTTGCTGCTGTATTATTTGAAAAATGTTTAACTAAAAAAAAGAAGGTTAAAACATTTTTTTAAAGGTTGCAACGTCTTTTTTTTCGCCACAATTTTAAAATCTAGGAATATTGTAAATATGGATTTGATACAATTAAATTAAAAAATGTTGGAACAATCTGCAGAAAAAAAAGTTGTGAGCGTTGGAAAAAAAGTAAAAAATTTGTTGCTCATTGCTGGTATCTTTTTGCCAAAAAAATGTTTCATGTAAATTTACCGATGAAAAAAAGTGAGTAGACAAAATCAATATCGCTTTTCTAATTTATTTTTACCATCTTTTTTTTTTTTTATCAAAAAGATGAAGAAACAAAATAAAAAGTCGAAAAAATGGACTTCTAATCCAAAGGCTGCGGGTTCGAGTCACGCTGGTACCTGATAGAAATGGTTTTTTTTTTCGTTATTTTCCCTTCACATTTTTATTTCAGATTTCAACAACTCTAAATTACTAACACTCATCGATTGCAAGAACTTCGCCCGTTTAACTCTTAAAAAATTTTAAATTGAAAATTACTGTGCCAAATATTTTTCAATAAATTTTATTGATTATTGAATGGGTTCAAAGTGCAATAATTACTCATTTTGTGATGAATTTCCTTTGATCTCCTAAACTTCATAGAAAACAAAAAATGAATAAAAGAAACATCAAAGCTCAAAAAATATTTTCTGCTTTTTATCTTTCGAGTTTGATACTTTATTACGTCTTTATTTCTTTGGCATACATAAAAAAATAAGAGATTTTTTTTGGGATTTTTCCTTCCTTCCTTCCTTCGTCGCCGTCTAAGGTTAATAAAAAAAAATCACATAAAAAATATCAAAATGAATAATAAGAAAAAAATGATGAAGCTATAATTTCTTATCATTCATTTTTTCTTTTTCTTCTTCATTTTCCCGTTTCCTCCCGGTCTTTTTCTTACTCTTATTTTCTTCCATAATCAATTGTTTTCTTAACTCCTTTTTTATTTTTTTGCTTAATACAGCAGAAAATAAGTAGTAAGGAGATCGTAGATTGAGTCGAGCGACTGCATTTTTTGTTAATTTTCTTGTTCCTTAAAATTTGGTTGTTGTTGACGCAGTCATTCTCGCTGTTTGAGCTCTGAAACTTTGTCGCTGCTTTTGTTGGTTCAAGAATAATAATAAAAAAATGCCAGAAAAAAATACATTTGAAGAAAATTTTATTGTTTATTGTTCCATTATAGCTGCGGATAATGACAAAAAAACTGTGAGTATTTAGAACCAAAAATTTCTGGGATTTTATGATTCCTAAAAAATTTTTTTCAGACCTATAAACTTAAATCGGGTGGAAGTTGCATTCAAAAATTATTCAGTGATTTTGAAGATTTATATGAACGAATAAAGCATCGAGTTCCATCAACAATTGAAAAACCACCAAAAAGAAAATTTTTGGTTGCTGAAAATAAATTAAATGAAAAACGTCGAGGATGGATTGAATGCTTTTCAAATCATTTATTGAATAATGAATTTGATAAGTTAGTTATTTTTGTAAATTTATACATTTCTAAATTTTGTTGTTTTAAAAACTTAATTTTCCTAAAAACCGTCCTTGATTTCTCAAAAGGCTCACATGGAAAATTATTTAAATTTGTTTCATAGCAAAAATGAATTAAAAAACCATTCTTTCTATGAATGACAAAACTTTTATTAATTCCAATTTCAGTCAACACGTTCAAAAGTTTTTTGCATCTTTGATCAATGATAAAACTGATGATGAAATTGATCTTGGACCAACACAACGAAAAGGGTAAATATTTTGTTTTTCCAAGCCTCTAACAAACATCTAAAAAAAATTATTATTTTTTAAGTTTGAGACCCTCCGATTTCGATATCCTTGGTGTAATTGGAAAAGGAAGCTTTGGTTCGGTTTATCGAGTAAAACAAAAATCATCCAAAAAAATTTATGCTATGAAAGTTCTTGAAAAGGAACATATTAAAAAGCGAAAGGAAGAAGTTCATGTAATGGCAGAAAAGAATGTTTTGAAATCAAATTTTAGTCATCCTTTTTTGGTTTCGCTATTTTATAGTTTTCAAACTCGAACTAAATTATTCTTTATTTTGGATTATGTTAATGGTGGAGAAGTAAGTCGTCAACCAAATAACAACAATAATAATGACTGTAATATTAAAAGTAAAAAATTGCCAAAAGTTAAAATTAAAAAAAAGATAAGTGTTCAGGTAATTTAAATTACTGTATTCGCAGCACCACTGAAAAATAAAACTACAAAAATAGACATTGAGAAAAATAAAATTTATTAAAAATTCGAAAATTGTTTTTTATGACAAAAATTGCTAAATTACATTTTATTTTTTTCAGTTATTCATGCATTTACAAAAAGAAAAAAATTTCCCGGAACCTCGTTCACGCTTTTATGCGGCTGAAATTGCTTGCGCCCTTGGATATCTTCATGAAAAGGATATCATTTATCGGTGAGTTTATAGCTAAACTTTTTAGAGCAAATTACTATTTTTTGAGCTTTCAATGTGGAATTTTATTTTTTATGGAAAAAAATGCAAATTTTTTAGTGATTTAAAACCCGAAAACATCCTTCTCGATCGTTATGGCCATGTTGTATTAACTGATTTTGGTTTATGCAAAGAAGGAATAAAGCATTCAGATACCACGGGAACGTTTGCTGGAACCCCTGAATATCTTGCACCTGAAGTAATTCAAAAGAAAAAATATGATCGCTCTGTCGATTGGTGGTGCCTCGGCTCAGTCCTTTATGAAATGCTTTTTGGTTTGCCACCATTTTATTGTAAAAATCAAAAAGAAATGTATGATCGAATTTTAAATCAACCTTTAATTATTTCTAATTTGGCTTCAAATCCTATTCGAGATATTTTACAAAATTTACTTCAAAAAGATCGACATAAGCGTCTTGGATCAAAGCGGGATTTTGCTGAAATAAAAGAACACGAATTTTTTGCAACCATTAATTGGGATAAACTTTTGCGAAGAGAAATTAAACCAACTTTTATTCCCAAAGTTAAAAATGATGCGGATGATTCTTTGATTTCAGATGAATTTAAACGTCTCAAACCTCCAGTGAATTCATTAATGAATGGAACAACTTACGTGGAACAAGATCCAACATTTTTGGGTTTTACTTATAATATTCCTTCAAATCTTGATGATGGAAATGTTTGAGCAACGAAAAAATGAGGAGCTTCAAAAAAAATAAGCAAACGTTTTTATTTATTTATTATGTGTGTGTAAATTTTTTTTAAAAGAGATTTTGTAATGTTGAATTTAAGGAAATAAACTTTTATAAAAAACGTTCAAAAGTATTATATGTAAAATAACTTTTTAGCAATAAACAAAACAGTCTCGGATTTTTTTTATTTATCTCTTCTGGATTCATTCATCAAAAAATACAGAAGGGAAGGGATAAAGCATTTATGACGGTGATAAGCGACTAAAATAGATCAGAACTTTTGCCTTAAAAGCTTTTATCAGCTGTGAAGTATGCATTTCGCTATCCCGTAAATGCTGCCGTATCGTTTTTGTTTGAAAAAAAAAATGCTGCCCTTTTTTTATTATTATGGTCAAATGAAAAAGTATCATGAAGCTATTGGTATTATTTTTGTTTTAGAGCCAAGGAAAAGGTAAACGAAAACAGATCAGGCAAAGATTTTTTTAAATCTATTTTTTTGTTGTTGTTTTTGTGGAACCCAACCATAAACATCCGCCTTAATTTTCTTCGATTGTTTTTTTGGATCATTTTTTTTCTCATTCATTCAAAAACTATATTTTTTAGAAGACATGTTGTTCTCCTTTTTTTGAATATTTAATTATAGTTTTTTTTCTTTTTTTTCTAATAAAAGTTTTTTGTTTGGTAAATATTATTAAAAGGAACAGATGAACTAAAATGTAAAAATAGCAGATAGCAGCCAAGAGTCAAACAACAATGAGATTTGTTTCTTCACGAGGATCTATCTGAAATTCCATATCCAAAAAAGAAGAATTCTTAAACTTTGATGGAAGTCATTTAAAAATTGAAAGTGAAGAAAGGAAATTAAGAATCAAAATTGGCCACCTTAATTTTGGAAAAAGAAAATTAAAATGCACGGATAAAAACTTAAATTTTGAATTTAAATAAAATAAAAAAGCCTTAAACTTGTCGAATATAAAAGAAATCAATAGATACAGGTTTTGATAAAAAAAATTTTTTTAGATAAAATGGAAAGAGGTGAAAAGAAATATTTAAACTTTTTTTTTCTTTATATTTTATTAAAATCTTTAACAAACAAAAATTCTACAAAATTAAATACAAATGTTTAAATAAAAATTAAATTCTCGAATATTCGTTTATTCTTTCTTTTTCTCTTCGTTCATCGTCCGCTGCTTTAGGAGGTCAATGATGACCTTTTGGAAGCTTGGCTTTAGAAGAAAAAAAACCCCATAGCAAAATTAACGAAAAATGTACATAGATAAATTTTTAATTAAGCAATAATAATTTTTGTTTCATATTCTTCTTTCAAAGAATACAAAGTTTTTTTTTTGAATATTAATTATTTTTTAAAAACTATTTTAAATATTGTAATGAATGATGAAATTGTAAAAAATTTTAATTAAAAGTTTTACAAAAAGTACATCTTTTAAATTTTTTGTGTTTATGACGTTGTTCAAACTATTTATTCTATTTTGTGACTCGAATCTCAAATAAATTTTAAAAACATATCTATCTTTTATTTTTTTATGCTTTTACTTTGTGTTCACTGATTCATTTTATTTCTTTCTTCTTCAATTTTGTGACCACCTGAATTCAAAATAAGTGCTAGAACGCTATTTTTTGTGTGTCTCATTCTTTTTTCTCGTTTAATCAAAAAATGAATGCAATCCTCTTCCATTCAAACTAAACTATAGTTTTTGGACTAAAAACTACAATAAATGTTTATGCACCCCAGCAGAAATAAAAGAAAAAAGAAAGAAAGGAAAAAAGTCATCATTTAATTTGTGATTTTAAGAATCGTTTAAATAGACGCTTTGAAAGTCGATCAAATTGAATAATTTTCTTTCATTTTTTTATTGAGAAAAATGGTAAAAAGAATTCCTGTTGAGCATCCAGGAGATGCAACAATTCTCGGTCAAGAACTAATATTTCCAACTTCAAAAAGAAAAATCAAAAATCGATTTTTAAAATCTGCTTTATCTGAATATATTGCACCATGGAATCCAGCCAATCCCGAAATAACTGGAATGGCATCCGATGTTCATGTAAATATGTATGAAAAATGGTCAGCTGGTGGATTTGGGGTAAGCTTTTTACAATGAGATTAAATAACTTTAAATAAAATTTTTGAGGTGAAAAAAATTTGCATCTTATTTTTCCCAAAAAAAAAGAATTCAGAAATTTTATACAAATTTATTTTAGGTTGTTATAACTGGAAATGTTGTGGTTGATCAAAACCACGCTGAATCCCCTGGCAACACTATCATTTCTAAAGAACTTGATTCTCCAGCACGTCGAGAAATTTGGAGTAAAATTGCAAGCCATTCTAAAAAGCATGGTGCCTTAATTATTGCTCAACTTAGTAATGCTGGTCGACAAACTTCCATGGCAGTGAATCCCCATCCATTTTCATCCTCAGATATAAGTTTAAAATATGATTCAGCTGGACGAGAATATGGTAATCCAATAGCTTTGACCACCGAACAAGTTCAAACTGAAGTGGTTGATAAATTTGTTTATACTGCAAAATTTTTATACGAATGTGGGTTTGATGGAATTCAAATTCATGGAGCTCATGGATATTTAATTGCTCAATTTCTTTCACGAACCACAAATAAACGAACGGATAAATATGGAGGTTCACCACAAAATCGAGCCAGAATTGTTTTGGATATTTATAATGCAATTCGAAATGAAATCCCTGCATCCACGGGATTTGTAATTGGAATTAAATTAAATTCTGTGGAATTCCAACGCGAAGGATTAACCAATGATGAAGCAATTCAAATTGCTGAAGAAATTGATGTAAGTTAATTTAATTAAAAGCAACCTTTCTTCTTTAAAAAAGAATTAAAGTTTTTGATCTAAAATTTTTTATAAAAATGTTCATATTTTTTTGATCTTGTTATTTTGGTTTTTAAAAAACTTCAAAAAGGTATGGTGAAAATTAAAAAAAAGCTTGGAGCACTCGAGATTCCCAGGAGGTCTCCCATCCAAGTATTAATCGAGCCCAGCAGTGCTTAACTTGCCAGATCGGACGGGATGGCGTGCTTTCACTGCGTTCATACCTCGAGGACCGGGGGGAATTCCCCCCTCCCTCCCCCTTCTCAAAAAAAAAATATCGAATGACTTCCTTTTTGTGTTGCTCATATACAAAAGAACAGAAAAAAATGGAAAAATGAATGCAAACAAAAAAAGAAACGAAACAAAAAAGTGCCCATTTTTTTGTTACACAAAAAATAACTTTTTTGAAATAATAAATTTATAAGCAACAAAATTTTTTTAAAATCTTTCCAATAATTTCAAAATTATTATTAAAACATTTAATTTTTTCTTTCAGAAAGCTGGCCTTGATTTTATTGAACTTTCTGGAGGAACGTATGAAAAGAATGCATTTAAAAAGCGAGAATCTACCATAAAGCGTGAAGCATTTTTCTTGGATTTTGCACAAAAAATTAAACCCGCTGTTAAAAATGCTATTCTTTATGTGACTGGTGGATTTCGAACTGTGCCAGTTATGGTTCAAGCCATTGAAAATAATGAAACCGATGGAATTGGGCTGGGTCGTCCAAGCACACAAGAATTTGGTAAATTTATTTTTAAATTTGTAGGATTTTTTAAATATGGAAATAATTTTTAAGATCTTCCCGCTAAAATTATTGATGGTTCCGTTCAATCTGCAGCATATTGGCCATTTGGGGATGATTTCCTTTCAGCACTTTTAGCATGCTCATGTCAAATGGCTCAAGCTGGTTTAACTCCATATTCTTCAAAATCTGAAATAAATAATGGAATTATGGATTTAACAAATGAAAAAATTATTAGCGAATATAAAAAAGCTCAAAATGATTTCCTTCAAAATATGATAGGAAATATGATGAAAGGAAAATTTTATTTTGGCATAGTTCCTTACCATCTTCTCAATAATCAAAAGTTTATAAATGAATTTGAAGTTTCACCCATTTCATGTTCAAGAAAATTATTCTTTTTAAGTTTTATTTTTTATTTAAAAATTCAAAAAGTTTTTAAATTTAATAATCCTGCATTGTAAAATTAATTTTGTTAAGTTTTGATGTTTTGTTTTCTTAAATGTTTTATCGTTAAAATTTAATTTCTTTTTAATTTTTAAATAATTTTTTATTGAACTTGGGCAACTTTGACTTCGATGATTTTGATCGTACTATTGCATGTAATTTTTTGTAAAATTCATAAAAAAAATTTAATACAATTTTTGATTTATGAATAAAAATTATTTTTTTGGAATAATCGATTTATCGACTCCAATTTATTGTTTTTTTATTGCCAAATATTAATTTTGTTATTTATAAATTTTATAAATGTATTGTCTTAACATATTTATCAAGGGTTAGTCCTCATAAAACACACACAATCATTAATTTTAAAAAAAAAATTACGTTTATGCTGTCCTCAAAATAAAAATGCATAGAATAAACGCTCAAAAAGAAGATCAATAATTATTTGCAAGTTCTTCTTTAGCAAACTTTTATTGATTAAATTGTCTTCAAATATGGATAAATAGGAAAAATAATGAATGAAAGTTCATTTTTAGTTTCCATTTTTTACGTCCCATTCTTTATTTAATGGAATATAAATTCCAAGACCCAAACCATCTTTCATAGCGGTTGGGACAAAAGGCTTAGTTGCTAAAAAAATATACATAAATAAAGTCTTATAAATATTTTAATTTACCATTAAAAAAATAGAAAAGTTAAATTTAAAAATTTTATGTTTGAAAAATCTTTTTTCCACTTACACAAAAATTCATTTTCTTCTTCACAATGAATGGAAGCTGGAAAAGATCTTTTATCAATTCCTCCACAAAAATTATCATCTATCATTCGAACTCTCTAAAATTTAAAAAAAAATAGTGAAAATTGTTTTCATGATTAAAAATGGCGTGATTTCTGGCTTGATTTAAAAAAGAAACAGGTCTGGTCCTTAAATAAATAAAATAAACTTTTCATTTTTGTTCTCAAGAAAGCTGCTGACTTGAGCATAATAAATTTGCGACAATTTTAAAAAAAAATTAATTCTAAAAAATTTTACCTTATTATTAGGAACTTGAACAATTTGATAACAATTATGGTTTCCACATGTAGCACCCATAATCCATCCATTTGGACATGAATACGAATTATAAACATATTGGATTTTATTAGACAAATTATTAGGTTGTAATTGAGCCGTAGTTTTGCATAACAAATGCGTGGATTTTGAAGCCACAACATTCATCCAAATACTTTTATCTACAAAAAAATTTTTATGTCACAAATTTTTATTTTTTTCTAACTTTTTATTCTTTTATACGCTACTAATCGACCAACATTCGATTGAGGAGTAGTTGAACCCCATTTTGAATATAAAATTTTTGAACCATCTCGATTAATAAAATTATTTGGATTTAAAGGTTTATTTATTGGAATATATAATCCTAAAACCAAACCAGTAATGGAAGAAAGTCGAGCATAGTTTGGTAGAGTAGCTAAAAAAAAAGTTATGAAAATTTTTTTAGTTATGAAATTATGTTTATAATACCCAAAAAGTCATTTTCTTCTTCACTTCGAATAACAGCTGGCAAAGCAGTTTTTTCAAAATCTGCACAAAAATTGTCATCAACCATTCGATCTCTCTATAAAAAAAAAACTACGGATTTTTATTTAATCAAAATACTTGGATTACTGATGCTTACTTTTGCGTCTGGAACTGAAACAATTCGATAACAATAATGCCCATTATTAACATAACCTAAATCAAATCCAGGTGGACAATGATAATGTTCCAAATCTTTTTTAGCAATAGCATGGCTAAAATTTAAACACAACAAAAACACAAATATTCCAAAAATGAAAAAAACTTTTTTCTCCATTAGACTTGGTTTTGCAAAAAAAAAGGAAAAAAACTTAAAATGATTATTTTCTGTTTTCAAATGCTTCAGTGTTTTATTTTAAAACATAAAAAAATTCTCATAGATGAATTTTTATAATTTTAGTAATGAAAGGCGGCAATGTTTATCAAAGAATGTGAAAAATAAAAAGAATAATAAAAAGCTAGCTGCAAGGAAGAAATGAATGTGGCACTTCTTGCGATGTGCACCTCCTTTTATTTTTTCATTTTTTCATTATTATTTATCTTCCTTTTTAATTTGGAGTGTCGTGTTTGTCTGTATGTATGTCGGTTCTGCTTTTGTTTTGTTTTGTCCCGATAGCCTAGATCAGTTTTTTACGCTGATTCCGAATATGTTAGTCTCACGCTTCGGAGTGTCAAACATTGATATGTTTTGACCAGTTTAAATTTGCATTTTTGAAAATTTTCTTGACACGAAACTTTCCCTTTGTTTTTTTGTAAGCATTTTTTTGGAAGTGAAAAATTTGTTTTTTCTCTGATTGTCTGCATAGTTGTTTTTGGTAAGATATTTGATTGTGTTTGGGTTAATATTTAGTTTTTTTGGGTGGAGATTTAGTTGTTTTTGGTAAGATGTAAGATGGTTTTCTGGTGGAGATTTAGTTATTTTTGGTGAGATGTAAAATGGTTTTCGGGTGGACATTTAGTTGTTTTTGGTGAGATGTAAGATGGTTTTCGGGTGGACATTTAGTTGTTTTTGGTGAGATGTAAGATGGTTTTCGGGTGGACATTTAGTTGTTTTTGGGTGAATGTTTAGTTGTTTTTGGTGAGATGTAAAATGGTTTTCGGGTGGACATTTAGTTGTTTTTGGTGAGATGTAAGATGGTTTTCGGGTGGACATTTAGTTGTTTTTGGGTGAATGTTTAGTTGTTTTTGGTGAGATGTAAGATGGTTTTCGGGTGGACATTTAGTTGTTTTTGGGTGAATGTTTAGTTGTTTTTGGTGAGATGTAAAATGGTTTTCGGGTGGACATTTAGTTGTTTTTGGTGAGATGTAAGATGGCTTTCGGGTGGACATTTAGTTGTTTTTGGGTGAATGTTTAGTTGTTTTTGGTGAGATGTAAAATGGTTTTCGGGTGGACATTTAGTTGTTTTTGGTGAGATGTAAGATGGTTTTCGGGTGGACATTTAGTTGTTTTTGGTGAGATGTAAGATGGTTTTCGGGTGGACATTTAGTTGTTTTTGGGTGAATGTTTAGTTGTTTTTGGTGAGATGTAAAATGGTTTTCGGGTGGACATTTAGTTGTTTTTGGGTGAATGTTTAGTTGTTTTTGGTGAGATGTAAAATGGTTTTCGGGTGGACATTTAGTTGTTTTTGGTGAGATGTAAAATGGTTTTCGGGTGGACATTTAGTTGTTTTTGGTGAGATGTAAGATGGTTTTCGGGTGGACATTTAGTTGTTTTTGGGTGAATGTTTAGTTGTTTTTGGTGAGATGTAAAATGGTTTTCGGGTGGACATTTAGTTGTTTTTGGGTGAATGTTTAGTTGTTTTTGGTGAGATGTAAAATGGTTTTCGGGTGGACATTTAGTTGTTTTTGGTGAGATGTAAGATGGTTTTCGGGTGGACATTTAGTTGTTTTTGGGTGAATGTTTAGTTGTTTTTGGTGAGATGTAAAATGGTTTTCGGGTGGACATTTAGTTGTTTTTGGTGAGATGTAAGATGGTTTTCGGGTGGACATTTAGTTGTTTTTGGTGAGATGTAAAATGGTTTTCGGGTGGACATTTAGTTGTTTTTGGTGAGATGTAAGATGGCTTTCGGGTGGACATTTAGTTGTTTTTGGTGAGATGTAAGATGGTTTTCGGGTGGACATTTAGTTGTTTTTGGGTGAATGTTTAGTTGTTTTTGGTGAGATGTAAAATGGTTTTCGGGTGGACATTTAGTTGTTTTTGGGTGAATGTTTAGTTGTTTTTGGTGAGATGTAAAATGGTTTTCGGGTGGACATTTAGTTGTTTTTGGTGAGATGTAAGATGGTTTTCGGGTGGACATTTAGTTGTTTTTGGGTGAATGTTTAGTTGTTTTTGGTGAGATGTAAAATGGTTTTCGGGTGGACATTTAGTTGTTTTTGGGTGAATGTTTAGTTGTTTTTGGTGAGATGTAAAATGGTTTTCGGGTGGACATTTAGTTGTTTTTGGTGAGATGTAAAATGGTTTTCGGGTGGACATTTAGTTGTTTTTGGTGAGATGTAAGATGGTTTTCGGGTGGACATTTAGTTGTTTTTGGGTGAATGTTTAGTTGTTTTTGGTGAGATGTAAAATGGTTTTCGGGTGGACATTTAGTTGTTTTTGGTGAGATGTAAGATGGTTTTCGGGTGGACATTTAGTTGTTTTTGGTGAGATGTAAAATGGTTTTCGGGTGGACATTTAGTTGTTTTTGGTGAGATGTAAGATGGCTTTCGGGTGGACATTTAGTTGTTTTTGGTGAGATGTAAGATGGTTTTCGGGTGGACATTTAGTTGTTTTTGGGTGAATGTTTAGTTGTTTTTGGTGAGATGTAAAATGGTTTTCGGGTGGACATTTAGTTGTTTTTGGGTGAATGTTTAGTTGTTTTTGGTGAGATGTAAAATGGTTTTCGGGTGGACATTTAGTTGTTTTTGGTGAGATGTAAGATGGTTTTCGGGTGGACATTTAGTTGTTTTTGGGTGAATGTTTAGTTGTTTTTGGTGAGATGTAAAATGGTTTTCGGGTGGACATTTAGTTGTTTTTGGTGAGATGTAAAATGGTTTTCGGGTGGACATTTAGTTGTTTTTGGTGAGATGTAAGATGGTTTTCGGGTGGACATTTAGTTGTTTTTGGGTGAATGTTTAGTTGTTTTTGGTGAGATGTAAAATGGTTTTCGGGTGGACATTTAGTTGTTTTTGGGTGAATGTTTAGTTGTTTTTGGTGAGATGTAAAATGGTTTTCGGGTGGACATTTAGTTGTTTTTGGTGAGATGTAAAATGGTTTTCGGGTGGACATTTAGTTGTTTTTGGTGAGATGTAAGATGGTTTTCGGGTGGACATTTAGTTGTTTTTGGGTGAATGTTTAGTTGTTTTTGGTGAGATGTAAGATGGTTTTCGGGTGGACATTTAGTTGTTTTTGGTGAGATGTAAGATGGTTTTCGGGTGGACATTTAGTTGTTTTTGGGTGAATGTTTAGTTGTTTTTGGTGAGATGTAAAATGGTTTTCGGGTGGACATTTAGTTGTTTTTGGGTGAATGTTTAGTTGTTTTTGGTGAGATGTAAAATGGTTTTCGGGTGGACATTTAATTGTTTTTGGTGAGATGTAAGATGGTTTTCGGGTGGACATTTAGTTGTTTTTGGTGAGATGTAAGATGGTTTTCGGGTGGACATTTAGTTGTTTTTGGGTGAATGTTTAGTTGTTTTTGGTGAGATGTAAAATGGTTTTCGGGTGGACATTTAGTTGTTTTTGGTGAGATGTAAGATGGTTTTCGGGTGGACATTTAGTTGTTTTTGGGTGAATGTTTAGTTGTTTTTGGTGAGATGTAAAATGGTTTTCGGGTGGACATTTAGTTGTTTTTGGTGAGATGTAAGATGGTTTTCGGGTGGACATTTAGTTGTTTTTGGGTGAATGTTTAGTTGTTTTTGGTGAGATGTAAAATGGTTTTCGGGTGGACATTTAGTTGTTTTTGGTGAGATGTAAGATGGTTTTCGGGTGGACATTTAGTTGTTTTTGGTGAGATGTAAAATGGTTTTCGGGTGGACATTTAGTTGTTTTTGGTGAGATGTAAGATGGCTTTCGGGTGGACATTTAGTTGTTTTTGGGTGAATGTTTAGTTGTTTTTGGTGAGATGTAAAATGGTTTTCGGGTGGACATTTAGTTGTTTTTGGTGAGATGTAAGATGGTTTTCGGGTGGACATTTAGTTGTTTTTGGTGAGATGTAAGATGGTTTTCGGGTGGACATTTAGTTGTTTTTGGGTGAATGTTTAGTTGTTTTTGGTGAGATGTAAAATGGTTTTCGGGTTGACATTTAGTTGTTTTTGGTGAGATGTAAGATGGTTTTCGGGTGGACATTTAGTTGTTTTTGGTGAGATGTAAGATGGCTTTCGGGTGGACATTTAGTTGTTTTTGGTGAGATGTAAAATGGTTTTCGGGTGGACATTTAGTTGTTTTTGGTGAGATGTAAGATGGCTTTCGGGTGGACATTTAGTTGTTTTTGGTGAGATGTAAAATGGCTTTCGGGTGGATATTTAGTTGTTTTTGGGTGAATGTTTAGTTGTTTTTGGTGAGATGTAAAATGGTTTTCGGGTGGACATTTAGTTGTTTTTGGTGAGATGTAAGATGGTTTTCGGGTGGACATTTAGTTGTTTTTGGTGAGATGTAAGATGGTTTTCGGGTGGACATTTAGTTGTTTTTGGTGAGATGTAAGATGGTTTTCGGGTGGATATTTAGTTGTTTTTGGGTGAATGTTTAGTTGTTTTTGGTGAGATGTAAAATGGTTTTCGGGTGGACATTTAGTTGTTTTTGGTGAGATGTAAAATGGTTTTCGGGTGGACATTTAGTTGTTTTTGGTGAGATGTAAGATGGCTTTCGGGTGGACATTTAGTTGTTTTTGGTGAGATGTAAGATGGCTTTCGGGTGGACATTTAGTTGTTTTTGGTGAGATGTAAAATGGTTTTCGGGTGGACATTTAGTTGTTTTTGGTGAGATGTAAGATGGTTTTCGGGTGGACATTTAGTTGTTTTTGGTGAGATGTAAGATGGTTTTCGGGTGGACATTTAGTTGTTTTTGGTGAGATGTAAGATGGCTTTCGGGTGGACATTTAGTTGTTTTTGGTGAGATGTAAAATGGTTTTCGGGTGGACATTTAGTTGTTTTTGGTGAGATGTAAGATGGCTTTCGGGTGGACATTTAGTTGTTTTTGGTGAGATGTAAGATGGCTTTCGGGTGGACATTTAGTTGTTTTTGGTGAGATGTAAAATGGTTTTCGGGTGGACATTTAGTTGTTTTTGGTGAGATGTAAGATGGTTTTCGGGTGGACATTTAGTTGTTTTTGGGTGAATGTTTAGTTGTTTTTGGTGAGATGTAAAATGGTTTTCGGGTGGACATTTAGTTGTTTTTGGTGAGATGTAAGATGGCTTTCGGGTGGACATTTAGTTGTTTTTGGTGAGATGTAAAATGGTTTTCGGGTGGACATTTAGTTGTTTTTGGTGAGATGTAAGATGGTTTTCGGGTGGACATTTAGTTGTTTTTGGGTGAATGTTTAGTTGTTTTTGGTGAGATGTAAAATGGTTTTCGGGTGGACATTTAGTTGTTTTTGGTGAGATGTAAGATGGTTTTCGGGTGGACATTTAGTTGTTTTTGGTGAGATGTAAGATGGTTTTCGGGTGGACATTTAGTTGTTTTTGGTGAGATGTAAGATGGCTTTCGGGTGGACATTTAGTTGTTTTTGGGTGAATGTTTAGTTGTTTTTGGTGAGATGTAAAATGGTTTTCGGGTGGACATTTAGTTGTTTTTGGTGAGATGTAAGATGGTTTTCGGGTGGACATTTAGTTGTTTTTGGTGAGATGTAAGATGGTTTTCGGGTGGACATTTAGTTGTTTTTGGTGAGATGTAAGATGGCTTTCGGGTGGACATTTAGTTGTTTTTGGTGAGATGTAAAATGGTTTTCGGGTGGACATTTAGTTGTTTTTGGGTGAATGTTTAGTTGTTTTTGGTGAGATGTAAAATGGTTTTCGGGTGGACATTTAGTTGTTTTTGGTGAGATGTAAGATGGTTTTCGGGTGGACATTTAGTTGTTTTTGGTGAGATGTAAGATGGCTTTCGGGTGGACATTTAGTTGTTTTTGGGTGAATGTTTAGTTGTTTTTGGTGAGATGTAAAATGGTTTTCGGGTGGACATTTAGTTGTTTTTGGTGAGATGTAAGATGGTTTTCGGGTGGACATTTAGTTGTTTTTGGTGAGATGTAAGATGGTTTTCGGGTGGACATTTAGTTGTTTTTGGTGAGATGTAAGATGGCTTTCGGGTGGACATTTAGTTGTTTTTGGTGAGATGTAAAATGGTTTTCGGGTGGACATTTAGTTGTTTTTGGTGAGATGTAAGATGGCTTTCGGGTGGACATTTAGTTGTTTTTGGTGAGATGTAAGATGGCTTTCGGGTGGACATTTAGTTGTTTTTGGTGAGATGTAAAATGGCTTTCGGGTGGACATTTAGTTGTTTTTGGGTGAATGTTTAGTTGTTTTTGGTGAGATGTAAGATGGTTTTCGGGTGGACATTTAGTTGTTTTTGGTGAGATGTAAGATGGTTTTCGGGTGGACATTTAGTTGTTTTTGGGTGAATGTTTAGTTGTTTTTGGTGAGATGTAAAATGGTTTTCGGGTGGACATTTAGTTGTTTTTGGTGAGATGTAAGATGGCTTTCGGGTGGACATTTAGTTGTTTTTGGTGAGATGTAAAATGGCTTTCGGGTGGACATTTAGTTGTTTTTGGGTGAATGTTTAGTTGTTTTTGGTGAGATGTAAGATGGTTTTCGGGTGGACATTTAGTTGTTTTTGGTGAGATGTAAGATGGTTTTCGGGTGGACATTTAGTTGTTTTTGGGTGAATGTTTAGTTGTTTTTGGTGAGATGTAAAATGGTTTTCGGGTGGACATTTAGTTGTTTTTGGTGAGATGTAAGATGGTTTTCGGGTGGACATTTAGTTGTTTTTGGTGAGATGTAAGATGGCTTTCGGGTGGACATTTAGTTGTTTTTGGGTGAATGTTTAGTTGTTTTTGGTGAGATGTAAAATGGTTTTCGGGTGGACATTTAGTTGTTTTTGGTGAGATGTAAGATGGTTTTCGGGTGGACATTTAGTTGTTTTTGGTGAGATGTAAGATGGTTTTCGGGTGGACATTTAGTTGTTTTTGGTGAGATGTAAGATGGCTTTCGGGTGGACATTTAGTTGTTTTTGGTGAGATGTAAAATGGTTTTCGGGTGGACATTTAGTTGTTTTTGGTGAGATGTAAGATGGCTTTCGGGTGGACATTTAGTTGTTTTTGGTGAGATGTAAGATGGCTTTCGGGTGGACATTTAGTTGTTTTTGGTGAGATGTAAAATGGTTTTCGGGTGGACATTTAGTTGTTTTTGGTGAGATGTAAGATGGTTTTCGGGTGGACATTTAGTTGTTTTTGGGTGAATGTTTAGTTGTTTTTGGTGAGATGTAAAATGGTTTTCGGGTGGACATTTAGTTGTTTTTGGTGAGATGTAAGATGGCTTTCGGGTGGACATTTAGTTGTTTTTGGTGAGATGTAAAATGGCTTTCGGGTGGACATTTAGTTGTTTTTGGTGAGATGTAAGATGGCTTTCGGGTGGACATTTAGTTGTTTTTGGGTGAATGTTTAGTTGTTTTTGGTGAGATGTAAAATGGTTTTCGGGTGGACATTTAGTTGTTTTTGGTGAGATGTAAGATGGTTTTCGGGTGGACATTTAGTTGTTTTTGGGTGAATGTTTAGTTGTTTTTGGTGAGATGTAAAATGGTTTTCGGGTGGACATTTAGTTGTTTTTGGTGAGATGTAAGATGGTTTTCGGGTGGACATTTAGTTGTTTTTGGTGAGATGTAAGATGGCTTTCGGGTGGACATTTAGTTGTTTTTGGTGAGATGTAAAATGGTTTTCGGGTGGACATTTAGTTGTTTTTGATGAGATGTAAGATGGTTTTCGGGTGGACATTTAGTTGTTTTTGGTGAGATGTAAGATGGCTTTCGGGTGGATATTTAGTTGTTTTTGGGTGAGATGTAAGATGGCTTTCGGGTGGATATTTAGTTGTTTTTGGGTGAATGTTTAGTTGTTTTTGGTGAGATGTAAAATGGTTTTCGGGTGGACATTTAGTTGTTTTTGGTGAGATGTAAGATGGTTTTCGGGTGGACATTTAGTTGTTTTTGGTGAGATGTAAGATGGTTTTCGGGTGGACATTTAGTTGTTTTTGGTGAGATGTAAGATGGTTTTCGGGTGGATATTTAGTTGTTTTTGGGTGAATGTTTAGTTGTTTTTGGTGAGATGTAAAATGGTTTTCGGGTGGACATTTAGTTGTTTTTGGTGAGATGTAAGATGGCTTTCGGGTGGACATTTAGTTGTTTTTGGGTGAGATGTAAGATGGCTTTCGGGTGGATATTTAGTTGTTTTTGGGTGAATGTTTAGTTGTTTTTGGTGAGATGTAAAATGGTTTTCGGGTGGACATTTAGTTGTTTTTGGTGAGATGTAAGATGGCTTTCGGGTGGACATTTAGTTGTTTTTGGTGAGATGTAAAATGGTTTTCGGGTGGACATTTAGTTGTTTTTGGTGAGATGTAAGATGGCTTTCGGGTGGACATTTAGTTGTTTTTGGTGAGATGTAAAATGGTTTTCGGGTGGACATTTAGTTGTTTTTGGTGAGATGTAAGATGGCTTTCGGGTGGACATTTAGTTGTTTTTGGGTGAGATGTAAGATGGCTTTCGGGTGGATATTTAGTTGTTTTTGGGTGAATGTTTAGTTGTTTTTGGTGAGATGTAAAATGGTTTTCGGGTGGACATTTAGTTGTTTTTGGTGAGATGTAAGATGGTTTTCGGGTTGATATTTAATGATTTTCGGGTGATTGTTTGATTATGTTTGGTTAGATATTTGGTTGTTTTTGGGTTGAAATGTGTTTTGGGGCCTGAAGGGCCCATGTGTAATTAGACCTATGGAATTGACCTCGAAGTGGTTAAGATGTAGCCGAATATGAGAGATATGGAAATGCATGGCCCGGGAAACCGTTGATTATTGGAGAAGATTTTTTTGTAAAATTTAGGAGGTCTGCCGTTTGCATGGCTCCAAAATTTACCATGAAAAATGGAATGTAAGCCTGTAAGGCCATGGACAATGTTGTTTATTTTAATTTTATTGTTGTAGACACGCATGGGTGTTTGGGCACTCTATTTTTTTCCAATTTTGCACCCTCTAAAAAAGCACATAATCTCCCCTTTGATAATTTTTTAGAATTCATAAAAACATTTGCACTCCCTAGGATTCTCAAAAAATACTTTAAAGCGTTTAATGTCCACGTGTGGTTGTAAACATGTAATAGTTTCGTAGATTGTGTGAATGTTTTTTAGTTTGAGGGACTTACCGCAGGTAAGGCCCCAATGTTCTTGTTTCACTCACAGAAAAAATGTCCAATACTTTTTTGGAATTTGATGGACCCGTTTTTTTACGACTTTAAAAGTTGTTTTCGGCATTTTTGTGTACATATTGTCAACTTTTGATGGACAAGTCATAGTGACTATCTTATTAGACAAAGTGGTCCAAATAAAATGAGACGAAACTTTTTCTTTGGTTGTCTGGAGGCCTATTTCAATTCATCATTTTTTCGTTTTAGCGTATTCATATAGGTTCAAGTTTTGGTTGCTTCATGCGTATACCGATTTAGTTATTTCTGATGATGGCTGCATGACTATTAATGGTGTGACTATTCATTGTTCCAGCACTCTTCAGTCGATATTTTTGTTCAACTGAAGGGCGTTGGTAGACAAGGAAAAGTACCACCATTGGTGACTATGCTTCGGTATCGGCTGGCTAATTTATTGCTTGACCGAATGCTTCAATAAAAGCTTATAAATTTTGGATGTTCAAATTCTAAATTTGGAAAAAATCATATAAAAAATATATTGGCGGTCGCAAACAAAAAAAATTTTTTGCCCAAATTTTTTCAATTTTGTCCAAGTTTTTAGAAACTATCGGCATAATAGAGGACTATTTGGTCCAATTGGGACTTTGACATGTGAATACCGGGCTATCTTTTGAAAAGCCAATTTTGTCCAAGTTTTTGGATGATAAAGGTACTTTTTTTCTGTGAGTGTTGCTTTCTTAAATATTACAAAAATTGCAACAAAAAAAAGAAGATAAAAATATAGACTAAATAAAAACTGAAAGTCGTCGAAAAAGTGATCCCAAAAAGTGAAGAAAAAAAACTGTTATAATTATCGAAATGCGGCTTGGTGTCAGCAAGTCTGGTGATGATTAATGCATCGCCGCTTTTAAAGGCTTTTTTCCAACATTTAGCTGCGACCGGCGCGCTAAAAAATAGACAAAGAAAATTCAAAAAAATGAAAGTATTTAATATTCCAAATTGCGAAATACTTTTTGGCATACAGACGACATTTTATGGAAGACGCGCAATGGAAAACAAAACAATTTTGAGGTGAAAAAATGAACTAGCAATAATTTTTTGTTTATTCATTCTAAGTTTTCCCTTTTTTTTTTGATGCGAACCTTTGCATTTCTTTTTTTTTTGAATATTTTAGAAGATACTTTATTTTTTTATTTTTTTAAGTCTTCAACTTCGATCGATAGGATCAAAATATATTCATAACATGCTTGTCATCACAATCAAAAAATGCTTTATTATGTAATTTTGAAGAAAGTGCTTTAAATGGTCGATTGGAACCTATTTCACATATGAATTAATGACCACGACATAAACGCCTCAAAAGCCTTTACGGTTTTAGCGTACGTAATCCACCCCAAACTTTTTCCTATCTATGGTTTTCTAGGGTTTTTTCATTTGATTTTTGTTGGCCTTCTTTTTTATCCCTTTTTTCTTTCTATCTTTTTTGTTTGTTGCTAATACGGTCGCATTTTTCTTATTCTTCTTCTTTTTTTTCGTGTAAAAGCAAGCATGTGTAAAATTTGATTTGTGGATAATAATTAAACTTTTTTTCTCTTTCCAACTTGTAAAAGTCAATTTTTTTTACACAACTTTTATGGGTTTATGCAATCATAAAATTCTCGATTGTGGATAATTATTATTGCATGAAAGAAGCTTTGTTTATGATGCAAAAACAGACATTTTAAAGTTTCATGAAATGAGCTTTTATGACTTTATCATCCTCATTGTTTCCTCCATCAACCCGTGTATCGTGTGTTTTAATCATTTCATAATACAACAATTATTAGTCTAATTAATGATTAATGCATTCCAAAAGTGTGAAGAAAATGGAAAGCAAAATACCTTAAAATTGAAACTTTTTTCTTTTCTCCACAAAAACTCGAGATTCATGGACACAAAATGAGTTTTTAATTTTGTTAAAAAAGTTTTCGAATGAAAAAAACTTACTAAAAAAACAAAATTTTAAAAATAATTACGAACCAAAAAAAGTTAGAAAGAAAAAAAGTGAAAGCGTAAAACATCAAAGCAAAAACCACCCATGTTTCGATGAGTTGTCAATTTTTTTTGCTTGCCTTTCATCGCCCTATTGATTTTGATTTGTCTCTTTTTATTTTTATTTTTCAACGGTCTGATTTTTTTTTGTTGATGGAAAGAAAGAAAAACGAAAAGTTTGCGTAATAATAAAGATGCAATAACATCTGGCTGTTGGGTGCCGCCGAATGAATGTTTGAAGAAAAAAACAAAACAAAAAATTTCTTTTTATGGAAACAAAAAGTGAAGAAAAAATTTATTAAAAATTTTAAAAGGAAATCAAAAGTTGAATTTTTGAATAATAATTAACAAATTTGTTTATAAATAAAATTTTCTTAAAAGTCAAAAAGGTTTAAGAAGTAAATGGATCGAATTGAAAATAATAATGAAACAGAAATGATGAGTTTTAAAAAAGAATAAAAAGTGCGTGTTTATTTCTTCAATTAAAACCATTCAATAAAATACATACATACTTTTATTTTCCGATCGGATTCCTGGATGCCATTCTTCTTTTTTTTTCAATGGAATCTTAAAGGTTTTATTTAAAAAGAAATGTGCTTTTGCTTGTTCGAAGCTTCGGGCAATAATGTGATGGATGAACAAAGATGAGAGATTTGATGAGGGGAAATGGTCGTAACAAATCAGAATGTTTTATAACTTCTTTAGAATTTTGTAATTGTAGTTTTTGATTTTTTTTGCTTGAATTTTTGTTACACTTTTAAAAAATCATTCTCTCTCTCATAAAGCAGATGCTATCTCACTATAATAAAATGATGCTTATTCTTGTTTGCTTCACCATTGATTGCATCTCCAAAAAAAGAAAAAGCTAAACTTTTTTCCTTTTTGATTTTTGTTGTGCTCGCAAAAAAGGCATTCTTCGAGATTTTGATTTTTATTCTTCTTTTTTTTCACAAAAAAATACACTTTTTTCTATTTTATTTATTTTTCTTTCCCCAACTTCGAGATCTCTTCGCGGCAAATTATACCTTTATTCTAAACCAAAAAAATTAATTTGCATAAAAAATAGTTGAATGATATTTATATTATTATTAAATCGGAACATGCTTTTAAGAAAATTGCAAATATAAAATTTTAGATATCGAAGCAACAAATAACTATGGCCGCAAGACAAGGTGATCGTCCACCAGGTAATGAAGAAGTATCCGGTACCATCGATGTTTGCTCAAGAGGAATAGAAATGTTTGAAATGCAAGATCCTGAAAATGGATGTTTTGATGTTAGTTTCGATGTTGAAGGCAAAGTAAGGCTTGACAGTTTAAAGTGTGTAAATGACAGTAAAATACATTTAGATACTTTATGCTCATAAATATGTTCTTGCTACAAATTCTGATGTGTTTAAAACCATGTTTAATCAACTGTGGACATCTCGTGATCATCCCATTCCGATCAAAACATTTTCCTTTGACAACTTCAAGTCTTTCCTCGCCTGCTTGTATACTGGTATATACACATTTACACCAACTAATGTCGCCGTGATGATTGACATGGCGGAATTTTACATGTTTCAAATTTTGAAGCAAGAAGCCAATAAGTATTTAATGACATTGAAATGCGACCTTCAAACTGCACTTGATATGTTTGGAGTCGCAAAAAAATATGATTTGGGTGAATCTGAACAACGCCTCACTTTGTTCATCCAAGAATATATTGAAAAAATTATGAAGGTTGACCATCGAATCGCGATGGATGACATCATTGCTTTAGTGAAGTTGGAAACAACCGATGAAATCTTCATAGCTGTAAGCAAACTTAAAAATATTTATAAAATAAAGGAAAGAATAACTTTCAGGTCTGTAAGTGGTCAAATCGTCGATGGTATCAGGAGTTGTTGTTTCCTGAAACTGAAGAGATTCGTGAGAAAATGAAAAATGATTTTGTTCAAATTATTCCACATCTCAAGCTCACCGATTTCAGCGGCGCATTCTTCAACAAGCATATGAGTATGTTACATTACTTTCTTTCGCATTTATAAATAATGAACAATACATTTCAGGCGATGTACGTTTTTTGTTCAACGTTGAACAATGGAGAGTGATTGAACAATCCTGCCAATATCCACTGGGTAAGCATACTTTTCAATTCCACGTTTCTATCTAAAAACATTTTTTTTAGTAACATTGAAGCACCGCAGTGATCCAAGATTTATGCTAAAAGGACGGATCACAGGTGCGCCCGGAATCATTGGTCATTTATTACAAAACATCAATTTTGACCAAGTTTACCGATATCCCAATGATTCCGGGTACCATTGGAACGGCAAAATCAAAATGCCAGTTCAACTGAGTGAAGTCAAACTTCCTGGTACATCATCTTATTACTTTGTTATTTGCCATGAAAAGAAGCATGTTGCTATTAAACATCGAAAAACCTTAAAAAAGGATTATTTATTGGCTGAAATGAAAGGTAATTGGAGTCCACAATTGGATAACGAAGTTATTTTAAAAATTGTTGAATAGTTTTATAATTAATAATTTTAAAAGTTCGTAATTTGTTAATAAATTAGTTTTTTAAATCTCAATGGTTTAACTCACAAATGATTTAGAAAAATCGTAAACAGATAATTTTCTTTTGTTTTTATTCGTCCATGAATGAAGGAACAACAAAAAAATGATAAACATTTTTGAATGAAATTTTCGTTATTTTAAACAACCTTTTTTCTTTATTTGATCGTCAACTAAATTCCCCAAGCTTACATTCTTTGATTTTAACTAAAAATATGTACAATCTATTATTTGAACTTCAAAAAAATTTTTGCTCCAAAACGAAATATTCATTACTTTCTTTGAATAAAAAAAAGGGAATGTTAATCAAAAAATTAGGAAGCTCTGCATTAAAGTCTTTTTTGGTCTTTCTTCGTTCTCTTTCAATCAAAACTTTTTCAGTTCAATCAATGTTGTTAACTTTATTAATTTTTTTTGTTGTTGTCTAAATACATAAATGATTCACGGAAAAAGCGGCAGTTTTTTATCTTTCAAAAATGCTTCCCCTTTTTTGTATTAGCTATTTTTGTTAAATCAAAAAACATTAAAGATTTTTGGCTACAAAATCAGCTAACCACTAACTTACTGTGATTTTTATTACCTATTTTTAAGCTAAAAAAATGATAAAAATGGCTACCAACTCAATTAAAACAAAAAAATCTCGGAAGTGACGAAAGCAAAAACTAATTTTTTTTAAAATAAATAAAAGCAAAAAAGAAAAGAAAAATTTATTCCCATAAAATTTGTGACAATTTTTATTTGAAGCAAAGAAAGAAAATTGATGATGGATAATCAAAAAAAAAAGATCAAAAAAGAGCAACAACGGTTCTAACAACAAAACAAAAAAAACATATGTGCTTTTTTGTTTCTTAATTTTGGGTATTTGGATATTTTTTGCAATGTGTTTCGCCTTTTATTATTAATACTATTAATTATTGACAACAACACATTATTTTTGTTCCTGGTAAAAATTTTATGGTTATGGAAGATTGGAAAAAATAAAAAAAGCTGTTATTCATTTATTACCTATTTTTTTTTGGTAAAACATAATTGGTTGGACTAATTGCTTGCTTACAAATAATACTAATCTTTGAGGATTTGATGATAAACTTTTTTTTGATTGATTTAAAAAACGAATAATTTTTTTGGAGTCAAAACAACCAACGACGACAAAAAAAAAGAAGATGGTCTCACGTTTTAAGAAAAGTTCAAAAACATAGAAGGTTTTCTCCCGTTTTTTGCCGTTTTATTATTGAAGGATTTTTTCTTTCTTCGGATTTTTCTGCAACAAAAAACATTGGATAAAAAAGAATAATTTAAAAAATATTATAAATACACAAAATTTCATTTTCTTTCTTTCTTCGCTGATCTTCTTTTATGATATTGGAATCTAGCAAAATTATTTAGAAAGAAAAGGAGTAAAAAATTAAGCAAAAATTATAAATTTTAGCTTCTATTTTCAAGCACGATTTTTTTTTTGGAAACAGAATGATGAGAAAAAGACATCGAAGGTAAGATATGCTGGAAGAGTACAAAAATCTTTTTTTAAATGAAAGCTGGGTTTTATTCTGAGTATTCGCAAAAAATACAGTCAATTGAAAAAATAAATCAAAAATTTCAAAATAAGTTTACAAAAAAATGTTGTACAAAAAATTCCTAAAAAACAGAATGCCATTCTTCTTTTTTTATCTAATATAATCTTATTACTTTGTTATTTGTGTAAAAAAAAAAAAACAACTGGACTCTTTCTTTTAAGATTTTGGACATCCAAAACAATCTTATTATCAACTTGTTATGGTTTTAGTTTTTTTATTGCCTTTTACAAAAAAAAGATAATTATTTTTTTCTCTTTCAATTTTTTAAATAAAAAATGAGAATAAATTTTTTAACAACTGCTTTTATTGAGAAAAGCAGAAAATGAAAAAAAATTAAAGTGAATGTCGTCGCTCGTGGTGTGCAAAAAAAAGATATATAGCTTTTCGAGGGCAAAAAAAAAGAAGAGAGAAATGTAATTAAAATTTTTATGGGTTTTCTTTACTCTTTTTTTTTCTCAAGCAACAATGAAGCTCTGTTTTTCCTTTCCTTTGAATATTTTATTTATTATTTATTTTTACTTAAATTTTGTCAAAGCAAAATTTATCAAATTCATTATTTTTGTACGAAAATATATGACTAAATTAAATTAAATATGTTTTGAAATAAGAAGCTGGGTTTCATACTATGACAGAATTAATTGAAACCGGTTAAACATTAAAATTACTTTTTTTTATAATTCTTTATTTATTTGCTTTCTTAAATATTACAAAAATTGCAACAAAAAAAAGAAGATAAAAATATAGACTAAATAAAAACTGAAAGTCGTCGAAAAAGTGATCCCAAAAAGTGAAGAAAAAAAACTGTTATAATTATCGAAATGCGGCTTGGTGTCAGCAAGTCTGGTGATGATTAATGCATCGCCGCTTTTAAAGGCTTTTTTCCAACATTTAGCTGCGACCGGCGCGCTAAAAAATAGACAAAGAAAATTCAAAAAAATGAAAGTATTTAATATTCCAAATTGCGAAATACTTTTTGGCATACAGACGACATTTTATGGAAGACGCGCAATGGAAAACAAAACAATTTTGAGGTGAAAAAATGAACTAGCAATAATTTTTTGTTTATTCATTCTAAGTTTTCCCTTTTTTTTTTGATGCGAACCTTTGCATTTCTTTTTTTTTTGAATATTTTAGAAGATACTTTATTTTTTTATTTTTTTAAGTCTTCAACTTCGATCGATAGGATCAAAATATATTCATAACATGCTTGTCATCACAATCAAAAAATGCTTTATTATGTAATTTTGAAATAGTTCATAAACTCGAAGATGATGAAAAACAAGAAGAATAAAAAGAAAGTGTCAAATCAAATGTACGAAAACGTGGAAGTGGAATAGATTCAAAGAAAGAAGAAATTTAATTATTTTTCATTTTCTGCTTTTCTCAATAAAAGCATATGCGAGGTTCAAGAACACCAAATGGACGAAATTGGGGAATTGAAGGTTGTTTCTGAAAAGTAAGCAATGGTTAAAGAGTAAGAAGAAAGCGGGCTTTCATAAGTAAAATAAGGTTATGGTAATGCTTATAACGGAAAAAGGTTGGAAAATGCGTGCTTCATTTGAGCTTTGCAGTCGTAAACCTGTACCATAAGATTTTGCTTAACCAACAATTTTTGCATAGCGGCAAGTCCTAGTAACTAAACAAACTGAGAACCAAAAGCATGTCAACCTTTTCCGTTTGCTCTTCTTCTTTATCATCATCATCGGATTTGCCATAATCTTTCTCAGTTATGTGCATCTTTTTTGAGAGAACGCGAGTATTCTTTCACCCTTTTTTATATTTATCTTTTTTTTCTTTGAATCTCTAGTTAAAAAAATATATGAAACTCTGCCTTTCTTTATTTGCGATGGCGGAGATAATGGCAATCTTTTGTATGGCCTCCTTGTTGGTGGTGGATGTTACTGTCACAAAATGATAGTAATCAAAATTTAACAATATTATGCTTTTCTTGGTTACTATCATTTATTTTTTTTAGCCTTTTTGGAGATATTTTGTTTTGATAAGCTTTTCATTAAACTTTATTTTTTGAGACTTATAAACCATATTTTATTCAAAAAATTAAAATATTTCCGTGGGAATTCCCGACGGGACGGTACGGGATAAGTTCCCGTCTTCCCGTTCCCGAAAAATTTTTATTCCCGTTTTATTCACGTGAAAAATCCCGTGGTCCAACGGGAACATTCCCGTTCCCGCATTTTTTGGAGAAGGTACGGGATAATTTACCCTAGTCCCTACTCATGTTTTTGAAGTTTTATTATTCAAGAATGAATTTTTTCTTTCGGTTCTTTCTGCAACAAAAAACGTTTGATAAAAAATGAATAATTTCAAACAATTATAAATACAAAAATTTTCATATTCTTTCTTTCTTCGCAGAACCTAATACTGTGAATAATCAAAGACGAAGTTGAGCTTTAACAAAAAACCGTTTACTTGAAAAAAACAAAACAAAAAACAATGAAAAAATGACAACATCAAAAAGCAATAAACAAAAAATTTAATAAACATTATATAGTAAACAACAGCTCCATCATAAATCGGTAACCATCTTGATGCAATCCTCAACCATCGATAGTTTCTTCCGAAGCACCAGGATCATCTGAAGGAGGTAAAGATGTATCGTTAAAGAGGCTGAAGTTGAGTTGATCCGTTTGATTCATTTCAGAAGTTTCAAAGCTTGATACATCAGAAAAGTTTTCAATGATCATAGTGGCATTGATGGTTGAGGAGATATTAAGACGTTCGCTTCTTTTTATTTTTTGAGTTGAATCCCATGGGAAAACAGAAAATCTTTCAAACTGCTTGGATGCATTCGTATTTGAGTGGCAGCTTGAACGTTTCATTTCTTTTGGTGTAACAGCAAGATAATCATAAGATGAAGATTTCAATTCTGGAGAGAAGGCGCTTATGCTCGAATCAGGTGAAAGATCAGCAAGAAGATGTTTATTGATAGTTTCATTAACAGAAGATTGTTGAGAAGGAGTTATCGTAGCAATGAGAGAATCATCAGCGACTTCAGCTAAATGTTTCGAATCAGTTATACTTGAAGCTGGAACATTGAATGAAACATTTCTTCGTGGAGGAGTAACAAGATCAATTACTGAATCATCTTTTAGTTCAACAAACGTCTTCGATCCAATACTGCTGGAATTGGTAACATTAAATGATTGACTTCTTCGATGAGTTTCAATTACCATTTCAGAATTACCAGATATTTGTGTAAGCGAAATTGGATCATTAACACTTGAGTTGGTAGCCAATGGACGAGGCGTTTCGATCAAAGAACAATCAGATAGTTCGGCAAGCAACTTTGCATGAGTAATGCTAGAGAAGGTACGATTCAACGATTGACTTCGAACAGGATCATCAAGTACCTTCAGACCAATAGCTTTTAAATTCGCAGCAGTTCGACTTCTTTGAGGAGTTGAAATTATTTGAACATCTGAGTCATCTAATGCTACAGCACGGAAGTTCGGATAAGTATCAGAGCAAGTAAAACGAAAACCATTTCCACTTCGATGAGTTGCCATTTTTGAGCCAGTATCAATAGGTGAGTCTTCTATGGTAATAATGCTGATTGTTCGACTTCTTCTTGGATTCTTTGAAATAGCAAACATTTGAGAAGATATCATCTTGCTGCCAGTAATTGGAGGAAACTTGGCATTCTTTCGTCGGCGTTTTCTTGGAACTGGACCATTTGAACTATCAGCAGACACATTACTATCATTGGAATCATTTCTTGGACGTTTTCTTGTAGGCTTATTAGCTGCTTTTTTACATTTGAATTCAAGTACAATATCATAAATTTTCTTAATGGCTGTGTGTGTGTACATCACCTTCGATTTTTCCTAAAAAAGAAAGTAGCATTAAGTTAAATAGCAAAAATGTAAAGACATCTTAGATAACTATAAATATCTTTGATTCAAAATAAACCAATAAAACTAACCTTTCGCGACTCTAATATAACCTTTTGAATAAATATTAAATGTTGTTTTGATCATCGGCCAATTAACAAAGCAACATCTTTCTGAGTCATAAGAAGATTCTTTGGGATATTTCGATACAAGCTAAAAAATAGAAAGCATCAAACAAACATCCATAAAATAACCATTTTTCAACAAAAAAAAAACAAATGGAAAAAACAAGCAAACCTTATGAAGATTGATGCGAAAAGGAAACTCGACACCACCAAAGACATTTTTTATGCTAAAATTTGATGGTTGAGCTGTATGTTCCATTATTCGGTGAACTTCACGATTAACTAAATAAGCAGCACGTCAAGAATCAGCTTCACTAAAAAAGATAAATTCAGTAACAAAAAAATGAAAAAGAAAAGAGTGAAAAGATGCAAACTTTTTGTTTCCCATAATATGAATATAGCCTTTGCCACAAATCATTGCAGTACACTGAGGATCCAATAGTCTTATTTTTATTCTACCATTACTCACAAAAGAATAGCTCGATGAAAATGAACAAAGTTTTTGAAGATCATTATCGAACGGCAATTGAAAATCAGAAGCAACATTGTTGATTTTAACTTTGATATATTCTGATAATGATGAATGTCGTTGTTGTGATTATTCAAGAGTAGCATTTGAAATTGAAACACGTTCCGTTGACTAAAAAATGAAAGTCAAAAGTTTACAACAAGCTTTATAATCAAAAAGAATGTTTAAAGAAAATTAAAACATACAAGTTCCATTGCATCGCTATCGTTTTCATGCTTCAAGCTTTCATTATGTTGACGACCATTTCCTGACATTGCTAAAAAATAATAATTAGAATAGTAATTAGAATAGTAATTATTATTGTAAGAAAACGAATATTAAAGGTGTAAAGCGAAAAAATGATGGAAAATGAAAAATTTGATGCAAGACGCAAAAAATGCAAAAACAAGCTTGCTTTTTTTCTCTGATTTCTAACTTTGGCGCTTCAAACTAGGGTTGTCGAATTTCCCGGGAAATGGGAAAATGGGGAAATTTCCCGCTACAAACCTTCACAAAGTCTTACAAAGTTTAACAAAGTTATAGCAACTTTTGTAGAACTTTGTTAGACTTTGTGAAACTTTGTAAGGGTTTGTAGCGGGAAATTTCCCAGGAAAAATCGGGAAATTCCCGGGAAATCTTTTTTGACAACCCTACTTCAAACCCATTTTGTCAAAGAATTTTGATACGATACCATTTAAAAAAAATGATGTTTGAATGATGAATTGAAAGTTTCATTATGTATTTTTGCTAACATAAATGGAAGAAAGCAACATGACATCAACGTTTCCTATGGATAAAATATCCGTTTCACCTCCATAAGCTTCATAAAATTAACTTCTAAAAATTCATTGCAACAGAAAACGATGGGTAAAAACAAACTATGGTAACTTTTATCCTTTCACATACAGCTCGAAAATTCCATAATTTGTTAGTTTATTCCAATTTGAAATTATTGGAAGGTGAATTTTCTGATAATTAATTTTATGGTTTATTGTATTTCATCAGGGGTAACGGAAAAATTAAATTTGAGTTTCAAACCTTCTTTTTACGGCTGCTGAAACCTTATTACAACATGTTCTCTCTTTGAACTTCAAACAAATTTTTGCCCTAAAAAGAAATATTCATTACTTTCTTTGAATAAAAAAAAGGGAATGTTAATCAAAAAATTAGGAAGCTCTGCATTAAAGTCTTTTTTGGTCTTTCTTCGTTCTCTTTCAATCAAAACTTTTTCAGTTCAATCAATGTTGTTAACTTTATTAATTTTTTTTGTTGTTGTCTAAATACATAAATGAATTCACGAAAAAACGGCAGTTTTTTGTCTTTCAAAAAAACCATCAAATGCTTTTTATGCTCCACTCGCGCGCCTTTGGCATCAAATGGCAAAGAAGGTACCTAGCTTTGATTTGAACCTCGCTCGCGTTTTTTTTCTTTCGCTATAAAATCAAAAATTTTTGGTTTGCTGAATCTCTTTTTTTTATCGAAATTTTTTTTTGGCTTCATCTTCGATTCTTGATTGATTTTCTTCTATTTTTTTATTGCTTCATTTTCTTGCAATTTTTTCTTAAAAAAATGCTTCCCCTTTTTGTTTTTTATCGACCTTTATCTTCATACAAGTCCCGAAATTTTTTCCAATGCTTTTTAAACTTCTTTTACCTTCATTTTCTTCTTTCCACCATTTTTGATTCATCAAACAATGAGATTATTGCTGTAAAGGCGATAGCTTAAACACTCAGTTTGTTGATCATTTATTTGGTTGTGCAAAGTTGAACCTTCATTCCTTATATTTTTACTTCCCCACTTCCTTTTGTTTAGCGTGATTAAAACTTATTCTCTTGTTAGTTCCTTCGCGTGTTTTTTTACAGCTTTCAAATGATGCTCTTGATGTACGACGTCCTGCTCAACTTCAATGTCTTCTACCATCCAACCAACAAACCAATCACAACTCAAGATCAGTAATCCATGTGATGATGTTTGATAAAGAAGCTGCTAACGACAATGGATAATATGGCTATGATTTCGTTTATGTTATCTTCATCTTATTGGTTATTGCGGTAAGTTCATTTTACTGTTTATTTCTTGCTTTTTGATTTTCAGGAAAGCTTTATTCTTTGTTATATGTATGTATCATTATGGATTTATGTTGATGCTGCTTTTACTGATGTCATGATCTCAATCAAACACATTCCAAAAACAACTCATCTCAATATGTCTTTTGTATGGATTCCTTGTTATTTTTGCCTTGCTTTGCTGCTTAAATTATTGACAAATGCTGTTGGATCAATGCTGTTTCAATGGATGGGTTTTCTTTTTTCTTTCTTTTTTATCCTTTGGTCAACCACTGATGAGCTCAGACCAAAGGAAGTTAATTGCTATTTAAAGTTTTTCATGTTGTTTGTGTAACTAATATGTCAAGTTATCTGGTTGATGAGCGAAATAATTTGTCGGCCATTCCTTTGGCAATATTATTTATGTACCTATAATACTTACTTAGTTTTAGGTTCTACTGGTTCGTATGCTGAATATATTGGAAAACTTTCATTGCTTCAGCTACATCAACTTCAAACATATATGGATGGAAGCAACAACATCAGATTCAAACAATGCAACTTCAAATGATTCTTCAATTATTACTTCAATCGTTACTTTTTTACGATGTCCATTTCATATTTCAACTACCATTTTGCTGTTGTTCAATCATATTTCTTAATGGATGGATAATGGGCGAGTTTTCTTTTAGGTTTCCTCCTCGGGTTAGCCACCGATGAGCCCGGGCTCGAGGAGTTGTTATCACTTATATGTTTTTACTATTAAAACCAAAAGGAGCTGAACAAATATAACATGCAATCTGGTTAACGGGCGAAATTGCAAGTTAACCAATCATTAGGTTTTACTTTTTTTTATGTTTTATCTTATTTGTTATTGTTATGTATGTATTCTGTTATTGTTTGATAGAAAATAAATGGTTTATTTGATGTGTTTATGACTTTGCTTTTAATTATTTTGATTTTTGGAATCTATTAGTTTCCACACTCTATCGCATCAGTTGTTTTCACCGTATGAAGAAGCACATTAACTTGATTATTAGGCGTACTTATGCATTAGGTTTCTAAATAAACGTTAAATATTTTTTATCAGAGTCTCTAATCGAATTTTTTTCCCTTTCTCGAACTTGAATTATTTCTTTCATATTCTTTCTCCACCCATACATACTTGAACTACATCCCTAATTTAATCTTCTTTTCCCACACGTACTTGAATATTTCCTCCACCTTAACTTGAATACCTTTCTCCATCCAAACTTGAAATACATCTTTGACTATCTTTGTTTCGGTTATGTTTCTCAAAAAATTTTATTTGTGTATGAGGTTTGATCTGCTGACCGTATGGAAGGCGGTCTGCCGCGGCGTTATACTGATTTTTGGTTCGCCATTACGGGAACGTCCATACATAAATCTCAAACTGGGATAAGCTAACCGAATAATAAGATAGTTGAAGCAATGAAAGAATAAGATAACCATCCCTAATTGAATATTTTCTTTCCACCCGAACTTGAATATTTTCCTCCACCTTAACTTGAATACCTTTCTCCATCCAAACTTGAAATACATCTTTGACTATCTTTGTTTCGGTTATGTTTCTCAAAAAATTTTATTTGTGTATGAGGTTTGATCTGCTGACCGTATGGAAGGCGGTCTGCCGCGGCGTTATACTGATTTTTGGTTCGCCATTACGGGAACGTCCATACATAAATCTCAAACTGGGATAAGCTAACCGAATAATAAGATAGTTGGAGTGATGAAAGGATTTTTGCATTCACTCCTCTCGATCCTGAATCCACTTCTCGATCGTTATTCTCCCCGATTTCAAAGTTTCCAAATGATCAAAGATTTTTTGCGGCATCATCCTCACAAAGATCCACTTTATATCAGTTTGAACCTAACCAAAAAGTTTTTAACAAATTGTTATCCTCCAAAAGGGAAAAGCGAAGGGATGAGAAGCGAAATCGAGTGGCTTCCAACAAAAAAGGTGTACTTTTAAAATTGAAAAATAAGAAGTATTTTTTATAATAAAAGTTTGCTTGAGCCACACATTCTAATTTTTTTCGTTTAACAACTTTCTTTAACATCGAGGATTATACTATAACAAATTTCACTTTCACCACATAGAAAAACGATCAAAAAAATCAAAGCAATCCGAGTTCAAGAAAAATAATAACGACATCCTTGAGTTTTTCACAAAGTGAAAGCTTCCAAAGTTATTGCTGATTAGAAAAGTAAAACTTTAGACTAAAAAATGATATCATTTCCGTTAAAAAACACTATTACAAAGTTTGAAATTCCTAAGCATCAATATCGTTATACCAAATCCTCACAACTTCCATATCCAATAAAAAATTTCACTTTTTTGTGTATTTGCATATCGATGAAAAGAACAAGAAGATCGAGTTATGAAAATTTTATTAAAACACTAACAAACAATATTAATACTACAATCTAAACAATGGAAAATACATTTTTACAACGCATAAAATAATAAACAATAATAATAATTTAGAACAATGAATGAATGATAATTTGCTTCTCATCGAATTGAAACTTGAAGCCATTTTGTAGTTTTCAATAGCTTTTTCACAGAATCTGATGGTTTTTGTTTTTCGTTAATTTGAACAAATTCTTCATATTCTTCACCAAGAGACGACATAACTTCAGCATTCAAACTTGAAATTTCTTTTTCCAATGAAAAAATGTTTGATTGAATTGATGCAAGCTCAGCTATCCTTTGTATGGCTTCTTCAGCTTTGATTCTTGCTTGCTTTGCAGAACGAGGTTCAAGAACACCAAATGGACGAAATTGTGGTATTGAAGGTTGTTTCTGAAAAGTAAGCAATGGTTAAAAGAGTAAGAAGAAAGCGGGTTTTCATAAGTAAAATAAGGTTATGGTAATGCTTATAGCAAAATGGTGGAAAGTGCCTGATTAATTTGAGCTTTTCAGTCGTAAACATGTACCATAAGACTTTGCTTAACTAATAATTTTTTAGACAGCATCCAGACCTATCATTTAAACAAGTGGTGAAATAAAAACATGCCAACCTTTTGCTTTTCTTCTTTACTATCATCATCGGAATTGCCATCATCTTTCTCATTTTCTTCTTTCTTTGAATCTTTTCCACCTCCACGTTTTCGTACATTTGATTTCACACTTTCCTTTGATTCATCTTCTTTTTCATCATCTTCGAGTGGATGAATGATTTCAAATTTATCATTTTGAATTTTGACAAACACATTTGGTTCAACATTTCTTTTATCAATGAACCCAACTGTTGATAAAGCAAAACCATTTTGAGACCTAAAACACCAAAATTAATAACTAAGTAAAGAACAAAGTAAAAAAGTAGCTAACTTTGCAATTGAAACATTCATTCGACAATCAGCTAAAATTCTTTCCAATTCGATCATTTTATTGAAATAATCATTCGTTGTTTGAACTTGTTCGGTTGCAAGTTTAAGAAGCTCCTTGGTTTTTGATTTGAGATCAGCCATTTTTGGAAGGCTGACCTGAAAAGAAGAAACCAATAGTTTACATGGAAAATGCATAAGCTAACTAAAGTATCTTTGCTGTCATAAAACAGTTGTTTAGAAGTTGAGAAAAATAGATAAATGATCAAATTTATAAACAATTTTACTTACACACTTATTTACAATCAAACATTAGGAAAATAACAAACAAAAACAAAATCCAAGCTCCTTTCTTTCATTAAACTTTCAGATGATCTTTGATTTTCATAAAGGTACTGTAAACATCTTTTCTTGCCATCAATAAACCTTTTGTATTCAAAACAGGTAGTTTAGCATTATAATCAATTGGTTCGCCTTCAAGATCAATTAATGCTCCACCAGCAGCACGAATAATAGCATCACCAGCACAAAGATCCCATTTCTTGATTGCTGTTGAATGAATATAATATTCTAAAAGATCCAATGAAATAACAACGTTTGTGAAAGTATGTATGTTTAAAGCTTACCAGCTGTAGAATTTATTAATCGAAGAGTTTTGTAACCTGAACCACCCGCAGGTTCAACATGATATTCGCCATTAAGCACTGTATTTACGAGATCTTGTACTTTACCAGCATGTGATCTAAAACAATGTATGTAAGAATAAGTTCGACGTGTCCACGGTAAGCCAACCTTGATACCACTACAGTCTTTGGAACAACTTCATTTGGATCAAAATTGAATTTACCATGTTTGGTACTCAGAACTCCCCAATTGACCAAGCCAAGAACTAAAATGTTATTTGTATTTTCTCCATCATAAAGCAATAAACAAACTAGTTTCATCATGAAAAGGTCGATATATAGCACCAAAAATAGGTTTTCCATCAAGAGTTATGCAAGCCATAGTTGTTACATATTCAGTTAAACCTTCAGTAAATTCTTGAGTAGCATCAAGTGGATCCACCCACATATTTATTCGAGATAATTCATACTTTGATGATGGCATAAGATTCACAGCATCTTTGTATTCAAGCCAAAGTTCGTAGTTATCATCGCGGTATTTGTTTGCTTCATCATCACTGAAATTTTCGTTCTTCTCTTCTGATATCACCTATAAAACAAGAGAGATTATTGTTTTGTTAATTAAAGAAGCATGTTTTAAAAGCTTACAGTCATACCAGGAAATCTTTGAAGTAAACCAAGGATTAGATGATTAGAAATCAAATCAGCTTTAGTTAATAATTCAGCTTTTCCAACATCCGTTTGACCTTTCTCTTGAATATTCAGCATATTTTCATCATGAATTTTCTTCACCGCATGACCACCCATTTCCACAGCTAATACAGCATAACTAAAAAAAATAAGTTTGATAAAAAATGGAAAAAAAAGTAAGCAAAGAAACCAACCTAATAACATCTTTGAGTTCAACATTAAGTTCAGGAAAATCATTATTGCTATTAAAAAATAACAAATATCCAAGGTACAAAAAGCAGAAAATAATAAACACTGATGCTATATTTCTTAGATTAGGATGAACTTGCATTTTTTCGTTAAAATTTCTATAAATTTTTGTATAATTTATATCCGAAGTCATAGTTTTAGGTTGTAAAACAAACAGACAACAAAAAAATGCTTTCAGCAAAAAAAGAAAGGGAAAGGAAAAAACTAACTTTTAAAGTTTTTTATATATATCCCACATTGATCTCGCTAATCTTACTCGCAGCTTTTATGTATTTACACGTGGCAATAAATCAAACAATAGCGGTTTTTAAAAACTTGAATGAATGAGATTAACGGAGATTATAATACTATGCTTGCATTTTATTTCAAACAAAATATGAGCGAAGGAAGAATGAATAAATAAATAAAGAATGGAATAAATAAAACAACAATGGAAGCTTTGAGATGGGAATTAAGGATAAAAAAACTTCTTTGCAAAAATGCAAATATTGTTATTTACAAATTTAAATAATAATCAAATCATCAAACAACTTTGACCATGGCCATCAAAAACAATAACATCAACAGCTGTTTGTGGTTTTTTGATTTTGATTTTTAGTCATCGATTTACATATTGCCAATATGCATCTTAAAACGAAAAATACATTGACATCTTTCAAATATGCGTTTCCCAATGTTTTTTATTTACAACATCGACGACATTGAAAGAGACTTGAGGCAGCATCAGCGATGCATATGCATATGTATTTGGTTGGGTCCTTTCCATTCCATTCCTTCCCTTGTTAGTTTTATTTTTTGGTCGTCAACAAGAAAAACATAAACTATTTCATGTGAGAGAGAAGAAAAAAAAGTATTTCAAAATTACAAAGAGAAAAGAAAAGAGGGAAGGCGGCGGACATCGTTCTTCTCTGACATCATTTTATTTTATTTTATTTTGTTGTTTTTGTTGTGATAGGGCTTTTCCAAGGAGACAGGCACATAAATTTTTGGTCACTTATTTTAATCATTTTCGTCGTCGTCAACGATGGATGTTTTTTTGTTTCAAAGTTGTTTTTGTTATTTATCTTCTTTTTTTCTTTGCAAACGTCTAAAATGAAATTTCATTTTAAACTAGGCACTACGCGGCCCTACGGGCCGCCATGAATTATGTTAATAAGCTATTCACAATAAAAATAAAATTATTTATTTTAAACGAAAAACATAAAATATGAAAACAAAAAATAAAAGAATTAATATTAAATAAAAATTATTTTTTTTTCGACTACGTCAGGACAATTACGATAATCATGAATACCAAAATGTTTTTGCGTGTGAACTTTAAGAGGGAGCGTTAAAGGTCACCGTTTGCGAGCAAGCTTGCAAAATTTATCTGAAGCTTTTTCTTTGTCACATCTTTTATGGACTTTTCAAGTATGCAAAATTAACATAAATCATTCCATCTAGCTTTTGAAAGAAAATTTTGCTTTCATTCATATTTATTCAAATTTTTTCATTTTCTTTGAAACTTTCCCATGAATCATTTCCGAGCGCGAAAAAACGAACGAACGGACAATGAAAATTACTGGGTAGGATATAAAAACTTTCTTTTCCATTATCTTTTTTTGCTTTCAAAACAATTTTTGGTTAAACATATTTTCTCAAAAATACTTAAGTTTTATCAAAAAAAGAATAAGGTCGAACTCTTTTTTTTAGCTTACTTCCATCTAACTTGTTTCACGTCTTCCCTGCATTTAAAAACCTAAAATTTTCTTGCATGTTTTGTTTTTTCAACATAACAAAATAAATCCTCCTCCCAATCCTCAAAAAAAAGTTTACATTCCATCTTTCTTTTTTTCTTTCTCTAAAATTTCTCGAAAAAGCATCATAGAACAATCAAGCAACAACAATGTCTAGTCGTTTTTCGTTCCCTTCAATGACGCCCATCTCCTCCTTTTTTTCCCATTATCGTTTGCCCAACAAATTTCTTGATTTTTTTTCATCGCGTGGTCGTTCGTTTGTTAGTAGTTAGTTTATCTATGTGAGTGTTTGTTTATATTTCATCATGGATGCTCTTTGTCCTTTCTTCAATTGATTTTTATTTTTCGTGCGTATTTTTTTGATGGTTCCTTCATTTTTCATTTTTTTGTTACGTACATAGCTTAAAGTGTTTCACTTTTTATTCTTTCTTTTTCCAGGTTTATATCGACGACGAAAATCATTGAAAGAAGAAACTATCAATTGACGGGAAGCAAAATTCTTGCTCATGTGTAAGTAAAGAATCGACGCAAAATCAATTATTTTGAACTACATATTTTCTATTTGAATCTCAGTATTTTATATATTATTTTGAAGCAATTATGAGAATCTGGACATCTGAGCATGTTTTTGAGTAAGTTATCTTTGTTTAATTATTTCTCATCACTGGCTTCTCGATTCGTTGCTTCTTTTGTGCTTCTTTAATACCAAAAACTATTCCCGATTTATTTTTACTTTTTTTCCACTTTGATTAATCGCACCATGTTTGGCAAGTATTTGTGTGCGTACTTTGATCACCCATTTATTGGTTCAAAAAACCATCAAAAATCAAGTTTGTAATATCATTTCATTTTTAGGCATCCATGGGATACTGTAGTAAATGGCGCATATAGGTAGGAATTCTTATTAACAAAGCTGTATCCGATTTATTTAATGTCAATATTTTTAAGGAAATATCCAAATCCCTCAAGTGATGCTGTTACTGGAATGGATGTGCTACGACAAGATGTTACTGATGGTGTATTAAAAACTGAAAGATTACTTCAAAGTCATTTTCATATACCATCATGGGTCACAAAACTAACTGGATTCTCTGGTACGCAATATTCTCATGAAGTCTCTGAAATTGATCCATCAAACAAGCATATGTTGCTAACAACAAGAAATTTAAATGCTTCATCATTTTTGAGAGTGGATGAAAAGCTCACTTATTCTCCAGATCCATCTAATTCAGAACATACTATTTTGAAACAAGAAGCAATAGTTAATGTTAATTTACCAGCATTTGCTGATTATTGTGAAAAAACATTTCTTAATACATATCAAACGAATGCAGTCAAGGTTTGTTTTTTTGTTATCTTTGAACCTTTAATAAACTAGTTGTTTTGTTTTCAGGGTCGCAATGGTGTTGAATGGGTTATTGATAATATCAAACGGGAGTATAATGAAATATCAGCCAAAGTAACATCTGAAATGCAGGAATTGATCAATATGAGCTCGTTTAAATCTTCGAGAAGATGATTCATTTTCAAATGAAACTCAAAAAACAAACAAACTATGTCAATCAACGAACGGGAAAACAACTTATTTTTGATCTTTTTCAACGTGCACTAATGCTTTTACTTTATTTTCAATTTGGAGATGCGTGTGATGTTTTTTTATTCTTTCATTTTTCGTTATAAGTAAAAATATGTATATCCAATAATAATCAAGAAGATAAATGCAATCACATACAAAGTGAATTAGCGATGCGGGTGTTTGATGATTCGTCATCAATCAATGTTGCAACGACTTTGTATGTTTTTGCGTTACATTTTTTTCACTTGTTTTTCTTTCAAATTTTATATGGTAAACTTGATGCAAATATTATAGCCTTTATTGAAAATAAACTCTTTTTCTTAACACTGTTTACTTGCGAAATATTGAAACAGATATACAGCTTTTTATGTTATTAACCGAAAAGATACAAAGTTTTGTTTTTACTTTATTATTACAAAAATGATAAGGCTTTAAAATAAAAAGGAATAATAATAAGTAAAAATGAAAAAATATTAATAAAGATTCTACCAAAAAGAATGGCAGCTTTAGACCGGTAAAATTCCACAGAGCTTTGTTTAGCATTTTTAACATCGTAGTAATATCGTCATGATTTTTCCTTCTTCTTTCTTCCTTTAACGAAGTGTAGCATAATTAACAGCAAAAATAGTACACACAGCAACAACATATTTAGTTTCAAGTCGAATCGAAAATGAGACATCCGTTGATTTATCCCAATAACATGTCGATGCAACATTCAAACCAGCACCAAGACCAGCTTGCATAACAATGCACGCGCAACAATATTTATATGGACGATTGAAACCAACGAGACCTTCAGTAATTGTTTCAACCATTCGAGTATTCCATTTTGTTGCATCAAGATGTTGATATTGATTTTGTCCCACGGTGTCTTCAAAGATGGCTTTACATAGGTTATTTACTTCTTCATATGTTGGTGGCAACTAAAAATGACATTGATTAGATACACAGAAACGATTTCCATATTAGATGTTAGTAAAAGATCTTGTCTGCGTTTTAACGAAGATTAAAGCGTCTAAAGAGCCAGGAATGAAGTTGTAAGAATACAAGCATTTTTTCTTTATCTAGCTTTATTGCCAAAGAAGCAACGTTTAACAAATACTAAAACTTACTGGACTTCCTTCGCTCTTATCATCCACAGCAGCCATTCTTTGATTGAAAACTACTGCGTTTGAGCAAGAAATCGCCTATAAAGAAACCAATGGATGAGTAAATGTTTGAACAAATTACAAGGACAAAACAAATATTCGTATGGTAAGCAACCAAAAACTTTTGCACATCCACCAAATCCGAATTAAAATTTTATTCATTGTTACATACAAAATACTACGAAAACAACAAAAGGTTTATTACAATAAAAAAGAAAATACATAATTAAAAATCATTCATAGATAAATTATAATAAGTCAATATATGTGAAACGAATTCAAGTAAAACAGCTATGCATTTCATCAAGGAGCTGCTTGTTCTTCAAGTTCTTCAGCATGTTCACCTTCAGGTTCATATTCAACATGAGTAAAGAGTTCACTAATTTCTTTAGCAAGAGGCTCAGTAGAAGCACAAAGAAGTCGACGAGACATTAAATCAAAAGGTTTTCCAGTTGGATCCATAACTATGCCACCTGCTTCACGATAAATCACCCTGACGTCTCAACGTTTAAAAGACTCTCTCATGCCAAAGACACATTTGGTCGACCTTGGATTTCGTAACTTTTGCATGGCGATGGATACGCATTTTTTAAAACAAAGTTTTCTAATCTGATTTGCGGGCTATTCTTTTAAATTTCATTTGCCCCGTTATTTTACAAAGCTGGATCCTTTTCTTCACAATATTTTATTTGGAAAAAATCAACTTACTTATATAATCGTTTTCCTTGCTTTCCTGCATTCCATATTGTTATCGTTGACCAAAGAGGCAGAACATCTTCTTCAAGTTGCTTTATTCGAAGATCCCAAATAGTTTTTTCATTGACGCCAAAAGTTGCGCATTCTGAATGATATCGATAGACTAAGAGCGGCTTTTCGATACGACAAAGTTGAACATGAAGTGGGAGAGCTTTGTAGAAAAAGTCTAAATCTTCTGGGAATCCATTTTGTAAACTTTCATTGAAGCCACAAATTTGAGTGTAAATTTGACGAGATATAAACCATGTCGGTGCAATCAGCGTTGGTCCAAAAGCGGTGTAAATCTAAAAAGCATGAACGAATAAGAAAAAATTTGAGTGAAACAAAAGTTTGATCTTCGGCTACATTATCTCCAAAAATATAAAGAATGTTGAGACAAAGATGTTTAGGCAGATTTTAAAGAAGCCAAGCAAGAATTTTACCTGAGTATATAGCTGCTTTTGCGCTAAATAACAAGCCCATCGAGTATATCTTTCTGTTGAATTTTTTGGTAATCTTTCAAAGCAGCTTCCAATAAACGCAAGCTTTCCATTTCTTTCAAATTCACAAGCTTTTGAATATTGTTTTGCAATTCTATCAGGAAGCATAATATCATCAGCATCTAAGAAGCATAAAAATCTTCCTTTTGATTGTTGAGCAGCTCGATTCTTAGCATATCCAACGCCTAAAAGCATCAAAAAATCATATACATAGTTTTTGAAGATTACAATAATCCTAACCTCCAGAAACTTCTCCACGACTTTTTGTAAATTGCATTCCTTGCTTTTCGAACATTGTTTGATAAGAGTTGATAATTTCTTGAGTTCCATCATTGCTTCCATCATCGTATATTGAAACCTAAAAAACAACCAAACAATAAGTGAAAAAGTTGATAAAATCTCCCTTCAAAGAATGAGAACGAGCTGAACTGACCTCAAGTGAAGAAGGAGCATCAGTTTGAGCTAAAATTGATTGAAAGCATTCACATAAATATTTCTCTCCATTTTTCACTGGTATTATCACTGACTGAAAAAATAATAATAAATTTAAAAAAAGGGATATAAAAAAGGAACTTACAACTTCCATGGTATGTTGTTCATTTTCTGCTATCATCTTCTTCAGCTTGATTAGCAATTTTCTTTGCGAGTAATAAGCTTTATATTCAGCTTTCTTTCCTAATGATACGTTTAATAAAAAGTTTGTAAAAAGCTTTGTCTTAATTTTGGAAGACAAAAAAAAATCTTTGAAAGTTGCAGCGAGTTTCACATATTTTTTTTCAATGATCCTCTTTTAAAGCCAACGACGTTTCCTAACACGATTGTTCCAATGCGTGCATGCACCTTTAAAGTTTTCTTCAATAAAAAAACGTTTCTTGCGCAAAATGGAATTTTCTTATTTCTCCAACAAATTTTATAAAACTTTGTTTCATACCATTTTTTCTTTATTAATCCAATCCAAAAAGGTTTTTATGGAGAGTCATGGTCTTCTTCCTATGTTAACTTAATAGCCGGGCCAAAAATTACTAAAATAAAAACTCTTTCGCAAGTTGTTGATCAAGTTATTGAAAGTTTTGCGGTTGCTTGAAATTAGTCTCTTGAAAAGGTTTTAGAAGCATGTTTACATCTTTAATTTTGAGATAGTATGGGTTCCAAACTTACTAAAATCTTGTCCCATTTCCTAAATTAAAAACTTCCAAAATGCGGGGCAATAAACTAACTAACTTATTTCGATAACTTAATTTTATTGATTAACTTTTTTTGTTTTGTTTTTATTATCGATGCAAACCCCAAAATTTCATATATTTCTTTTCGTTAAAGATTTTGTTGCTTCAGTTTGCAATGGTAGATGAAAGTCAACAAAGATATGTTCACCAACCACAACAACAACAAAGACCTCAATATATTCATATTCTTGCAAATGCAAACAATGGCGGTATTAGACCAATATATCATCATCAACCAATAATACGTAATCAACTTCTTCCCCAAATGTTATCATCAGCATCTTCAACAGCAACACAACAACCACATCGACCACAGCAAATTGTAACGGTTGTTAAAACGGGTCAACAGCAACAACATATTCAATATGCTCAACATCAACAGCAGCCACGATTAGTTCGTATACCTAATTCTGGAGCCATTGTTCGTGGGCAACTCCTTCCACAAATGCTATCAACAAGACCAAGGCAAGTAGTATATCAACAAACTCGGGTTAAAACTGAACACCACCACCATCAACAACAACAAATATTTCATCACCACCAACTACAGCAACAACATCAGCAACAACAAGCTATTCATTATTCACCTCATGGATATCCAATTCAAAGGGTATATCATGTACCAGCAGGAATGGTTGTTAGACAAGCATCGACAGCTACAGTTGCTGCTGCTACAACTCGGCAAGTAATAAAACAAGAAATAATTTCATCAGATAATAATATTAATAATGGAATTATGATTAAAAATGAAATGACTGAAATTGCTGAACAAGTTTTGGTAAGTTTTTCTTTATTTATTTTTTTATATATTCTTCCGGCGAAAAGTGTTAGTCGAGAAATTTAGCTTTCAAAAAATTTTGCTAGGTTCCTTTTCATTATTAAAAATTTTAGGTGCCTCAAGTTAAATCAGAACCCAATGAAATGATGTATCAAGAGGTTAATAATCCATCTCAAAATGGTTTTCCATTTGAACAACATCAACCCCCACCAAAAACAGAACCAACAGATATACCACCACCATCAGGCGGGGATGGTGGAAATATTGATGTTAGTATTAAAAATGTTGTATGTAATTATTCATTACCTATGCACGTTGATCTCAAAAAGCTTGCTTTAAATACATGGAATTGTCAATATGATCGTTCAGGAAGTGTATTAATGAAACAAATGAGAAATCCAGAATGTCATGCAAAAATATATAATTCTGGTAAAGTTTATATTGTTGGTTGTCGAAGGTTCGTTAGTTAAAATTTGGCCCAAACAAACAAACAAAAAGTTAATAAAATTAATTTCAATTGATGATTTTAGTGAAAATGATTCACGTCGAGCTGCACGAAGAATGGGAAGAGAAATACAAAATATTATGGGTAAAACACAAGATCGGGTAACATTAAGAAAATTTCGAATTAATAATATTATGGCAACTTGCCGACTTCCATTTGGTATTGCCATTCATGAGGTTTGTTGGATAATTAACTCTTTTCTTCTTTTTTTTTCGATCTAAAAAAGATTCCTTTTTTTTTTCTTAGATTAATCGAAAATATCCTAAAGAAACTTATTATGAACCTGAATTAACTGTGGGCTTAATTTGGAAAATGATTGAACCTAAAGCATCATTAAGAATTCATACCACGGGTACTATAGTTGTTACAGGTGCAACATCAGAAAATGATGTTATGATTGCATTAGGTCAAATATATAATTATGTATCAGAATTTCGTTGTGATCCATCTAAATTATCCCGAATTCAACAATCATCATCACGTAAACGTCCAACACCAAATAATAATGACGCCATCGATGATTCAAAACTTGGATTTAAACGTATTCGTGGTGGTTCAACAACCCAACAACAAAGTCGACAACCTAAATATGATGTTGATGAATATGATGAAGAAGATAATATTTCTGGTAATCGATCACTTTGGGAAGATGAAGCTGATCTCTATGATGATGATGATATCCTTTAAATGAAATCTTTAAAGTATTTGTTGTTGTTTGTCCCAAATGAATATGGTTTTTTTAATAGGGTTTTTATTTCTAACAAATAATATTATTGTCTCTCATCATTTTTTCTTTTCTTTTTGTATGTATATTTACTAACCTTTGATTTTATTATATTTGAATCTGCTACTAAAAAAATAATTGCTTGGTTTTGGACAAAAAAAAAATCCATTTCTGTAAGAATCCGAGATCCAGAAAGAAATTTACTTACCCAAAACCTTTATCTTTTTTTTTGCTGATGCAATTTAAAAATCAAAATTTTACTTCTTTTATTTTAAATATTAAATTTCATATTCAGCTAATTTCTAATACGGTTTTATCTTTATTTTTATTGTTCACTACTCTTTTTTTCTTTTTCAAATCTTGCAATAGGTTTTTCTCATCATGTTAATTCTTACCTACTATTACTTTGCCACTGTGTATCCATCATCAAAAAAAGTCTTTTTGTCTTTTCTATTTTTATAATATAATTATTAATATTTCTTTCTCTCCGATGTGATCTTCAAAAAGAAAAAAAGAAAAAGAAAAATATACAGAAAAAAAAATTCTTAACTTTACTCATTAATTTTGAAAAAAAAAGAAAAAATAAACAAAAATATTTCTATCTAATAATTTTCCATTTTTTTGTTTTTTTTTGTTTGCACCAATCTCATTGACTCATCACTCTCTCTCTGCTACTTTTTATTTTTGTTTATTATTTTTGCTTCTTCAAAGCCATGATGGCTTCTTTTTTTCACGATTAATGAAATATGAAATATTTTTTTTGGATTATTTAAATATGAAACATTTACATTTTTTTTCTCTGTGTGATCTTTTTTTTCTTTTTCTTTTTGGTAAATTTTCTCCTCCTCTTTCTTCTCTCTAATTCTTTCATAAACCAAAAGTTATGCTTCTTCGTTCAAGCTTTTTTTAACTTTAAAATTTTATATATATATGTTTATTATGTTAATTAAAACTTGTATCACTCATTTTTATTGACAAAAAAAATAATACTATTACTTTTTATTTTATTGTTTGTTTTTTTTTTAAACCAAAAAATAAATTAATAACTTCAACTTTTAAAGTGGAGGTTTTTAAAACATAAAAAAAGGCAAAAAATTTAGCTTTCATTTCTAAGAAGGCAAGGAAAATTATTCGTTTTCTAATTCATTGCTCTTTCATTTTTACTTGCTTGCATTCAAATTAGAAACAAAATGTGAACCGATGAATAACAAACATACAAGTAAAAAAAGATATGGCAGAAATATCATTGAAGATTGCGCCAAAAAAAACACACTTGTCTTTAGCTTGGTACAAAAAAATTGAAAAAATTGTCAAAGACAAAAAAAGAGGAAGATTATTTCGAAGCTTTATCAAAAAAATATTAAATATGTTTCTTGATTGTCATTCTCTGTTTACAAAATACCAGCAGCAAAAAAAATCTTCGATAGGAGGAGCAGCCATATAGGCGTCAATCTTTGTTATTGATAATTTTGAAGCAAGCAATTTTATATGAATGGTAATTTTTTTTTAGTGTGATTTGGTTTTTACTTCCTAAAGTTTATCTCGCAACATTTTATTTTGTGAGTTGAATAACTTGCTCGTTGATTAGAAACAAAAAAATTCAAAGAGCATTTTTATTTTTAGATTTTTGTCAAAACTTTCTGCAAAAAGTTTAAATAAAAAATCTGATTAAGTTATTATAATTTGATAAGGGTGCAGTACTAAAACGTCCAAAAACTTTATTCACACTTTCACAATGAAAGCCTGCCTCCTTGTGAATCCTGTATTGTTCAAAAAGAAGAAGAAGTGCAACAAAAAATGCTGAAGAAAATTGAGACACTTTAAATTAAAAAAAAATTTCTTCGATGATGAAAGCCTTGTAGAATTACATTGTTGCAACAACAAAAAGTCATTCATACAAAAAAGTTACCAAATCGAGGAGAGAATGGTATTGATAACTTTAAAATTTACTGCCATATTCTTTCTGTTTATATTGCCTCTAATATAAGTAAATTTATTAACAATTCAAGAAACAAATAATTTTTAAAACAACAAAAAAAAGAAGCAATGAGCATACGAATAACTTCAAAAATTACTGTTGAAGCGGCTGCACTAAAATTTCGAAACTTTACGAAAATACAATCCAACAGACTTTTTGGCGCCAAAAAAAGTGGAAAGAAAAATTCGACTTCTTCGCATTTTTTAAAATTCTTTTTCATGTTTTGAGCATAATAAACCTTTCATGACACCATTTTAACACTATCCATTAACAAATCATTATCGAGCGCGTTTTCATAATCTTACATTTTTTATTTGTTTTTTATTTTAGCTATGGAAACAACTGATCATCGTCAACGTAATGAAGGCTTGAAACAAGTAAACGATAACGAAGCAATGGAACTTGTACGTTTACATTTTTTTATCTCTTTATATCATTATGCATACCCACTTTTCCAATTTATTTGCTTTGATAGAATCTTCTTTCTTCATTTTTTATTTCAACACAACAATTTTATTCAAGACCTCTCGATAATGCAGCTTCTTGTTAGCAGCTACCATAATAATTACAACGCTGCAACGTTGTTTTTGATTCTAAAACTTGCCAACTATTTACATGCTTACAACTTTTTCAACTATTGACTGTGATTTTTTAGGCAGCTGCAGCTGAACTTGTTTCAATATCAAATGCTCTTGGATCATCTCAACAACAACGACATTCATCATTACCAGAAAATATCGAAGTTAAGATTAACAGTGTTCTTTCTGGTTTTAGATTTCCAGTTCGTATTGATTTTCAAAAACTTTGTACATTTTCATCGAACTATTCTTTTGGTAAAAGTGGTAAAGCAAAAAGACGACTATTGGATCCTCAGTGTACAGCAATGATTTGTGGCAATGGCTATATTAGTATTATGGGAAACAAAAGGTTTGCATCTTTTCACTCTTTTATTCATCTTTTTTGTTACTGAATTTATCTTTTTTTAGTGAAGCTGATTCTCGACGTGCTGCTGATTTAGTGAATCTCGAAATTGAACGAGTTATGGAACGTAAAGCTCAATCACCAGCAGATTTTGGCATAAAAAATGTCTTTGGTGGTGTCAAGTTTTGTTTTCTCATCAATCTTCATAAGGTTTGCTTGATTTTTCCATTTGTTTTTTTTTTGTTGAAAAATGGTTACTTTATGGATGTTGTGGTTTGATGCTTTATATTTTTTTAGATTGTATCAAAATATCCCAAAGAATCTTCTTATGAGGAGCGTAAAAGATGTTGCTTTGTTAATTGGCTGATGACTGAACCCGAATCAACGTTAAAGATTTATTCAACCGGTTATATTAAAGTCGAGAATGGTTAGTTTTGTTGGTTTATTTTGAATCAAAGATGTTTATAGTTATCTAAGATGTCTTTACATTTATATTATTTAACTTAATCCTACTTTCTTTTTAGCAAAATCTGAAGGTGATGTTCACAAAGCCATTGAGAAAATTTATGATATTGTACTTGAATTCAAATGTAAAAAAGTAGCAAGTAAGTCTACAAGAAAACGTCCAAGAAATGATTCCAATGGTAGTAATGTGTCTGCTGATAGTTCAAATGGTCCAGTTCCAAGAAAACGCCGACGAAAGAATGCCAAGTCTCCTCCAATTACTGGCAGCAAGATGATATCTCCTCATATGTTTTCTATTTCAAAGAATCCAAGAAGAAGTCGAACAATCAGCATTATTACCATAGAAGACTCACCTGTTAATAATGGCTCAAAAATGGCAACTCATCGAAGTGGAAATGGTTTTCGTTTTAATAGCTCTAATACTGGTCCAAATTTGTTTGCTGAAGCATTAGATGAATCAGATGTTCAAATTATTTCAACTCCTCAAAAAAGTCGTGCTGCTGCGAATTCAAAAGCTATTGGTCAGAAGATACTTGATGAATCTGTTCGAACTCAATCGATGAATTATACCTTCTCTAGCATTACTCATGCAAAGTTGCTTGGCGAGATATCTGATTGTTCTATGACTGAAACGCCTCGTCCCTTGGTTAATAGCACCATTTCAAGTGTTACTGATCCGATTTCGCTTACACAAATATCTGATGGTTCTGCAATGGATATTGAAACTCCTCGAAGAAATCAATCATTGAATGTAACAAATTCCAGCAGTATTGGATCGAAGACGTTTGTTGAACTAAAAGATGATTCTGTAATTGATCTTGTTACTCCTCTTCGAAGAAATGATTCATTTAGTTTTACAACATCAAGTATAACTGATTCGAAAATTTTAGCTGAACTCGCTGATGATTTTTCTATCATTGCTTCGATAACTCCTTCTCGGCGCTCTTCTGTCAGTGGACAAATGAATAAATCAAAATTTCTTCCTGATTATCTTTCACCTGATTCAATTATGGCAACAATTTCAAGCACCAATCGAAGTCTCTTCCTTCCAGAATTGTCGTCATCATCATCCTCGTCAGATGATTCCGTTGCTGTTACACCAAAAGAAATTAAACGTTCAAGCTGCCACTCAAATACGAAAGCATCCAAGCTGGTTGAAAGATTTTCTGTTTTCCCATGGGATTCAACTCCAAAAAGAAGAAGAAGTGAACGTCTTAATGTCTCCTCAAACATCGATGCAACTATGATCATTGAAAACTTTTCTGATGTATCAAGCTTTGAAACTTCTGAAATGAACCAAACTGATAAACTCAACTTTAGTGTCTTTAACAATACAACTTTACCTCTTTCTGATGATCCTGGTGCTTCGGAAGAAACTATCGATGGTTGAGGATATTGCATCAAGATGGTTACGGATTTATGATGGAGCTGTTGTTGTTTACTATATAATTTTTATTAACTTTTTTTGTTTATTGTTTTTTATGTTGTCACATTTTTGCATTGTTTTGTTTTGTTTTGTTTTGTCAAGTAAACGGTTTTTTGTTAAAGCTCAACTTCGTCTTTGATTATTTACAGTAAAGGTCTTTCCCTTTGCAAGCATTTTTTTTTGTTCCAGATAAAAAAAGCCCACGATAGTATGCACAAAAACATAACCACTGTAGCAACTTTTTTTGTCTTTATTATTCTTCTTCAAATTACACAAAACTTAATTTAACAATGTTTATAAAAAGCATAAATTATGTAACCATTGATTGTACTCGATTAATTCTTCCATGATTATTTGTTGCTGCCACCGTACTAACAACTGCCACAGTATGAATATTTCTTATATTTGTAGAAAAATTTGTTTTAGAAAATGATAAAGCTGTTTTAAAAAATATTGTTCGAAGTTTTGGATTTAATATTAAAACACAAAATGGTGAAGTCAATGATGCTATATCCAATGCAATATTTTGTGCTGGAGTTATAAATGTTAATGCAAGCACAGGATTTTGATATGTAAAACCAAATAATAGCACCTTTAAAAAAGTTATATTTAAATTAAAGTTAGAAAAGTACGGTAAAAGCTATTTTTTGGAAAGTTTTTGAAATTAATTAAGTCTCAAAGGATTAGTCGTCTGATCTCAAAGGAATAAAAGTTGTTGCAAAAAATAATTGTTGCTTTTTTGTAGTCACAAAATCCAAAAGTCAAAAGTCAAAAAATAAAATGAAATACGGTAAACTTGCAACTCAAAATACAAAATAAATTCTGAGATTCAAAGTACTGTATTTTTTTGTTTTGTTTTACCTTTGAATCTTCCAACAAAAAAGCCGTAATTTTTTCCCCATCACAAAATATTTTTCTCTCTTTTTGGGTCAGCAAAAAAAAAACTTACTTCAATGGAAGTATAAAATAAATGAGTGATGAGTAAAACGACGGAAACAGCAAACAATCGAATATCATTATGAAATTGTTTTTTATTTTCAACTAAACGCTTTCGTCGTCGATATAAAAACGTTACAGTAAAAATATCCATTGCAATTGTGAGTATGCAAGAAATTATGGACATGGTGAGTAAAAAGGTGGATTTTCGAACCTGCAACAAAAAAAAAAGTAATTTATAATTTTCTGATCATGAATATCAAAATTCTGTTTAAAAAAAAGTCTAAAACACAACAAAAATTTTGTTATAAAAATTTTGAAAAGCAAAAAATGGTTTTTACGATATCGAAATGAAATTTTGTCTTTTGAGGTTTTTACTGTATAAATTATTTTTAAGCTTGATTTAAACTTACAATAGCTCCCATACTATTATTATTTATTCGATATCCTTTATAATTAATAGCTGGATAATCAATAAACATATAATAACTTCCAGCCACTAATAACCAAGACATATAACAACCAGGAATAAGAAAAATTAAAAGGACAATAATCCAAAATTTATCTGGATTCCAAAAAAAATTATAACTTTTAACCATTATTATTGCGGAGAAACGATTAAATGCCATTAAAACGTGAACAATAAATTGAGAATGTTGTAAAACGCAAGCAATATAATACCAAATAGTTAAAATTAAATTTTGTTTGGAAAGTGAATCACAAAATGAAAAAAGTAATGGAATTTGTCCCAATCGATCATTGATATAAAACATTGGAATTAAAGCTAAATCAATGATGGCGAGAAGTTTGATGAGATTATAAAATGGTGAATGCATTTCAACTGCAGTATATCGAAATAGCATCCTCGCAAACAGGCAATAAATTATGTAACATGGAATTAAATAAATTAAAGGCCAAAGGGCTTGGATTTCATTTGTCATTATTGAAATCAGACACTGAAATATTTGTAAAAATATTTTTAAGAAGAAAATATAAAATTTTAAGCGCCCACGCGGAATATTATTTTTTTAAATAAAAATGCAAACAACGATTTGAAAGCAAAAGTTTTGTTTCAAAGAAAGAAAAATAATTTCTCACTTCTTAAATTGAAACTTTCAATTTGCCTTAGAAGTAAGTTTTAGAAGTAAGTTGGCAAGATTCTAGAAAACTTTATAAAAATAAACTGAAAATTTGAAGTAAAAGTTTTCTCAATTTTAAAATTTGGTTAAAGGAAAAAGTCGTCTAACTTCTTGCAATTTCCTTGTTCACTGATTTTTATTTTATAAAACTGTCCAAGAGCAAAAAATGTACTGTAATATTTAGAAAATTAAAATCAAAGAAATAAAAACTTTTTAATCTAAATTATTTTCCCATATTGCCTTGCCCTACCACAATGAAATCCTTTTTTAAAAAGTCGTCATTTAACCTTAAATTTTATTTGCCAAAAAACAATATAGTATTTAAAAAAAACTAAAATAGGAAAAAGGTTTTATTTCCTGAGCTTTTTATAGCCCTCTTTTATTTTCTTTACCCACAAACTCGCTATTGTTTTTTGAAAAAAAAAAATTATTCAACAACAACAATTTCCGAATTCAATGAACATTGAAAAGTTGATGTGAGAAAATTTTATTATTATTTATTTTTGTTTTACAAATTTTACATTTACGTGAAAATTTTAAAACTTTGATACGATTTTTTGTTTGTTTATTTTTGACCGTCATGCAATAATATTTTTTTTCTTTGGGTAAAACAATCCAAAAACTTTAGTATTATTTTTACTCTTTACGAACTTGGAAGCTTTTATTTTTGCGCGATTGGTATAATTCCTTTTTTTGGTTCACTTGCATAAAACAAGAGAAGAAGGATGACACTACAAAAAAACATTTATTGGTTTTTCTTCCCTGAAAGTGAGAAGAAAAAATGTTGCATGGAAGTTAGAAGGATACGAATTACAGAAAACGAAAAATTTAAATCAAATCCAAAAAAATTATTTTATTAAATTTTCATTTTCTTTGAGCTATGTTTTATTTTTTCAACAAAATTTTTAATAAATAAAAAAAAAATAGTTGGCTAAATATTTTTTAGAAAAACTAAAAAAATTGGCACATAAAATTAAAAAAGCAACTTTATCTTAAAAGTAATTTTTATAATTATGTATTTTCAACTCCCTTTTGGCGTATATCTTTGCATTTATGAAATAAAAAAAAATAAAAAGGTAAAAACGCATGTTCAAATCCCATTGGCCCATCCTCATATTTGCATTTTGCCTATGAAAACAAAAACATAGTTTACCGTACCCGCCTCTTTTCAAAAGTATAAAAGTTATGTTTTGTTTTTAATGTATCTTTTTTAGCCGCATGTTTTATTTTTTTTGATGATATTTTTTTATAACAAAACCCAAGAGAATTTCGCATTTTAACTTTAAAAGATGGATCCTCATTAATTTGCTAAATTTGGATAAATATTTTTTCTTTCTTCTCTGTTTTGAGATGAATCTCAAGGGATTCTTAGATAGCAAAGAATCATAGAAAAAAAGGTTGGATTATTGAAAACAAAAAAACGTGATAAAGAAAATGAGAAAAGATTAAAGCCTAAAAATGCAAAAAAATAAACACAAATAAATAAAATATTTTCAAAAAAAAAAGGAAAAAATCCGATACAAAAGAGTCAAATTTAAAATATGTAAGATAACTTTTTTTTTAAACAAGAGTCCTTCTTTGACGGCCATTAATAATAATCATTAAGAAAATATTTCTTTTGCCACCACACTTGTTTTCGAATAATTTATGCTTCGAAAGTTAATTTTTTAACTAAAGTTTTAGCAGCAAAAAAAATTAAGTTTACGGTTAAATAAATTTTCAAAAAATCTTTTATGAGAAAAATAAATAAGTCTAAATATTCAAAGAGCAAACAAAATATAAGCTAATGCAGGAAATTAATAGCTTTTGTTTAATTAGCTATTAATACGCCTTGAAATTAATTTTAATTTCAAACCAAGCGCTTGTAGCATTTACTCAACAAAAATAAATTATAAAAAAAGAAGCAAAACTTTTATTAAAATAAAAATGGAACAAAAAAAGGCAACATTTAAAATAAAATGAAAATTTGAAATTGCAACAATTGGTTGGAAATTATATTATGTTACTTGGTATAAAAAAATATATAAAAAGATGTGTTTTCTTTTAGGTAAATAAATAAATAAGCTTATTAGTAGTGTAAAGCGGAAGAAGAAGAACGAAGGTGTCTTTGATGGTGATGACGATTGCTACTTCGCACTAATTCAAAAGAAAAATTAATGTTTTTCAATCAAAAAGCCTTTTTGTCAATGAACTTTTTATTTTTTTAATTTTTATTTATGGATAAAGGAAGCTGATTTATGTCCTCTTCAGAATACTACAAACTTGTTGCTTTTTTTATTATTATTTAAGAAATCTAAAAAATATTATATAGTTTCCTAAAAATTTAAATTTTTCTTTTCATAGAAATATCTTTTTCGGATGCGAAATAAAAATTTATTTTAGATTATATGTATGTATGTTCGTTATCATCAAATAAGCAACAATACAACAAAAAAATATGGTATTATTATTTTAAAAGATAATAAATTTACTTTAGTTTTAACATTTTCATCTTTTTTTTGGCAAAAAATTAAAGTTAAACAAGGCATGATTTTTTTGGAGGGAATGTTGTAGTCATGTGAGTTGTTGTTGTGGAAGCTTTTGTTGATGTTGTTGTTTTTGGAATTACGGTGGTTGTCGTCGTCGTTGTTGTTGTAATTGGTTTTCCAACACCCATGGCAGGCATTTTACATACCACATTAGTTAATCCTCCATTAGTAATATCATGCCAAGTTTTAATATATCCATTTCCTTCTAAAAAAAATTATTTCATTAATTTTTTTAAAATTCGATTTAAAAAACATACCATTCGTCATCTCATATCTAACTAAACGTTCAGTAAAAGTTTTACCCTGAAATCCATTGGGTTCTTGTAAAGGCCCATAAGAAGTATACCACCAAACACCCCATTTAACATAATCAATTTTAGAGCCATCTCGATTAATAAAATTTTTTACGTCCCATTCTTTATTTAATGGAATATAAATTCCAAGACCCAAGCCATCTTTCATAGCGGTTGGGGCAAAAGGCTTAGTTGCTAAAAAAATACACATAGGTAGCTAAATTTTAATAAAAATTATTCTTTTTTTTTGCCAAAAACAGATGAAAAAAAGAATATTTAACTATTTTTAAAAAGTTTATAAAATATTTTTTTCACTTACACAAAAATTCATTTTCTTCTTCACAATGAATGGAAGCTGGAAAAGATCTTTTATCAATTCCTTCACAAAAATTATCATCAATCATTCGAACTTTCTAAAAGTTATAAAAAAATATTAATAGCTATTATTTGTTGGGCTATGAAAGGATTCCTCGGGAACAGGTTTTTTTTGACCTTGGCAAGGCTTATGGAGTTACTTTTCATTGTAGCTTTGTTTACTGGCTTAAAGCTAATCAATTAAAGCCAAAGTAAAAAAAAACTTTTTATTTACCTTATCATTATGAACTTGAACAATTTGATAACAATTATGGTTTCCACATGTAGCACCCATAATCCATCCATTTGGGCATGAATACGAATTATAAACATATTGGATTTTATTAGACAAATTATTAGGTTGAAATTGAGCCGTAGTTTTGCATAATAAATGTGTGGATTTTGAAGCCACAACATTCATCCAAATATTTTTATCTACAAAAAATTTTTTATTGTCACAAAATTTAATTTTAAATATTTTTTTTCTTACTTTCAATTCTTTTATACGCTACTAATCGACCAACATTTGATTGAGGAGTAGTTGAACCCCATTTAGAATATACATTTTTTGAACCATCTCGATTAATAAAATTTGTTGGATTTAAAGGTTTATCTATTGGAATATATAATCCTAAAACCAAACCAGTAATGGAAGAAAGTCGAGCATAGTTTGGTAGAGTAGCTAAAAAAATAAGTTATGCAAATTTTTTTAGTTATGAAATTATGTTTATAATACCCAAAAATTCATTTTCTTCTTCACTTCGAATAACAGCTGGCAAAGCAGTTTTTTCAAAATCGGCACAAAAATTGTCATCAACCATTCGATCTCTCTAAAATAAAAAGCTACCGACTTTTATTTAATTAAAATACTTGGATTACTGCTGCTTACTTTTGCGTCAGGAACTGAAACAATTCGATAACAATAATGTCCATTATTAACAAAACCTAAATCAAATCCTGGTGGACAATGATAATGTTCCAGATCTTTTTTAGCAATAGCATGGCTAAAATTTAAACAAAACAAAAACACAAATATTCCAAAAATGAAAAAAATGTTTTTCTCCATTACACTTGGTTTTGCAAAAAAAAAAGGAAAAAAACTTAAAATGATTATTTTCTGTTTTCAAATGTTGTTTCAATGTTTTATTTTAAAACATAAAAAAATTCTCATAGATAAATTTTTATAATTTTAGTTATGACTAGTCGGGTGGCAGGGCTTCGGCGCGCGAGAAAATGCTTCTCTTTTTCATAAACACTTAATAGTTGTAAAATAATTTAATTACCATTCATATTAATGCTTTTTCCCATTGTTTTTTTCGCAAAAAATATTTGAGGTTCTCATCCCAGCGATCCATCCAACGACATGAAACATTTGCACTCGCCTCTTCTCATCTCCATTCATTTGCATTTCATATGAATAAAGATCCTTAAAGGCGTTCAATGAAACCTTCTTTATTCCCGAATTTTTCTTTTTGCTTATGATAACGAAAAAAAGAAAATTTGCATAGAAGCGACGCACGCACTAACAATAGAAATAATAATAGGAAAGAAAAAAGGACAAGTAGAATAAACTCCATCCCAATCCACCACCACTGCTGCCTTTCGATTAGCAACAACGTCAATATCTAAAAAAAATTTTACTTTTAAAACCTGTCAGAAATTCCAACTTGGTCCTTCCTTCATTATTCTAAAAATTGTGCATGGGGTTAATTTTACTTATTTTATTATTGATCTTGAAATTTTTGTTGCATTTTTATTTATTCATATATATGTATGGCTGTGTTTATATTTTTTTGTTTGAGTTAATAAAAGTTAATAAAAAATATGTAATTGAATTAGGGAAAAATTAGATTAGCTTGAGCTGATGGCATCTTAGTAGATGGCTAAATTTTTAAAGCCAACTCCAGAGAAGCTTCTAAATTATAAGTGCTTTTTTTCTGAATTACTGCTTCACAATCATTAAATGCGTTAGGAATACTATTAATTAGGATTTGAATTTCTTCTGATAAATTACAGTTGCTTTAAATATCTTTCACATTTGGTTGGAGTTTCGTTATTAACAATTGGTTCAAAGAATATCTCAATTTTTTCAAAAGCAAAAAGGTTTTCAGAATTATACGTCCTGTGTTACAGCAGTTATGAAATTATATTTTGCTCCTCCACCTTATGAGATTAGTGAATTTTTTTTCCATTTTTTCTATGATGCTTTTTTTTGATGAACACAAATGGACTTGGTCCATAAGTGAAAATATTCATTCCGACATTGTCACACTGTTTTGTTTTTTTCGTTTGATTTAATTTGGACATTAAAACTTATTATTCTTTCTTGAAAGGAGTCTGCCAAATTTCACAGCTCTCTTTTTTCTTAATAGTTCTTTGATGATTTTTTTTTGTTACAACGCTTGTAAATCACTGTGGATGCGCGCGCGTCTGGTTAAAAAAATTATTTGTTTTTTCTTTGTTATTTCTCTGTTTAGCTCCGATCTATCTAATCCCTTTATCTTTAATAAAGTATGAAGCTTATGCCGATATTCAAAAGCTCACGCTCCTTTCATCTACTTATTGTGGATTTTGCCCTATTCCATTGAAATTTGAGCTTCTTAAAAAATTATTGTTCATTCAAAAGAAAAATGGAATTTTAAAGTATTTTTATGGAAGTTCAAAAATGCTCAAATTAAAAAATTTTCACGAAAGAAAACTACCTTCAAGGAAATTATCTTCTGCTAATAATATCCTCCTATCATTGCAACACCATTCTTCAATTAACCCAATCAAAGCAGATTCAAGTTGTACTACTATTACACAAAGTTTTTCAAACTTTAAAAATGAAACCATTCAATCTGGAAATTTTTCTCAAATAAATGATGATCAAAGTAAAGAAAAAATTTCCTTTCTTTCTAATGAATTATTATCATCGACGTCATCTAATATCGCGTTAAAACTTAATGTTTCATTTAATTTTTCATGGGATGATAATTCTAATTTAACAAAACTTATACCATCTTCTTCCCCAAAACAATCCAACTCTGCTGCTGCAGTTGTTGCTGCTGTTGGTGTTGTTGCTCCACGTTTATTATCTCCTGCTCGAAAAATTACGAAGCAGGAATTCCTTGAAATGGTGTCGCGTTTTGAAGATGAATTTTAAACACGATTAAAATAATCAAGTGAATCTGCAAAAACTTGATCCTATTGTTATAAATTAATTGATTTTTTTAAAACTTCATACAAAAAATTATAGTAATAAGTATTTATTTATGTTTTTTGTTGTTGTTAAATCTTGCTTTTTAAATACCTCAATGTTTAATGATTTCTTTGCTTACTTTTTTTTTGAAATAAATCTTATAAAAAAATTTTTATCGAAAATATTAAAACATTTTAATATGTTTTTTTTTCTCATCACAAATTCTTATTCATATTTAAAAATAACAATCATACATAACCATGTTTTTTTTGTCGTCTTTATTTTATTTATTCTTTCTTCATTTTTATGGCAAATGTGGAGAGTCAGTTATCGATCCATTGATAGGTTTGTTATACCTTTGCATCATCAAATATGTGATGGTATATCGAAGGGATGGCGTATATCATCTACCAAAACTTTTTATTGCTTTTTGAGAAATAAAAAGCCGCCAGAAAAAAATTATGAATAGTATGGTCTGTTTTATTTTGATAGTGGTATTTGGATCTTATAAAATCGTTTTCAAGGATCCCAAAATCTTTAAAACACTTCAAAGTTGGCCACCGCTCAGTACCGCTTCATTTTTATGCAATGCAAACGAAAGCTTTCTTCCTGGCGCTTTCATTCACATTTCCAACTCTCTTGTCATTTCTCTCTCTCTCACGTCTTTTTTTTTGCCTTTGCTGAAAAAACATATTTTTATATCCATCATGTGTCCATGTTCGATATTTTTTTCTTCAAAAGGGCGCTTTTTCAATTTATGCCAAATCGTGCGGGGCACTATCTAACCTTTCGGATTTTAATAACATCGCGCTTTTTTATTTGGAAGGAAATTGCTACGAAGCGAGTTGTTGCCTTTGAACAATGCTTATTTGTTGCCTTGTATAAAAAGCAGAAAACTTTAACATATTTTTTATTCATATTTATACACTTTTTTCATCTCATCTGCCGCCATTTTTATTTTTCCTCTTTTTTAGCTATGTACTTGCTATTTTTGTATCGCGTCTTTCTTTTTTTCTTTTCAATAAAAAATATGAGAACTTAGAATTTCCTCGCCATACTATTTATTTTCTTTTCTAATAATTTTAATAAATTTAAATAATTTTTCTTCAAGAATATATTTCAAAAAACCCAGGTTTTATTTCTCATATTTAATATTGAAAAATTCTCAAGATATTTAAATAATTTTTTCTTAGATATTGGAAGATTTATTTTTATAACAAAACAAAAAATGGTTAACCTTTTCTCATTATTGTTGGTTTTTACGATTTTTCGATGCGTCGCCTTCCACTTTTCAAATTTACTTGGAACTGGTGATTATGCAATTGTTAGAATTCAAAATTGCACTATTTCCTGTGAAAATAATAGTCATGATAATTATTGTATTTACCCTATGTCTAATGATGATATTCATCGGTAAATTTTTAACAAAAATTTATTTAGAGAGAAATCATAATTGCTATCATTTTAAGCTTCAATTCTTCTTTATGCAGTAAACATTTTTCCATTTTATATATTCCTTCAGAAGTTGATTCAAAAGAACCTCCACGGATTTTAACTATATTTGATAGTCATATCCATAAAACTCTCGCTTATCGCGTAACTAATATCGATTATCCATCTTCATTATCATATGCCACCACAACAATATCATCATTGAAAATGATGAATGACGACGATGCTGATTTTTCTTTGTTTAATAATAACAACGCAAAAAACGTACTTGTTTCTCAAATTGTAATATATTATTATAAACTTTTCTTCCAATGACGCTTTTTTGTTTATTTTTATTTTTCAGGTTGGAGTTGTTTATGATCATTTATCAAAATATCTTTATATTATTTATAAAAATTATCAAACTTTCAATAAACTTACCGCAGATGTTTACATTATTGAAACAGCAAAAGAATTTAATATTCGTCATAAATTTAATAGTTGCCTCCCAGATTTAAGCCATGAAATTTTGAATACCACAAAATTATTGAGCAATAGCTTCCTTTATCGAATTGATGTAAATAATTATTTCTTAAATACACAATGGTCTTCGGACATTTATTCCAAAAAAGTTAGCACTTTACTTTTATTATTTTTTCGTAATTTTTTGAAAATTTCTTATTTTTAAGTTTTATTATCATAAAACCACTTTTGATGCTGAAGATGGAAAATATATAACTAAAATTTACTCCATTCCATATTCTTCTATTGTATACAATTTAAAGTTTGGCATTCCTGGAAAACTTATTAAAGAATTCACAGCAGCAAATAATTCATTTACTCGCTTTAATGTTCAAGTTAACAATGGTTTGATTTATAGCACTGCAGCCCTACAACAACCTTCAAAAAATAAATTTATGCGTTATATTTCGTTCGTTTTTCTTTTAATGAATAAATTTTTGGAGGAAAAAATTTTTAAAAATAATTATTTCAGTTCAACTTCTGAAAATGTTCCCATCGGCATCAAATGTCCATCCAATGAAATCCATATTGATGATTCTTTTTTTGTTTTAACTGGTTGGGAACTTTGTAAACTTCGCGATGTTGAAAAAGCAGATTTCCAAACTTGTAAAATTTCTTATGCTTCTTATTCGGTTAGTAAAATGACGATTTCTTTAATTGCTCTTTTTTTTAAATCAAAAGATGACTTTTTAGAATTCACCTAAATCAGTTTTTCTTGCACCAATCTTTTTCATTCTTGTTACTTATAAAATTGTAGCTGGTTATTAATGACTTAAAAACTTTAAGCAACATTTAAAATGAATTTACCTATTTTTTATCATTAAAATTTTTTTAATTGTCTCATCAAATATTGATTTTGAAATTTTTTTTGTCAACTACTTTTTTCATTTTTAAATGTTTTTGGATCCAATAAAGTTTTTTACTAGCATAAGCTTTTGTTTTTAAAAGCAAAAAATATTGAATTGAAAATTTAAAATAAATTTTTTTTACTGTGACTGTCTCTTTTTATAAATAAACTCTTGCAACAAAAAAGTGTACAAACTTTATTATTATTTTTTCGATAGTGTCGAAAAATGTTACAAAAAACTTTGATAATTCCGAAGGTTATGAAATTGTTCTTCTTTGGCTCTATTACCCTTTCTTTTTTTGTCCCAATCAAGCTTAAGAAATTTTTTTTTCCATAACAAAGGAAATATATTATTATTTTGCCGCATCGTAAACCTCTCTCTTTTTTTCTTTCATTTTTTGGCCATTGATGATCCTTCGTTTTTTCTTTGTCGGCTTTCTTTTTTTTTACAAGTGTGTTTTCAGTCTTTCGGGCAATCGCTTGGATGTTTTCATATTGAAACACGTGAAAAAAAAGAAAAGCTTTCTCTCTTTTGGTTTTTTTTCTTCATAAAAAATATTTTTTTCGTGGTCCAAGCGGCTATGGCCATTGATTGAACAGAGAAGCCAAGACTTGAAATTTTTTTTATTTCAAAATGATTTTTTTTGCTAATCGAAAGATTGTCGCTTTTAATTAACAACAATAAAATAAAAATATAATGTTTTCTCGTTAGTTTTTTTTTCTTCACTAAAACCAGTTGCTACTCTTTTGCGTTCGTTTACTCTTAATTGATTTCCGCGTCAGCAGCCATTAATGATAGTTACCTACGTTTTTTCATTTCACTTTGAACCAATACTTAGTTAGTTTTGTTATAAATGGCATTTCCAATTTTAAAACTAAATCCTTCTAAAAGTTACTTTTAATAATGCTTATTACATTTTTGATTAAAAATAATATTGATTTTTTGTTTTGTTGTAATAATTTTTTATTACATTTTTTTAACGCTTAAAAATTTTCTTTTTTCGCTCCACTTTTTAAGCCCCCGTTTTAGTCTTTTTTCTTTTTTTGCAGAAAGTTTAAAACAAATAAAAATTCAGAAAATAGGAATAATTTAAATATTTTTAGAATTAATTTGATCCTTAAACTTTTTGTGTTCATATTTTAAACTATGCCTCGAAACAATTATTATGATGACGATGACAATGGTGACGGTAAGGAAATTAGCCTAAATAATAATAAAATGATTTTCATATTTTTTTGGATTTTCAGATTCCTGGCAAACATTCTTCCGATGGTATAATAAGGATTTTAATATTTTTATTCCAAAATTGGTTGAAGAAATTTTACCAAAATCCAATATTGTTTTACCCAAAAAATTTATCAACAAAGCTGATATCGATAAAATGTTGAAAATTATTTCTGATTTACGAAGATCAAGTCGATGGAGGAATAATGAAAGAAAAATATTTGAACATAGCATTTACAAAGCAATCACAAACCTTCGAATTCAATTGAAAATTAATAAGAAACTCAATGAAATTCCGATCGTAGCATTTGCTGGCGATCAAGAATTTTTTTGTTCATTTAATAATAATGGCGAATATGAAGCTTTTGAAGATATCGATAAAACTATTCCACTCGATTCAATATTTTGTGGGATCCTTCCCATTCCTAGAATACATAGAAGAATATTGAAGATTCTTTTTATTGAGAAAAGTGAACAATTTATTAATTATTATTGGGCTAGTTTAGTTTCGCAAAAAGTGGATCATTTTTATCGAAGAAAAATTCGAGCAGTTGCAGCAGTAATAAATCCTATTCCACCCGAACAACATGAACAAGAAGATTTGGATGAACCCAATACACCTCCACCACAACCACAGCCTGCCCATGTTGAAATACGTCCTCCTATTACAATGGCACCAATTGGAGATTATTTTATTCCATCTATTGCTCCACCAAATACAATTCAAGCATTGGATGTTTCATCAATTCCTTCTCTTCCACCACCTCCATCTAATTTGACGGCTACAAATAATCAACCATCAAGTTCGAATTCAACTTTGCGACCATCCCAAATAATTAAAACCATTGAATCATCTTCGGAAGATGAAGATTCATCCGATGATGATGAAACCCCAAAAATTCGGGTGATTGTATTGTCGTCAGATTCAGAATAAATATTAAATGGAATAAATATGCTAAACAGTTTTTTTGCCATTTTCTTTTTCTTTTTTTTTTCCTTCAGTTATAAACTTTATAGTATTTTAAATTAGTCTTTTAAAATTTGGTAAAACATGCATTCCACTCCTTTAAATTTAATATTATTTAATAAAATAAAAGCTTTTTTTGATTTTATTTTTCTTTCTTTAAATCAATTGGAAATATTTTAAAAATAAAGTTTTGAATTCATTTATGATTATTAGCAAATATTTTTATTTCGGAGTATTTTATTCAATTTTTTACAACAATGACAATATTTTATTAAAACAAAAAATTTAATAAACAAAATTCGCAGGATAAAGAGCAAATATTTGATTTTATTAAAAGAAGTAAGTTTATTTATATTAAGTTAGAAAGCGAAGAAATAAAAAAAACATTTTTGCAAGGAATAAACTGCAAATGAAAAAAGATGTTTCAAACACATCATTGATAACAATATCAAAAAAAATAATTTTATTTTTATTATTTAACCATAAAAATTAAGAATTTAAAATAATAATAACAATCAAGACCTATTTGCGTCATTAAAATAAAATTAAATGCATTTTTATCTTTATTACTTTTTTAAATTTCCATCATTTTTTTTTCTCAAATAAATAGATGCTTGATCTCAAAGAATTTTATGATTTTTTTTCTTTCGTTGATCAAAATTTAAAGATGAAAATTTCTTGGAGATTAACTTTTGTGTTTTTGTTTGCATCATTGTAAGTTCTTTGATGAAATTTTTACAGAAAAAAATAAAATTGAAGTTTAGTTTTCAATTTCGGAGTTTGAATGGCCAAGATTCTTCAACTTGGCCGTATTATCAAACGTCCCAAGCAGGCTCTATGGAAACAGGAGGATTTACAAATGATGGTGGAGAAACAAGTCAGTAAATTAAAAAAATATTTTTTTAGACAATTTTATTTAAAATAAAGGATCTCACAAAAAATATTTTCGAGTATTTTTTTAAGTCAAAAGTCGATTAAAATTTTACAGAAAAAAATTTCCAAGTTTTCTTGAAGTTTAAAAAAATTATTTACTTTTAATTTATATATATATTTTTGCAGTTGCAACAACAGATTCCAATTCTGTAACAGGATTTGAAACTCAACCCCAAGCATCGGTATCAGCTTCAATGGGCCCTATTACAGATGTCACGAATACTCCAGGCTATCAAACAACTACTATCGTCACAGATGGTGGCGTTACTCAAACTCAAACTTTTGCATATTCACCAACATTTAATCCACCACAAAATTGTTATGGAATAATTTTTGCGGGGGAAATGTCTCGATCAATTTCATTTGAAGAAAAACAATTTTTTTATAATATTGTTTTACAAATTGCTGGAAATTTTCAAAATAGTGGCATTCAATTTGCTGTCACCACTTATGCTTCCAATGTTTTTCAAGATATAGTTTTTCAAAGTTATAATAATTTTGTTGGCAATGTTAATTCCATGGTTTCAAATTTGCCTAATCCAAATAGTGATGTAACTTATATTGCACCGTAAGCTTTTTTCTTTCCGGTGCTGAGACAAAAAAAATGAATTGCTATTCTAAAAAAAGACAGGTTTAAAATAAAAAGAAAGAATTTTTTTTTCAGAGTTTTAGATGATATTTATAACATGATCTCTTCCAACCTCCCTGATAATAGAATCAGTGTATTAGTTATGGGTGAAATGGAGTAAGGGTTTTTTTCTGTTCAAATTCCACATCGAAATTTTTTGATTTAGAGCCATTCGTGATCCATCTGCAGGATATTCAGCTTCAAAGACCCTTGCCGCAACTGGAACAAACATATATATTCTTGATTATAGCAGTGGAGTGATTAGTAATAGTTTATGGCCATATCTCACAAATAATCGAAATGATCGAATTATAAATGGAACTGGAATCAATCAAGATCAAATTTATTCTGGATTTTATAATACTCTTGTAATGGATATTAACAATGGAAATTGCTAAAAAAATATATGAAAGTGTCTTATGAAGCTTTTAATCCGGACGAGAATGGATGGTTTTGAATGAAAAAAGTATTTAAATTTTTCTTTCGTCATAAGTTTTGCAGGAGTTTTTTTTTCTCATGATTTTCTCTGCAACTTTTAATCTTATTTAATTGTTTTAAATTTACTTTTTTTGCAAAAATAAACTTTGGTATTTTTTTTATCGCAACGTTGCTAATTTCTTTAAAAAAAAAAGAGTATTTATTTTTTTGTGTTTGAAATAAATTCGGTGCACTTAGTTTTTTTGCCAAACAAAAAAGTGAAATATTTAATTGTTTAAAATTATTTTTTTTGTTTGCAAAATAAAAAGAAAAAATAATTAATAAACATTTTTTCTTTTAAATTTGTATCCTCAAAGATTGTTTGTTTGAGGTGGCACCACTTTAACATGAAGAAAAAAAAATGTAGTTGACGAAAGAAAAGTATGGTAAAAAGAAAAAAATTATCGGAAACAATTAATTTTTTAAATGACAAAAATTAGATGGTTAAACTAACTTTGTTTGATTATTATTTTTTTTTATTGCAGCAAAATACATACCCTCCAACAACAAAACAAAAAAATGAAAAAAATACAAAGAACAACGACGACATAGGAAACGAGAAAAAAAAATCCCACATTGTGACCTCCTCCAAAAAAATAAATAATAAAAGCAATTATGCTTCGAAGAAGAAGCAAGCACACGCTTAGAAAAAACATCTAAAGTTTTTTTTGTTGGGAGATTATATTTTTTAAAAAGATAATAATTTAAATTTTCAAAGATTAGAGCAAAAAGTATAATAAAAAAAGGGTTTTTTAAATGAAAGAAAATTACTTTTAATTGCAACAATAAATTATTTATTAGAAAATAAGTAAAATAAAAAAAATAATAATAGAGGAATTTATTTAAAGTCAGAAGCTTGCTTTTAAACAAGACGAGTAGGAGAGAATAAGAATAAAATAGAAAGGTCGAGAATAACTTTTTTTCTTCTTTTTCTAATATTTATCTATTTTGTGGTTAAAAATTTGGTAACGCAAGAAGCAATTGTAATAATATTTAAATTATTTGTTAGCTCCTAAACACAAGGATTATGGAACTTTGATGGATTTTTAAAATTAATTTCAGAGGTTAGACCAAAAAACATTATTGTTTTTGATCACTGAATTTATAAGAATTTTAATAAGTTTTAATTCTTTCAAAGCAATGAATTATTGGGAAATATTTAATCTAATATTAATTATTATTACCTTGCCTGCCTTTATTTTATATTTAACATTTGCAATAATTTTATTTCAAACAACTTTATCAACATTTAAAACTCCATTTTTTTCTCTCATGAAACTTTTGTCCATCATTGATTTAACAATATATTTTATGTATTTATTTGGAATTAAAATAGGAAATTTTAAAATTTTCTTTCCCATTTATGATATTTTTAGTATGCCTAATATTATTATGACTATATATGTTTATATTGTAACTGTATTACAACATTCTCAATTTATTGTTCATACTTTAGTTGCGTTTAATCGATTTATAGCAATTGTATATACAAATTCATACAATTTTTTTTGGAGAAATAATTTACTTTGGGCATACTTTTTGGCTTTGGGTTTACCAGCATGTTATATGACTTTTTTAATTCCATCCCAAGGTATAATGAAATATGAAAAAATTGATGAAATGAATTATACCGCGTATCGAATGGAAAATGTTGGAGATGTTATTGTAAGTTTTTTTTAATTTTTTCATTTGAAAAAGTTTAGTAAAACGCAAAGTAGCGGATGTAATTTTTCTAAGTTTTGGAAAATAAGAATACTATCCTCTAAAATCAAATTTATAAGGTTTTTGTGAAAATTTAGCTTGGAGAAACTGTTGGAATTCAGAGCGAAATTTTTTGTTAAGTTTAAATTTCACAGAAGAAAGCCGGATAATTTGCATATTTTGTATTAAAAAAGGGATTTGTTCGTAGAAAATTAAAAGCAATATTTTTGAGGAAATACTTCTTTTCGAAAGTACTTTGTGAATCAACAAAAAAAAGCTTTTTTAATTTTTTCTGAACTTTTTTTTGGCAGCTAAATTTTAGTAAGAATAAGTTCAAAAATTTATTTTGCTGATTTCCAAAAAAACAAAATAATTTTATTATCCAAAAAAAGTCTTGAAACCTTTTTTATTTATTTTTTGTTTATTTTCAGAACGTTCGAAATTTTATTTATTTTATAAATTTGATGATAACAGTATTACTTTGCATTTTCATGGACGCTATTACAGTATTTTTCTTGTCCAAACGTAAAAAAGCTTTTAATACTCCACAATTTAAAACAGAAATAAAATTATTTTTTGTTTCCGCAGCTATGTTACTTACCCATTTATTTTATGCTTCAATTATGGTAATCTTTTTTTAAATGTAAAAAATATAGTTTAATTTTTTTGTGTTTCTAATTTTAGTTTTTTGTCGCATTTTTTCCATCTCCATCCATTGAAATTAGTTTACAATTAATGCTGCCATTATTTCAAGTTGCAACAGATTTTAGCACTTTGGCTTCACCATTTTATTTATTAGCACTCAATCCAAAATTATTTAAAATTATGAAAGAAAAATTTTTTAAACGTCAAAGTTTTACCACAAATACGGTGGTTTTTGCTATGTATCCAAGTAATGCTAAATGAATATTGAGAAAAAAATGTTTATTTTTATTATTTATTTTTGATGTTTTCTTGAAATTTATCATTTTTTTTCTATGACTCTTTCTTGTTAACAAAAAAATAATGAACAATAAATATGAATGAAACTCAGCCTTTCTTTATTTGTTATGGAAAATTATATATGAAAAGTGAAGATTTTATCTTTAGTTAATTACCCTACAAACTTAAGGTAATCATAAAATTCCAGCTCTTTTTAAAAAAGTGGCTTTGGAAAAGAAAAATAAATTTTGGAAAGTTTTGCTTTTTTATAAAGTGAAACAAAAATATTTATAAAACCAAAAAATTATTGATTTCAATTACAGAAGTAATTATTCTGAATTGTGGAAGATGAAAAAAAATGAAAAAAGCTTGGAGCACTCGAGATTCCCAGGAGGTCTCCCATCCAAGTACTAAACGAGCCCAGCAGTGCTTAACTTGCCAGATCGGACGGGATGGCGTGCTTTCACTGCGGTATGACCCCAAGCGAATGACTATCTTTTTGTGTTGCTCATATACAAAAGAAAAACAAAAAAAGGAAGAAAAATGAACGCAAAGAAAAAAGAAACGAAACAAAAAAGTGCATTTTTTCAGACACAAAATTTTTTAATGTTTAAAGAAAGATAAATTTATCGAAAGTAAAAAAAATGATGGCATAAGCATCATTAGCTGCAGCATAAAGATTCTTCCCAACAGCTGTTCCAACTTGCATTTTGGAAATTTCATCCATCTTTTTTTGATATTCCTTTCGAATATCATCGGTTAAAATTTTATCTAAACCAAGAGTATTCCAACCTGCTTTCAATATGTTCTTGATTTGGTGGATTGAAAAACACAGGTTTTTTGCCAGAATCACACACATTTGTTTCAGCACAATTTCTCATGGGATCATAAAGTGGATTAATAAAGATAAATTATATAGAAAAAATAAAAAATTCCATAAAAAATATTCAAAAAAATAATAAAGCGCAAACTGAAAAAAAAATAAAATATGTTGCACTTTTCTTTTATTTTCTTGCATCCATCGATTGATGGATGAGATGAATGGCTGTTACAACAGCGATAGAACTTAAAAAAAAAACATGAAAAAAATGGCAGAAATAAACAATTTTCACTTTTTTTTAATCTTTTTCATTTCTTATCTCTTCGTTCCGTTTAAAAATATGGTTTTAAAATAAAAGTAAAACTTCATCAAATAATTCTTTATTTAAAAATAAAAACATTTATAAATATGGATATCTTTTTTCCATTAAATAATAATTCATTTAATTACAAACTTTAAATTTATTTTTCCAACCAAAAAAAAGAATGATAAATTTACAAATTTATGAACATCCACAACAACTTTTTACAACATTCCAATATCCAATGGTTCCATCATTTTGGCAACCATTAGGTCCACCATTATGAAGGCGGCTCATACGTTCGCATGTTCCTTTTCCAGGGCATTGAGAAGCATAACGATTGATGAAATTATTTACGCATGTTACGGAACAATTATAATCATCCGAACAACGTTTCCATGCGGCTTCAGTGGATTCACCGGGTCGTTTATCGGGTTCGCCGCAATCTTGATAATAAGGTAATTTGATTTGAAAATATCCACATGAAAGGGAACCAACATCCATTTCGCAACCAATTGGCTAAATAAATATTTTTTTTAAAAATGGTAAATGAGATTCATGAGAGCTAAAAGTGATGAAAAAAAAAAGTTTACAGTTTTTCTAAAAAATTTTTTTTACTAAATCTCGTTTTTTTAAAAGCATTTATTCTTCCAAAATTTCCTCTTGTTTTTTTTTGAAAATTTTAATTTTAGAATAATTATCTTAGTTTTCATTTTCTTTCCTTATAAATTTTTTTTATTGAATTTTCCATCCACTAAACTAACCTTGCAACCTGATTCATGTTGGCAAATACATGAAAGGCAATCGCCATTAATCAAAGCAAACATAATGGTAGCTAAAAAAATAAAAACTTTTACGAACATTATGGTTTCTTCTTAATATTTTTCTTTTTTTTCTTCAGACAGTAAAGTATTTATTACAAGTTAACCACACACTTTCTTCATCCTCCAAATATCCCCTTTTATATCAAAATCAAAACAAGCAGCGTGTTATTGTTTTTTTACTGATAAAAAAAATGGGTGGAAGAACGCTACAAATAAAATCAAAAAACATATGAAACAAAAAAGTCAAAGTATTGATACTCTTTGTGACACCCATCAAAAAAAACTTTCTTATCAATGGAAAATGAGAGTCTAAAAAAATTAGTGATTATAAATAATTGTGAAGGTGCATTGAATTGAATGAAGCCGGATGCGGCGGGTGGAAATTCAAAATATTTGAAAATAAAAGTAAAAAATGAAAGTTAGCTGATGAAAACTTTTTTTATCTTGGTATTTTTTTATGTACCAAAATTTATTCCAAAAAAAAAATCTTCTTGAAACATTTTTTTATGTTTGATAAAATCATTTAAAATTGAAAAAATGCTTAAATTCATTTTGCATCAAATTAAAAAATGAGAAAACACGGTTTTAAAAAAATGCAACAATCTCCAGCGATCATCTGTCGCGATTTTCTTAAGTAAAGTCCCAATAAAGCTTACAAAAAAAAAGTCTTTTTATAATGAACAAACAAATATAATTATCAATTCATAGCTCCTTCTTTTTTCATTTGAAAAATTCCATCAGATTTTTTGTTGGAAAAAAATTGTTTATTCGATCGAATTTGTAAAAAGCAAAAAACTTTTCGATGAAGCCCACAAAAATAGTGCTTCATTCGTTATCTGCCGCATAAGTTTGATTCATTCATTTTATTTCTTTCTTTTCTCATTTGAACATTTTCTGGTTATTTTTCAATCGAACTATTTATATCGTTCCTTAAGGTTCGTATTAAATTTACATGCCCATTTATTTGTGGCATACAAAATTTATAAATTTTGGAAAGCTTATGCTTTTAGCATAAGCAAATATAAATGAAAACTTTTCTGTTATGCAGTCGCTTACGTATCTTTAACACTTTTATTCCTAACTTGTGGCTTCAAACAAATGGATTAAAACTATTGCAGATATTTACATAACAAACATTGCATTAGGATGCTGTCTTTTTCAAACCCATCCATATGTTTCAACAGCCCTTTAAAAAGCCAATACTTGAACACTATTGCTCGTTGTCGTCCTGTCAAATAATTAAACCAACTTTCATGCCTTCTCTCGAATGCCTTTATTTGTGCTATCTTTATTAACAACCATGAGCAATATAAAAGATCATCGAGATTATCCATTTCTTGTTGATGACTCACTCTCGCTAGCATCACATATATTTTGGCTTACCTTTAATATGTACTAGAACTTTATTATGGTGCCTATGCGTAATATTCAGCTTAACAGTATCATAAACTATTGATAAACCTTAACATCGCAGGGTAATAAGATAGCAAAGTTGGTCCATCAAATGCACATAGATAAAAAAAGGTTCTTATCTTTTGATTAAACCATATTTTGATATACAAAAAATAAACGATGTTCAAAGTTTTAATTATAAAAATTTATTTTATTTTTACAAGAAAAAATCGTTATGTACCTAAAAATAAAAAAAGGGCATTAGTCAATAACTTAACAACAAAAAAAACCAATCTAGTTACAAAAAACAATACAAAAGGGGAAACAAAGATATTTAGTTAATAAATTCATAGTAAGTTCAGCACCATCCATCATCGTCTGAATAAATTCTTGGAGCAACTTCATCTTTCTCTTGCTTCTTCGTTGTTGGTGGTCGTTGATAGTATTGGCGACGCTTGTTTGGTCTGCTTTCATCTTTGAAAGGTTCGGCGAGGAAGACATTTTGAGACATGAACACATGAGCTTTATACTGATTGAAATGCTTCTTCATGATAGTATGAGTCGATGACGGTTGATCATTTGCAAGCTAAAAAGGATATTCATCTAAGCAAAATTAAAAAGGCACCAAAAGTATCTTACATCTTTAGCCAACTTCAGCTTTCCTAACCATAAACGAATAACACGAAATGTAAGCTTCTTTTGCTTGATCAAATTTTCATTGGCTTTTTCAAACGTATCGCAAATACGGTAGAGCATATCGCCATTCACATCTTTCTTTTGAATAATTGTATCGATCTTATAAGCGTTGAGAAAATCCACAAGCGAATTACAATCAGCACCAAGACTCCATGGATGATTCTAAAACAAAAAAGAATCATATGGTTAAACAGAAAAGAGAAAAGAACTAACAGCAAGTATGCGATAGCGTCGAAAGTAAATTTCAAATAGATCACATTCACGAACAAATCCTTCTTGATGTTTACCCTTCAAAACAGCTTTTTCGAGAGAGAGGAAAAGACGATCGATAGTCTAAAAGTAAAATGTTTAGTGAGAATAGCAAAGGAAAAAATAAGTGAAATTAACTTGAAATGGAAAACATTCGCATAAATTAGGATCATTCCAAATACTGTGAAAATTTCGGTAAAAAGTCATGCCATCTTTGTGCTGAATCAACATAGCATCTAGCATTTCAAAAGTACTTCTTTTTCGAGCAATAAAAGATGAAATTGATGGAAAGCCCATTTTCTCCAAAAGCAAGCAAACGTCATAATGATGATGGATTCTAAAAAAAATATCAGTAAAAGCGTGATTTTCACAAGCTGATATAAATCACAACCATGTCAACCAATGAAAAATCTTTACACAAACAAATAATTACTTCAATAAGAAAAGTACCAACTCACTTTATATATTCAGCAATTTGTGTTTCAATTATAAACGACGGTGAGTAAGTGGCCATCAAAATCTCCATGACGATCTTTTTCTGCGTAAAGAGAGCAATGTTCACTTGGTTTTTATGATTTGGTAGTAAATCCATATAGTCCAAAAGATAATCACGATCAATTTTGTTAAGTTTCATTGCAAGTTTGTTAAAGATCCGGAAGAATTTGGTTTTCCTTGGTATATTCCAATATGAAACAGCATTCATCGATTCGTAACAAGCCATGTCCATGAGTTGATTCAATTCAGTATTAGTGGTAGAGTTTACGAATTGATTCGCAATAGGAGAAAGCGAGTGATTACTAAAACAATAAAACTGATTACAAATCGATAAATCTTCCTAAATTCATAAGTTCAAGAAATGAAAAAGCACATAAACAAAGGAAATAACTACCATATAATAAACTAACTTGATAAATGCGATGAGAGATTCATAATCCTTAACATATGTGGAATAATGGAGAGCACCAAATACATTGTTCAACCAAGTATCGACATAATTTGTTTCCCACGTTCTATCTTCCCAAGCAGTAACAGTATCAATGTCATGTTTAAGTTTTCTCCATGCGATATTATATGGATTTACATCACGATGGTATTCGAAGATTTTCATTGATTTTTCAGCTAATAACGCTTCATCATTCATTTGATCGGTGAGGTACTTAATATTGTTACGAAGCCGAAGTTTTGCTGACTCGATGCTTTCACCTGTTGGCGGTAAGGAAATCACAAGTTCACGAGAACAAAAGAAAACAATAGCATTGAAAAGTTCACGACCATTGAGAAAATCAAGTTTAGCCTAAAACGACAAAAGAATGTAAATATCAAACAACAGTAAAAAGTAAGAACATTTTATGAATAAGCAATACCAAAAAAGAAGCCATGAATGGTAAAGTTATTTTGATACTGAGATTAAGTTAAACATACGGTAGGATGCAATTTCCATTGAAGGTCACGTAAGAATTTCCATGTGTTACAAATATTGCAAACATCGCTCAATTTGACATTACCAAGTTCATCTGCCTTTCCTTTCTTTGCACCACGATCCACGCAAGCCATAATTACAATACGAAGCTAAAAAAAGGAATAAACATTTTAAAAAAAGGATTACAAAACCATACAGTATGAACAAATGTTTTCTTTTTCAATATGCTATAATGAGAAGTAAAGGCGTGGTACACCTTACCTCCAACATACATTTGAACGTTAATGCGATGAAGAAGACATGATAATTCAGGCATAGCAAGAAAATCACAGAGTTTCATTCCACCAAAAAAATTATCATCAGGTTTGAACAATGGTGAAAGTTTCTTCGAATTCTTAGGATGTTGCTTTTTTGCTTCACGAACATGTTTTTCAATATTTGGAGAAGTCATAGTACACCCATCAATCAGTTGAATTATCAAACATGTTGCTATTGTCAAAATTCTTCGTTGTTCCATTGAAAGTTTCGGAAATGTCGAGAAGTGGAGTAAATGATCGTCGTTAGTTGAATTCATAGTAGCTGGATAATTAGCCATTGAAATTAGTAGTTTGTTACCTGAAAAGTAAAAGTTTAAAAAAATGATGTAAAGCACTTTTAAATCGCGAAAAATAAATATTCAAGACTGTCGAAGACAAAAAAAAAGCATCGATAACGAAAAAACCTTCAAACTTCAAAAGAAGCTCAAAGCTTTTGCAAATTGCTTTGATTTTTTTCGCGTTGAGAGGGAAAGAAGCACACGATTGAGTTACAGGATGTGTGGAATTTTGTCAATCCAAAATCTTGGAAAAATATTTACATAAATCAATGGAAAAAAAATTGTTTAAAAGCTTTGTTATTTTTTTTCTTTTTTATCGAAATTATGAAACTTTTAAAGATGAAAATTTTTTTACTAAAGGCATTTTTTGCAACATAAAGATGAGGTTGTTATTGCAAATGCTAATCGGAGGAGCTATAAAAGAAAACTTGAATTTTGATAACGGCGAAAAATGGAAATCATTTGTTACATACAAAACATTTCTCATCCAAACAAGCTATTTGCGAAGGTTTTGAATTTTCACTTAAAAACTATAATTCTTTGTAAAACAATAACCAATAATTAATTAGCTTGATTCTGTTTTTGGAATAAAAAAGTGCAGGATTTTTTTTGATTAATTTTGATATTAAAAAATCAGCCAAAGTATTCAATCAAAGTTTGCACAACAGATAATTTAGCTTTTTATCTTTCATCCTTTTTTTCTTGGAAAATTTCAAAGAATGGCATTGCAGCTTTTTGTTGCGGCAATCAAAAAAAAAGAAGCGCGCAACGCTTTTCAATTATTTTGCCTTCTTTTTTTTTCTCTAAAGGCAATCTTTCTTTTCTTTTTTTCGCAACGCTTATTTTGAAAAAGTGATAACCAAAGCGGCTATAAAATCATTCGATCATTTTTCTTGTTTCAATCAGAATCAAATTTACTCGCTCTCATCTTTCGTTTTTCAACTTTGGTGATTCTGTTTTGTTCTTCAAGAAAAAATGCAACTTATTAAAAAATTACGTCGAATGTTTTCAAAAAAGAAGTCAACAACCAAACCAAATTCATCATCAAAAGCTGCTGTTTCTGATACGATTAAACCGATTCCAAAAACAACTCTTATGAATATTCCTCGTTCAAAATCTCCTGTTTATCTTTATAATGAAGCTCAAGATGTAAGTCCCTTACTTGATTAATAGCGTTTCTTTATTCATTTATTTTTTAGAACATTGTTGTACGAAAAGGAACTCTCAAAGATTTGGATGTTGCTAAATTCAATAAAATCAAGTTTGCTGTTTCAAAGTATCCTAAACTTCAAATTCCTGTATGGTCTGCTTCACGACCATATGGTCAAAATGCTGTTCATTTTCGATTTCGATATCGGGCTAAACCGTATGGTGTCTTTATTTTTATAATATAACTAATTGCTTTAATTTTTAGTTCACATTTTGGTGGATCTTCAGCTATGGGAAAGCCATCTTCGCAATTTTCGGCAACAAAATCTTATGGGAAAGCATCATCACAAATGGTAGTAACTGATATATCATCATCATCAATAACTCATTTTGCTGTATCATCATCTTCACGTTATGGAAAATCACGAAACATTTTTACTGCTTCTCGACGATTTAAACTTTCTTATTCTCCATTTTCAAATACTTCATCTCATTTTCACCATCATAATCATCATGTTGTTACTGAAGACAAACCTCCAATATTTTGAAATTTTTATTTTGTTATAGTTTTTTTTCGTTTATTATTGTTTTGTATGTACATATTTTCTTATCTTTATTTGTATGTATTCATTTTGCTTATTTTGTTTGTTAGTTTTTTATAAAACTTTTTTTTTCTTGCTTTTTCTTTACTTTGTTAATGTGAAATGGGTTGAAGTGAATATGCTATGGAAAATAATAATCTTGCCTTTATGGATACTATGTTTTCCATCATTTATGCTTTCGTGCGCGGTATTTCTTTTTAGTTATAACAATTTGTCTTATGGTTTAACAAAAAACTTTGATCCTGAGGAATTTTACGTTATCATAGTTGTGATTCTCCTGCTTGTCGGTACAAATTCACTAAATAACCTATAGAGTCTACAGTCTAAGTTAAAGCTCACTCTTCTAATCTATTTACTTATTGTCAAAATTGGTTAGTGAGAAAACAGAAAGTTAAGGCCATCAGAAACAATGAAAACCATTTATAGCAAAAATACATAAACTTTACAAAAACAAAGGATTTCACCAAATTCAAGAAAATTTGGTTATATGTGGCTTTTGAATTGGTTCATTTGTTTTCTTTTGTGCAGGATGTGGAACACCATCATCAACTTCCCAAAAAATTTGGAGCTTCTTTACGAACTTCTAAGAGCATTGGCTATATTGAAACTATTTTTGCATAAACATTATTTACTGAAGCAGCGAAAAAAGAAAAGTGGTTTCATTCAAATTGCGGTAATGCTTTGAGCGATGAAACACGCTCGCTATTCGAATAATTCAAACAATGATTTTTACTTGCTTTTGTTTAATTTTGTTTGTTTGTTCGCCAACATTTTTGTAGCAGATAAACTCACACCCTAATCTGCTAATAAATTAATATTGATCAAATAAGGGAATACCATCTTGGCTGCTGCTGATTGCTTTTTACTTACTAAAATTCGCAAAACACTAGTTTAGACAGAATTTACTCTAAATCTTTTTTCAAACCGTGTAAATTCATTCGTTTAGATTTGAATCATTTTGGAAGAAAGAATCGAACTTATAGCCAAATATTTGGAATTCATTGTGGGCGATGATGCTCTTACCGTGTTTGATCATTTTCATGCTGTGTAAAGTAACAATAGCCACAAATATGTATCAAAAATTATAGGTTTTCGAGCTAAGAGACTGTAGTTTTAATATTAGAATGGTAAGAAAAAATAGTTGCATTGTTATTTATTCAAAAACAAATCAAAAAGTTTAATAAAAATTTTATTCACATGAAAAACAAATAAAACAAATTTAAAATCAACAAAACGTAAGGAAACTTAAAAATTGCAAACAGCTTCGATCTTACAACCATCATATAAACGATTAACACCACCCGCGCCAGCAGTCAATTCAGCAAGCAAATAATCGTCGTTAACAAGTTGAGAAGTTTTTTTTACAGCAAGATTTTGAGCGCGATCCAAAATTAGATAAAATTTGACATAATAGGTTTTCTTCAAAGGGCTAGGCTTGGATGGTTTGGATTTGAATTCTTCTGTAAGCCAGTATTGATAAAAACCATCACGATCATCACGATCATCATCATCATCATCATCATCATCATCATCATCAAAAGAATCACTATCAAAAAGATCGCCATCAAAATGATCATCAAAAGTTTTTGAGTCTTTTGCCAATGTAATTCTATCATAGACACGCATAAACATCGAAAAATCACAAGATAACTTTCCACTTAGTGTTTTACCATTTGGAGTAATGATTTTTACTAGAAATTCATGTTTAAAAACTGTTAAAAATAAGAAAAACAAAAACTTACCAGAGACTTCTCTATGGGTTGCGATGTGCAAAATTTCACTCAAATCTTGATTAGAAGAAAACAAAAATTCTTTTGGAACTAAAATCAAGCGTTTTGTTTAAAAAATAAGTTTAATAAAAACCAACTCACCAACAAAGTCAATCAAGAAGTCGAGGTCCATGCGATCAAAGTGGAATTCGGGTGACATTTCAGTGAATTCTTCTTTGATTGCTTTTTTGAGATCGAAAGTTTCATCTTGTGTTGAATTTTGTTTGAGGATAGCTTGATGTTCTGCCCATTTATAAACCTAAAAGTTCAGCTTTAAGTAGGTATATTATTACATAAGGGTTAAACGACTTACAGCTTCAAAGAGTTCTCTTTCCATTGAAAAAAACCGTTTAAGACTAACGATGTAATTAAGCATTTCTTTTTTGACATTCAAAAAACCATTAGATTTAAGTAAGCATGAAACATGTTTAATCATCAAAGAAGAAGAAAGAAGTGTCAAGGATGGATATTTCAATGAAAATTCAAACATTCGAAGAACATTTTCAGGCGTAATTTTCATTTCTTCTGATAAAAACTCATCGCACTTGTCTTTGACTTCAGAAACATCATAAAATTCAGCCATGTCAACCATAGTGAAAACATTTTCCTTTGTGATCTTGTTGTCAGAATAGTAAATATGACCAATGAATTCTTTGAAGTCTTCCGGTGAATACGCACTAATCTTGATCGGCTCATCTTTGGTTGTCCATCGTTCTGAAAACATTACAGCAAACGGTTTTGAAATACCAGCAAGCATGAATTTATGAGCGTATAGTTTCTAAAAAACAAAATTTAATAAACAAATCTAAAATAAAAGACATACATACTTCATCACCAAGTTGAAAAGTGACATCAAAATGACCAGTTTCAACATCTTGAGAATTGAAAAGTTCGAAGCGTTTTAATTGCTTTGACTTGAGTTCCTTATATTTACGCCCCATTTTGTAATTTATGAAAATAAGAGAACCTAAAATTTAAAAGGAAAATTATAAAAAATGTACATACATGGCTTTGGTAATGAAATTAAAATGCCACGAAATGTAAAAACGATATTTGTAAGATGAAAGAAGAAAGTAAAACCAATGCAAAGACGAAGTTATTGTATTTTTGTTTTCCTCAAACTCCATTTAAAATATTCCTAACGCGAAAAAAAGTCATTTTCGGGAACTTTGAAAGTTGCTTTTATTTTTGAAAAAAATCTTTTTCGATGATGATAGTATTGTATGTCTGTGTTTCTTTAAAAATATTGCTATCTTACTATCCTTTGGAAGAAAGTAACGACGTTTTGATAAATATCGCATGAAATTAGTTACTTTCTTTTTGAATAACCATGTTCTAGTGTTTGTGCTTTCTTATGTTGTTGTAAATGATTAGAAATTTAAGCCGTAATTTAAAAAAGAATAGTGCACAGTATTACTATGTAAAAAAACACGAGGCTGTTCAGGAAAAAAAAACTTTTAGACGGTGGAAGAGATTAATTTAATTTTAATTGATTTTGCTTTTAGACGGCTAATGAGATTAATTTTTTTATTAGTTTAAATAAATTATTTTATATGTTACACTGAAACAAACAGCCGCGCACCGTCTTCGATTTTTACTACCCAACTTCTTTTTCAAAAATTATTATTAAAAAAAATTTGTTTAATAAAATAAAAAAGCCATTTCGTATATTCGGCAAGATTTTTAATGTAAAAATCTTCAGGTATAAAATGAAAAAAAATAATTATAAAGTAAGTAACAAAATTTTTAATTTTTTTTATTAAATTTTTCTATTCATTTCCGAAACAAAACATGTTTAAAAACAGGTAATTTATGTTAAGCAAATAATTTAAATAAAATTAATTGTCCAACCAAAATTTTAAAAACTGTTAAAAATCGAAGACGGTGCGCGGCTGTTTGTTTCAGTGTAACATATAAAATAATTTATTTAAACTAATAAAAAAATTAATCTCATTAGCCGTCTAAAAGCAAAATCAATTAAAATTAAATTAATCTCTTCCACCGTCTAAAAGTTTTTTTTTCCTGAACAGCCTCGTGTTTTTTTACATAGTAATACTGTGCACTAATCTCTTGAGCCGTCTGCAACAATAATTATAATACTAGAAGCTCCGCTGGCCTCCGGTCGGCAATCTTACTTGTTTTATTGAAAAATACAAAATTGACACTCGTATTAATGCCTATCTTTTAATAATAATTTTTCAAAAAAGTTTTTGTATTGACTTTTAAAAAATCAAAGCTTTTCCCCAACAATTTTATCACTTGTATCTATTTTTATCACTTTATTTTCAATAATGAAATCCTAAAAATTGAAACATAAGTAAACCTTTGAAACTCTTTTTGGCAAAAATCTAAAGAAAATAAGTTTTTCGGTCTAATTTTATTGGGTTATTGAATTGGTCAGAAGCTAATTAACTTTGTCGATGATTTTGCTTATTGAAATTTGACAAAAAAAAAAAATTAAAATGGTAACTTTTTTTTTTGCCAAAATCTAAATAAACAATGAACCATTAAAAATTTATACCAGCTTGTGGGCAATTCGGAAAAAGTTAAGGTTCCAGCCATTGAACAAGCTAGTTAATTCATGTAATTTGCGCAGCAAGCAAAACCAGGTTTTTGCTGTTTTTTTATGTATATGAAAATTACACAAATCATTTCATAGCGTTTGGAAAAGAAAGTTTAACTTCATTCACATCTATGCAATTTTTTTTTGAAAATTTTCCATTATACTATAAAAGATTTCAAGCTAAGATACAAAAAAAACTGATAGAAAAATAATAATATGTATGCGAAATAGCGAAGTCCAGTTGCCCAGTAATTGCGGCTAAAAGCAATCGAAAACAAACGAACAATGAAAATTACTAGGAAGGAAATATTCAAGTTACTTTTCGATTAAAATCACCGAAATTAATAAAAAAGTTCACTTATGTTTTTATTTTTCACGAACTAAGCATGCAGCATACTTTTAATTATATTTTGCCTTTAGAATACCTAAAAGTATTTAAGGCGAATCCAATCAATTAGTTTTAGAAAATTATTATATGAATGATTCAAGAGTTTAAGAAATTAAAAAATCATTTAAAACCGTTAGAAAAAATTTGGCTTTCATTTCATTAATATTCTCAAAAAAGTAAAATTTATGTTAATTTTTCCAAAAGATTTGAATATTTATTATGCCAAAATCATTTTTATTCTTTAAAATTAATTTTTAAAAAATTCCCCCAATCATTTTATAATTAAATGCCTCCTATATTAAATTTTTTTTGTAATTTAATATTTCATTAAAAATTTGCATAATTTATATTATGAAAACATTAATAAAAATCATAAAAAATTAATTAGATATTATTGTCTGAATTTTATTAAAACAATAAATTTTAAAAAGTTGAGGGGATTCGAACCTATTACATAAATATCATAAAATTGCGCCTCGCACGCCTACACCACACAAACAACAAGTAATAAGAAATTTTAGCTAATGATATTTTTGCTCTAAATCGACATATTTAAATTTCCATAGCGGCATACATCTATTATTATGTGGCTTTTTTTAAAGTTAGCTTACTCATATAGGTAATTTAGGGTGGAGAAAACGATTTTTATAGCCAAAATATGGGGTAACTTTGCTGCAACGCTCAGCGGGACATTGTTACCAGTGCCGATTTTTCGGTTTGATGGAATTATGATATCGAACACTCTATTTTTTTTAGAAATTCGTAAATGCGACGAAAAATTGACCCTAGAGAGCCCTCTAATATCAACATAATTACGCGAAATAAAAAAAATCATAAATTTCGGTTAGCAGATCGGGCGAACTGAAAGCTAAAACAGCCGCACCCCTCGCTTCGCTCGGGGTGCGGCGGGAATTTATTAGAACCTTTAATATAACCAATTTTCTTACAAATTAACCAAAAAGTAAATAAAATTATAAGCACAACAAAACCCGAGAAATTGCTATGTTGCCATATGTCAATTGTTTTTCAAAATGATGATAGCAATTTCATAACTTTTCCATCTTCAAAAAATGTATGGTTGTTTGTTTCACTTTTTCCCTTGCCTTCTTTGGTTATGATAATTACACAAATTACAACCATCTTAAAGCTATTAGCGAAATGCATTAAATTTTCATGCATACAACGCTATTTTAAAAGTACTTAAAAGAAAACAGAGAAGTATCACACAAGTTCCTTGTTCATCACTTTGAATTTTTTAACTTTTAATTGTAAATGATTCATTCTACCCCCGCCGGAAACTTTGACTTTGGCTTTGATTCCTTTTTTTCCTCTTTTATTTAATTTGTGTCTCGATTTCCGTTTTGGAAGTTGGATGGATGTCTGAGGGTATATGTATTTAAACGCTTTTAATTTGTTGGGAGAATGCCATTTTTTTAAACCCTTTCAACAGTTTGTGTTTGTTTTCGGCGAAGTCACTAAAAATGTCATCCGAAATTATTGCTGGGTTTCTTGTTGTTGCTTCAACTTCCATTCTTGCGCCATTACCTGGAATGCGGCAGGAAGATTTGGAACATTTACGAAAACGATATGATGCGGTAAGTAAATTTTTAAAAACTTCAAAAATGATTTGAATCAAGCGTTCGGACTTCAAAATTACTCAAAAATATTTTTTAAATATTTTTTTTGGAAGATTTGAACAAAAACGACGACGACTACAACTTGAAAATATTTTCGAACATTGAGTTGCTTCTTTTTTTTGCGGATACTTAGATAAAAAAACTTAAGATTTTAACCTTTATTTAAAAAATATATGTATGAATAAAATATAAATTTTTAGTATTTACAATCATCAAAATTACAACTATCTTAATTTCATGCAACTCATTCAAGCATCGTTCCTGTCCCTCTCATGATTCATGGCAATTACTACCACCAAATATAAATAACCAACTATACCTAAATTAATTATGCTTGCCCTAAACCACTTTTTTAACTGTTAGTTATTTATAGTTTTTCTCTGGTGCTTTTATAATTAAAATGTATCATAAACTTTCAATAAAAATGGCTGTTGTTTTCTTTGGTTTTGGTTGAAATTAAATTTTCCGCATGAATGAATAAGAACGTACATTTTTTTATCAATCCCATATTTTTTCTTCCCATGCCTTTGTAGCTCAGTCGGTTAGAGCGTCGGTCTAATAAGCCGAAGGTCGTAGGTTCGACCCCTGCCAGAGGCAAATATATTTTTCGAATTTTTTGTTATTTATTTATCGAAGCTCTCTTTTTTTTAAAAACAAACATCAAAGAAAAATTTTTTTACAACAAATAATAATTTTTAAAACAACAAAGTAAAAATAAAAATTAGAATAAAAGTAGAAAACAGTGATATAAAATTAAAATAATTTTTTGTATTTTAAGGATCTTTATTAAAGAGCCAATATTGTTTTTTTTGTATTAAAAAAATAAGTAGTAATTTTGTAAGATTATCCTTTTGACGTAAAAAAAAATAGCAGCTGTGATTCCATAATTTTTTGTTGTTGCAATATTTGCTTTTTTTAACAAAAAATGTGGGGCAAATCTTCTTATTATTTTTAAATAAACAAGGAATTTTGGTTTTTAAGATTTTAAAATAAAAAAAGGGAGCGGAGATGTTGTTAGTCGCCAAGCATAATAAATTAACCGATAAAAAAACTAAATTTGAAACTTCCTGACTTTCAAAATTATGTCTAATTTTTTTTCATTTTCAAAAGCTATAAAATTGAAAATGTAACCACGCAACAACACAAAATGTAAAATGTATTGTCTTGTCGAATAAAAAAGAATTACTTAATCACTTAAGAACTTAAGAGGAAAAGCCATTATATCTCCTTTTTTTGTCCAAGAAAACAAAATACAAAAAAGAAAGAAGCTTATTTAATTGTGGGGTTTTGTTATTTTTAATTCACAAAAAGCAGATTTATTTTTTAACTATAAAAAAACGATTTTTTTAAAACTCAACTTCGACGACAGAACATTATATCATTAGGAAATGTGCAGATAGCAAAAACTTTTCGGGTTTTTTTTAATTTTTGTTTTAAAAATTCAAATAAAAAAAATTTAAAGAAGCAGTTGCGTTGAATTTTTTTTTTGAAGTTTTTTTGTTTTGGTGACAGAAAATGATGATTGAAATGAGAAGAAAGCTTTGGCATTTATGACATTATTTTAAGAAAGAAATCATGTGTTGTTGATTGATGGATGTGGGCAAGCTAGACAAAAGCAGCAAAATGTTGATGGAAAAAAAAAGAAGAAGAAAAACTAAGTAAAAATGTTGATAAAAAATATTGTAAAGCAGACGAATAACTAAGCGTCAGAAAAATCCGAGTTTAAATTCCATTTTTCATACGAAAAACTTGGATGTTTTTATAGTTGAGTTTTTTGCCTGCAGTTGTAATTTCGCGATGAATGTTAAAAAAAATTAGAGTTGCCACTCTCAATCATAAAAAAAAAACAAGCAAGCTAATGCGAAACTTACTTACTTTCTCAAAAAATAAAATGAGATGAAAGAAAAATTATTAGCTCAATAAACTTTAAGAAAAAAATAACAACGATTTAAAGAATGCAGAATAACGCTTTAAAAAAATTTTTAATATTAAAATTTGAAGAAACTTAAATAAAAAAGGGAAAAGTTTTTTTGCTTGAAATCTTTCAAATTAAAAAAAGTTAAACAACTTTATACTTTCTTTCTCATTTTTGTTGTTATGATAAAAAGACTAACATTTAAAGATTAATAATTTTAAAAAAAAAAGGCGTTGATGAAGAAAAAAGAAATACTTTTATATTTAATTTCCTTTTGAAATAATAAAAAAAAAGTATTACATTGAAACTTTTAAGGATGTGGTTGTATCGACTGACGACTACTACAAAGAAGACAACGCCATCTTCAACAAAAGTCTTTAAATGACCAATCTTTCTTTTTCTTCTTCATCATTTTTTTTGTCCAACTTACTTTAGACTTTAACAAAGCGAGTAAATCTAAAAAGAAAATGTTTCAACAAGTTTTTTTCTTCTTTTTGTGCTTAACTCTTTTTTTTTAAATATTTTTTTAAATTATGTATGTAAAAGTAACGCAAAAGAAAAAAAAGCAAAGCAAAGAATTTCAACTGCAACGAAAAAAAAACAAATTATTTTATCTTCGATAAAGAAAAAAAACGTTTAAAGAAGGAGCAAAATAAATAAATAAAGAAAGCTTTGCAACTGCCGCCTGAAAAAGACACAACAACGACGACCACCTTCTTCGTTCCATCATTTTTTCTTTTACTTTGATGCTTTAAAAAAATTTAAAATTATTGCAAATTGAAGCTAAAAGAGCTACTATTTTTCTTCTTCCTTCCTTGTAAAATTTGTTTTAAGACTATTGAGTACTTTAAAAAAAAGTAAAATAAATAAAGCACACTTTTGTTTCAAAAAATCAAAAAAAAAATCATATTTTTTAGTCCAAAAAATTTAATGAAACTATTAAAAGGAAAGCTTTAAAATGTGAATAATTATTGCTGCTCGAAATTAGTAACAAGTAAACATAATATTTTCATATTATTATTTTTAGTTTGTATTCTTTGTTTTTTGCCTTTAATATTTGAGTGCTAAACTTCCTCGTCCATCAAAACCAAGTTTAGTTATGGAAAGGCTCCAAAATAAGCTGTGAAGTTAGAGCATTATTTTTTTTAGCAAAGCAGATTGGGTTTTCTGTTTTTTCATAACAAAAAATGCCAATGCTGTAAAAAAGCAAGTTTTTGTGAGTTAAAAAAAACAGTTTATTTTCGGGTAAATAATCTTCTTAGAATGGTAAAGCAATTTGTTATAACTAAAAAGAAATACCGCGCACGAAAGCATAAATGATGGAAAACATAGTATCCATGAAGGTAAGGTTAATATAATTTCCATAGAATATTCGCTCCAACTCATTTTCACATTAACAAAGTAAAGAAAAAGCAAGAAAAAAAAAGTTTTATAAAAAACTAACAAACAAAATAAGCAAAATGAATACATACAAATAAAGATAAGAAAATATGTACATACAAAACAACAATAAACGAAAAAAATTATAACAAAATAAAGGTTTCAAAATATTGGAGGTGATGGTGTAGCTTCAGAAATAATGAACATGAGATGAAGTATTTGAAAATGGAGAATAAGAAAGTTTAAATCGTCGAGAAGCAGTAAGAATGTTTCGTGATTTTCCATAACGTGAAGATGATATGCCAAAATGAGCTGTTGTTAATGATGATGATATTTCAGTTACACCCATTTGTGATGCTGCTTTCCCATAAGATTTTGTTGCAGAAAATTGCGATGATGGCTTTCCCATAGCTGAAGATCCACCAAAATGTGAACTAAAAATTAAAGCAATTAGTTATATTGTAAAAATAAAGACATCATACGTTTTAGCCCGATATCGAAATCGAAAATGAACAGCATTTTGACCATATGGACGAGAAGCAGACCATGCAGGAATTTGAAGTTTAGGATACTTTGAAACAGCAAACTTGATTTTATTGAATTTAGCAACATCGAAATCCTTGAGAGTTCCTTTTCGTACAACAATGTTCTAAAAAAAGATAAATAAAGAAAGTTATTAGTGAAAGTAAGTGACTTACCTCTTGAGCTTCATTACAAAGGTAAACAGGAGATTTTGAACGAGGAATATTCATAAGAGTTGTTTTTGGAATCGGTTTAATCGTATCAGAAACAGCAGCTTTTGATGATGATGAATTTGGTTTGGTTGTTGACTTCTTTTTTGAAAACATTCGACGTAATTTTTTAATAAGTTGCATTTTTTTTTTGAAGAACAAAACAGAATCACCAAAGTTGAAAAACGAAAGATGAGAGCGAGTAAATTTGATTCTGATTGAAACAAGAAAAATGATCGAATGATTTTATAGCCGCTTTGGTTATCACTTTTTCAAAATAAGCGTTGCGAAAAAAACAAATTCAACGAAAAAAAGAAAAGAAAGATTGCTTTTAGAGAAAAAATGAAGGCGAAATAATGGAAAAGCGTTGCGCGCTTTTTTTTTGATTGCCGCAAAAAAAAAGAAGCTGTAATGCCATTCTTTAAAAATTTTTCCAAGAAAAAAAAGGATGAAAGATAAAAAGCTAAATTATCTGTTGTGTAAGCTTTACTTCGGTCTAACTTATTTTGTACATCAAAAATACTCAAACTAAATTGTACCTCATTCAACAAAATTTAAGCATGAAAGTTAGCAGCTTTAAAAAATTTACTAAGCATTTTTTCTAGTAACCTTATTATTTTTGTTGTTGAATTTTATTGATGCTAAAATTTGCATATTATCAAACAATGCTTTTCACATATTAAGTTTTGAAATTACCATTCATATCATTTTTGAAGCTGCTTGTTAGTTGTTAGTTATGTTTGTTAGAATATTGCTGCTTCTATTTATTATCACTTTTATTTTTTCTGTTCAAGGCAGTGAAAAGAATTTGGATGCAATATTTGGGCGCACTGACTTTTGCGGCTGGGACATTTGCGGCTACGACACTTGCGCCTTTATAAATTTTGAAAAACGACATTTGCGGCTTTTTCATTTAAGCTTCATTAAATTTATTTATATACATCCATACAGTTATAAATCCATATTGTCATATACCAAATACACTTGGATACACCGAATACATCTCATTGATTGGGATATACTAGAAGCACTTGGATACTCTCTTTAAACCCATACACCATGTTAAAGAATTAATAAAAAAGAATTCCGAATTTTTAAATACGTAAATAAATGCATAAACATATTTAGAAATATAAATAAAAATTCTGAAATATAAAATGAGAAGTATCATTTACCAATTTAGAATATTCCAATATATTTGATTTACTCGGAACACCGGTTATACTAAGACGATGAGAAACTAAGCCTAACATAGATTCCCCTTCGGATGAATCTATGGACAGAGATACAACACAGGGTTGAAGTAAAAGCATATGGGGTGTATTGGATGTATGGATTTATGAATATACCAAGCGTATATATGTGGATCCTTTAGAGCCGCAAATGTCGGCCGCATGTGTCGCGCCGCAAATGGCAAAGCCGCAAAAGTCGTAACCGCAAGTGTCGGGGCGCAAGTGTCGCGCCGCAAATTGCAAAGCCGCAATTGTCGTACCACCAATATTTGATGATATTTTGATTAGCAACTTTAAATAATATGTTTTTATCGTTGCATTTTGAAAACCTTTACTTATTTCTCTTGTTTTTTTTTTCAGTCAATGGAATACTCAATTAGATGCAACTCAACGACAAACAATTTTATCAAAGCTTGGAAAAATTGCTTTTTATATTCGTCTTTATCGTTCATGGACTTTTACACCTTCAGGAAAGAAAGGTTTTGTTGAAAGATTTCCTGAACCCAACGTTCCTGCACATTCTGAAATTGTTGATAGTTGTTCCAGATTTTTAGAAGTAAGTTGTTTGTAACTTTTTTTGTTATTCAAAGTAAACTTTTAGAAATGCATCAATGAAATTTATGGCTGAATTCAAACACGAACGGAATTTCTCTTTCCAGCTCGAGATAAAGATATGGATGATTTTACTTTGGAGAAAGTTTTAACCGCATTTTTCTATCTTTAAAGATCTCATTAACTGACTTTTAATGTTTTAGTGAAGAAAGATTTCGTGAATTTGTTGGTGATTCCATGTTTGCTTATGATGTTACTGTATCATATTTCCTGTGCTTTTTAACAAAAAATCGTTTGTCGTTTATGAAGAATATACCTTTTTGCTCATATGGAATTGAAAATGGTTCTAAATCAATTGTATTGTTTTACTTTTATTCTCTCTTGCTTTATATGATCGTATGTTTTTTAGTGGCCATCGTCTAAATTTCGAGATTTTGCAAATAATCCTTTGCTTTCAACTTACAATATACCTTTTCCAATGGAACCTATTGATGAGCTTGCTTCCGATGATTATGTATGTGCTGATGAATCATTTTGTTCTGATCCATGTTGTGGAAGAACAATCAATCGTTCAACAACGTTTTGTTCGCATGAAATATGTCGTGAAAAAGATTTCCGTCTAAATACTCTTGAATCTCTCAAAGCTAATGAAACAGTTCCAGATGGTTTACAACATCATGTCGAATTAATCATACTTTCAATAATGATTTCGTTGGAATTACTTTAAACAAATTGAATGTATCGTGTGCTTGCATAAATGATGGATATTTATTTCGTTTTGATTCTCAACAATGTGTGGATGTAAATGAATGTTCTTTGGTTGAATGTCAAAATGATAATGAAGAATGCGTAAATCGAATTGGTGGATATTCTTGTGAATGTTTAATTGGTTATCAACGAAATGTGAAAGATGGAAAATGTGATAGAATTCGAATAACTAAAAAGTCTCGATGGTTTGGAATTGCTCATTCACCTCCAACTGTTTCCGCTGAAATGACTCCTCAAAAAAGTATTATTATGATTTTTGTTATTTGTATTTTTTGTTTTGTATAGTTATAATAAACATTTGTATTAAAGTATGTAATTGAAATTCCTAATTATTATGCGTTTTTTCTGTTAATGTTAAAGGTTTAGTTGGAGTCAGACATAGAAACGAAAAAATATGTAATAAACTTTATATTTATTTAGCTTTAAAAATCATTATTGCTGTTCGATCCACGTAAAAGAAAGCCATAGTTTTAGGTACATGTTGAACAAAAGCACCAAAATCTTTTCCCACGATACAATTCCATCCACGTCCATAATGTTTATCAAAAGTTTCACGAAGTTGATTAGCTAATTCATCATCAATCATTTGTTGCAAAATTAATGGTTCAACAAACTAAAACAAACATAAAAAATAAAAATGATTTAAAAAAAAGAGATTCACTTTTATTGCATGTTCTCTCATTATTTTAGGCATATCCGAACATTCCATCATTGCTTTTGTATCAGTTTTAGGCGGTGCCATTTTTACTTTTTGATGATGATGATAATAAAATAAAATACAATATCGTTGAGAAGAAAAAGAATTCAGCAGCAAATAATTGTCGTCTCGTAAAATAGAAGAATGGAATAAAAAAAGATTGCTATTATCTTTCTTTTTGATTCAAAAACCTTTTTGAAATTTACATAAAAAGTGAATGCTCCAAAAAAGATTAAAACAAAAAAATGGAATCAGTCATGAAATCATTCTAATCTAATTTTATAAAAATGTGTTAAAGCATAAAATTAATGTGGAGATGATTGTTTCAAAACCATAATCGGAAAACTGTATTTACACAAAAACAAAATAAATAATTATTTATAATAACATAAAATTTTGAAAAACAAGGACAAGGAAAAATGTGTAATCTAACTTGAGGCTTTTATTAATTTTATGTATGTATAAAGTTTTTTTTTGCTGAATTAAACCAAAAAGAGCTTTAAAATTTTATTAATGGACTTCTGAATTAATTATTGAAAGGGATGAAATTGAAGAGTTCTGAAAAAATCATACAAAACGTGAAACAATTTGATTATTCTTTTCTTCGAGATGCATTTTGATTATGTAATTATTATATTCTTTTGTCATTTCACCTTAGGTTCTTACTTACTTTCCTTGACTTTTTTTTCTATTTGAGGGCTAAATTTATTTTACTTTTTTTTGACACTAAAGAAACAAAAGAAATGAAAGCTTTGCTTTGGTTTTTTTTCTTCACAAAAAGTCATTTTTTAAGCAAAATTTATTTTGGATATAAAAAGTATAAATTAATGGCAAAAAAAAGTTAATAACCAAAGAATTAAAATAAAATTGATAATAAAGTTGTCAGGAATGTTTAACGACGAAACAATCTTAAATAAAACATGTTATAAATTGAAAACTGATCATCAAATTTTAGAACAAAACTGAGCCTTGAATTGTGTCATCTTTGCACAAAGTTTTGCATGATGACAAAGCAAGGAATTGTGTTGTTTACAAATGAGGCAGTTATCATTGATTTGGCTTCTTCTTTTACAAGTTCGAACATGTTGATGAACTTGTTTAAGTCGAGTGCAAGCTGATCTCCTGCAATTTACATCTCGACATTGAGAAGCATGAGCCAAAACTTGAATTCCACGACGAATTGATTCTTCTCGGATTGAATGGTAATCAGTCGTTTCAGTTTCATGGTTGTCCATCTGCAAAATTTAATAAAGATTTAATCAAGAAAGAAAAAGAAAACATTTAATTCTATTTCTCAATCTTTTTAGATTTGTTAAAAAAATTAAAGCTCGCGCAACATCTCATTGTGAAAAGATTTATTGAAGAATGGCATTATCAAAAAAATATGTCAACTGTTCCAAAGCAAATGACTCAACAGCAGCCTCTTTCATTTTGCGTTTTTGGACAATAACCAAATAAACTCCTCCTCCTCATTATTTTTCTCTCTTTTTTTTTATATGCCCTTCTCTCGATGAAGAATCAATTTCAGCTTTCTCCGTTTTATTTTTTTGTGGATTGTGGAAGTTTAACTTTGGCAAGTCAAATCGGACATCTTAATTTTATGGATTATTTTTAAAAAATTTTTTCCATTTTTTAATAATTCACAAAACAATCACAGAATTTGTGGTTATGGACTTTGGAAACTTTTTTATATTAAAAAATCAAAGCAATTGATAAAAGAAATTTTCCAGCGAAGTTTCCAAATCTTTTTTTGATTTAATACAAAAGAATCTTTATTTCTATCAACATAAATTATCTTTAATACTTTAGCGAACACTTGGAACATTCTTTTATTTTCGAGAATATTAACCTCCTAAACTTTTGATTTCTTTTGAGTTTCGTCTAAAATCAAAAAAAAAACGCTGGTGGAAATATTAGTTGCTTCAGTAAATCTATGAAAAATAAATTATGATAGCAGAATGATGGAAATAAAAGTGAAGAGGTTTCTTTTTATTTTTATGGTAAAATTTTAATTTCGCATATTCCTGTTCCAAATTTACGATCTCTATGTACTATTAAAACTCCATAAAAACTATCAAAAAAAAATAGTTTTTATTATTGTTATTTTTTGAATCAGCAACAAATTTTTTTGCTCCACGATGTTTTATCTTTTTTTCCAAATTATAAAATTTCGTAACAACCTATTCTTTTATATTTGGTCAAAAACCATTTTTCTCACATTCGTCTGGTTTTTATTGCTTCTTTTTTTTTTCTAGCGCTCCCATGTGTTTAATACTTTTTTTGATCACAAAAACGCCGCTTGTTGCTCTTTAAAAAGAAAGGGCACAAAAGAAAGTAAAAAAAGGCTCATTTCATAAAATCAATATTTTCAGTCGGTTTTTTTTTGCGGCTTTTTTACATTTTCAAAATGATTTCAGTTCATTTTTAAAGAATGTTTTCAAAAAAAAGATGATTGTCGAGAAGGTCCTTTTAATTTTTGAAGGAAACTCCATGTTTTTAAAGAATCTTTTTCGTTCATAATTTCCATTTGACTTTTAACATTTTCCAAGACTTTTGGAATTACCAAAAAAATTATTCTATTTCTTTTTTTAGCTTGCTCACTGGACTCATTTTGTTTTTACGAAATGCTAAACCTTAATCAAGAAATCCTTCGGGATATTTTCATTAAAATCAAGAAAGTGGAAAGTCAATGGAGTGGAGATGCCGATAAAATCGACACTAATAATTTGGCAAAATTTATGTTGGCTGGAAAAGAAACTTTTAAAATTGTTTTAAACTTTTTTGCTAAAGCAAATTTTGCCGATATTGGTTACAGACGACGAAAATATGGCGATATTGATGAAGCTCAAGCATACATAGAAGATCTTAATGAAAGTTCGGTCGTTGTTGGTTTTATCGATTCAGTATGTTTTTTAAAAAATTTTTTTATTTTGCCTTTAATTCGTAAAAAGATTTTATGATAATTATAATTTAGAAAAATGAATATGAACGTTATCGATTTTCATTGGATTTTAAACTTATGAAGCCACTTATCGTAGCTGTGAGTGAAGGAATTGATGAGTTGATTATTCGTGATTGCAGTCCTCCTATTCTTTCAAATATTATTGATACTTTAATGAAAAAAGGTAGTCTTTTTATTATTCATCTTAATAATAATCATTCAGATTTATTGAATGATTTTAGATATGAAAAAGGTTTCGCTTCTTAGAGATCATCCAAAGCGTATTTATGACTTCTTAAAACAAAGTGAAATAAAAAGCATTGAAATTTGTAGCTTTGATGAAGATTCTGTAAGCGCTTTTTCGTCCCTGCAAAATCATAAAATTTTTCTAAATTTCGTTTAATTTTAGGAACTTTCAATGATTCCTGAATCATGTAAAGAACTTCAATTACAACTTTATAGTTTTGAAAGTTTTTTAAATCTAAAATCAAAAAAGTTTGCAATTATGTACTTAAAAAATTTTTAACCTAAAATTTATGCTTTTTTTAGTTTGTCTTTTCCTTCAATTGAAAAACTTTCGATTGATGGTGAAATTGATTACAGAAATTTTGTTCCAACTAAAATTAAGCAGCTTGTTTCATTAATTTCTTCAACAACTTTCCCAAATATTAATGAAATTAATGTTAAAATTGAAATTTATTGTGATTGGTGGAGTCATGTTAAAAATATGGCATTTAAATTAAAGCCATCCATGTTTAAAGAAATTCCATCAAAAATTAAAGGAAAATTTTATTTTTATGGTGATGAAGAAGAAATCGAAAATTACCATGACAGCGTATGTAAATTCTCCATATTTTGGGTTTTCCTAAAAAAAAACTTTTTTTTAGTTACCTAATTTTTCAAATGATCCATATATGAAATTTGATTCTAAAACTGGTTATCTTACAAAATCATTTGATATCCATGAAGATTTAGTTTTTGTATTTGAATTTCCTTTCCCAGCTGAAAGAGAAGCTTCTTCTGATTCCGATGCTGGTGATAGCAATGATTTTGATTCTGATGGAGATGACAACAACCCAATTGATGATAACTTTTTAAAAGAATATGAGGCTCTTCATAAAATAATTTTTTTAAGCCACACAAAAAATTGATTTAAAAGAAATCTAAATTGATTGGAGTTTAGGTGGCTAATGATGAGATTAATTTTTTTTGTTTCTTACCATAACTTCTTTTTATCATGTTAAATTTTAAATAAAACATTTTAATTAAATTATATTATTTAATTTTGTTATGCCATTTTATATATTTAAATGAACCACTAATAAATCGATTACAAATGCAAACGAAAAGTCAGTCTTCTACTAAAACGCCGTTTTTCATAACCCGAAATAAATGAACCAAACGAAAAAGTAAAAAACAAATATGTATGTATCTTTAATAGGCAATTAAATTGCGAAAAAAAGAAAGACTTTGATGAATCACGATTAACCATTGACTTTGGCATTTGCGTCCGTCTCCAACTCATAAACCACAAAAACGACTCCGCCTTTTTTTGTTTCTTCTTAAAAATCAAAAAAAGCAAATATGCCAGTGCGTGACTCCAGCAGTTCTGGAAAAAAAAATGATAGACATAGTTTTTTTTTTATCATTTTGTAAATACCCAACCAACAAATAAATTGTTATTTCTATTTGGTTGGAAAATTTTGCTAGCTAATAATTTGTAAACAGTTTTTATTTAATTTTTTTCTTTCTCTTTGTGGCGGCTCTAATCTTTTTTTTTCTTGCATAAATTTAGTTAGTTTATTAGTTTTTAAATTTTAGGATTCTACATAGCTAAAAATAAAATTCATTTGAAACGCAAAAAGAAAATGGATTTACAAAATGTTGTTGAATTTTTAGCTGGATTTGACGTTTCTGAAATCACCACTAAAAAATCATGGCATAATTCCATTAACAAAGATTTGAGAAAACATTTAATTAGCAAACTTTTTAAAGCTTTTTGGACTTATCCAATTGAAATGTTGAAAGATAGAAAAGAAGCAATGATTAAGGCGGTAATGAAAATAGAAAAAGAAGCGTTCGAAGCCGCAAATGATAGAGTGAGTTTTGACTTAATTTTTTTATTAAATAACTCAAAAATTATTTCAAGAAAGAATAACTTAACTTTTCATGGTTTATTTATACCAATACTTTTTTTAGGAAGAATATTTTCGTTTATTGGCGGAAATAATTTATAAAGTTCAAAAAGATTTGAAAGATTTCAAAAACAGAATGAAAATCGAGCAACCAAATGCAATTCAAGCAGCAAATGCTCAACAAAAAAATTGGTGGAGCTGAAAATCGTCAAAAAGTAGGCGACAAGGAAGCTTAAGAAAAAAATGAATACAGAAGATGATCCATTCTTGAATTTGATCGATTATTTTTTTCCTTTTTATAACATTTCAATAAAAAACTAATTAACTAAATTTTTTAACACTTTTTTCTCCTCATTTGTATGTTGTTTAATTTTCTGAGTTATGGAATCCATCAAATTAAATAATAATCTTTGTATTTCTTATGGATTACTTTATCTAATAAAGCTTACAAAAAACAAAAGTTCTTTAGCTGCTGTCGATACTTTTATTTATTCCTTTGATAGAAAAAAAATTGTTTTCTATCAATCACATCCCCAACTTTGAGATTAGTGATTTAAGGCAAACAAAAAAATGTGAAAAATCTATTTAGGGCATTCTTATTAAGAAGTGTGATCAAAGAGTTGTTTGCTTGCACAACCAAAAAAAATGGCACAAAGAAAAATTTGAAAATTATCCCCTAAAATAAAAGGTGCAAAGGCTTTTTTAGTTTGAATTATTTATTGACCTTCTGCTTCCATTTCTTTGCCAAAACTAGTTATTCGATTATTTATTATTCAAAAAGTTTTTTTCTTGCTTCCGCATATATATTTTTAGGAATCCCTAAGATTTTGATATTGTTTAAATATATTCTTTTTATTATTAAGTTTTAATTCGGCAGTTATATTTTGATTATCGAAATTTTCTATTCCTTATTAATTAATTTTGGTGCTTATTATTTCCGCTGTCTTCGAGCTATATTTATTTATATTTAAAAACTTCGAATTGATTTATTTTTAGTTTCAAAAAATCATACAAAAATGGATGAAACTTTGATTAGTGAAATGGCAACCCGTTTCCAATTAAAAGTTTATTCTCACATGAGTGAGAGTCTAAAAAACGATGAAAGATGGCAAAATTCTGAATTTCGTCAAATTGCAGCAAAAGTAAATTTATTTTTTTTAATTATCGAAAAACTTTTCATATTATAATTTTTATAGACTTTTACAAATTGCTCTTATGAAGGATTTTATGTGGCGAGTGGATATTTTGATGAAAAAGAAAAAAGAAGCAAAATTGAAAAAAAGTTTGAAGAAGCTTCAACAAAATTGGATGATTGTCACCGAAAGATTGAAGAATTAGAGCAAGAAAAATATCAGAATGAATGGTTTGTCGAACAAGCCGAAGCCCAAACTGAGAAGGAAAAAAAGCGAGCGGAGGAAGCAAAAGCAAAGGTCGAAGTCGAAAAACTTCAAGCAGATGAAGCAAAAGCAAAGTTTGAGATTGAAAGGCGACGTTCAAATGAGGCTGAATCGAAGTGGGACGTGGAACGAAAACGCGCAGATGAAGCAGAAGCCTTAATAAAAATCGAAAAACTTCGGGCAGACCAAGCTGAAGCCCAAACAGAAATATATCGGCAGCAAGCAGCTAACGCAGAAGAAAATTTGGCTATAGAAAAAAAGGTTGCAAATGAAGCTGTAGCTAAAGTGGAATTACACCGCCAAAGAGCTGATGATGCTGAATTGAAGGCAAAAACTGAACGTTGTCGTGCAGATCAAAATGAGGCAAATTTGGATATGGAAAAACTTCGTGCGGATACTGCTGAAGTAAAAATTGATGTTGAAAAACAGCGAGCTGATGAAGCTGAAGTAAAGGCAGAGGCTGAAAGTCAGCGTGCAGATCGAGCTGAAGCTAATTTGGAAACTGAGAGTCAACGAGCAAATGAAGTCCAAGCCCAAAAAGAAACTGAAAAATTTCGTGCTGACCAAGCTGAAGCCGAATTGGAGATTGAAAAGCAACGAGTTGCAAAAGCAGAAGAAAATTTGGAAATGGAAAAAAAGCGAGCAAATGAGGCTGAATCAAAAGCTTCAAATGAACGAAAACGTGCCGATGAAGCTATAGCACAAGTGGAGGTCGAAAAACGACAAGTAGAAAAAGCAAAAGCCAAAGAGGAGACTCAACGTTGTCGAGCAGATCAAAATGAGGCAAATTTGGAGATGGAAAAAAAGAGGGCTGATGCAGCTGAAGAAAAATTGGAAAACGAAAGCAAACGAGCTCAAGCAGCTGAAGCAAAGGCGGAAGCTGAAAGCAAGCGCGCAGATCAAGCAGAAACAAATTTGGAAAATGAAAAGCAGCGAGTTGTTAAAGCTGAAGCTATAGCCACAGAATTGAAGGAACAACTTCAAGCCCTTACTAAAACCAATGAAGCTTTAACCCAACAATTAAATATGGCAAACGAGAAGCTTAAACAGTTTGAAAATGAATTGGCTGAAGTTAAAAAAGAAAATCGCCAACTAATCAAAAAACAAAAAAATGGAGCTGAAAAGATTAGGATTAAGATTGAAAATTCCCCTGTTATTGAATCATTAGAAAAGAATATTTCAATGGAAAATACTAATTCATTTGAAGAAGACCAAGAAATTAGTAATTTGGAAATTAATGAAGTCCAAAAACAGAATGCTCCTGTAATTGTGCCATCGCAACAAAATGCAAATTCTGCTATCATGGAAAAAATCGTTGAAGAAATAAGCAACAACATTCAAGAAACTTCTGTTATTAATAATGTAAGTCTTTAGTTTTATTATCTTAGCTCAACGGTGCATTAAAATAAGAAAATCTTTCATATGTTTTTTTATTTTTGAGCAGCGCTTTCCAATAAAAATAGATTATTTTTTAAAGATAATTTTTTTTAAAAATATTAACTTCCACTTCCATTTTTTGTTATAGTATAATTAAAACCCAATAATTTACTTTTATCTTTTTTAGAAATCAGCTCAAACCCAAGATTCGATAGCAAAGAACGTTGATGCATTGAATACCTCGCCTATAATTTCCGTTCACCTTGATGAAATTGAAACTGATACTCAAGTTACAAATCAAATAGGTGAAGTTAATAATGACGAAAACAATGACCCCGAATTTATTCAAATTCCCATAACCAGAATTGTTAAAATTGAATCGCGTCTTAAACTTCTCGATACTCAAAATGCCCGAATTTCATTATTGGAAAATGAAATGAGTCTAATTAAAAAATCTATTAAAAATGGCTATCATGCTTCTCCTTCATCTTCAAACCATTTTGCAGATCAAAAAGTAAGTAAAATATATTGAAAAAAAAGTTGTTTTAATTTTTATATTATTTTTTATAGGGCTTAAAGATAGTTCCAAAACGACAACTAAAAAGAAAGGCTCCTTCTTCGTTTGATGACAAACCTATTCGCCGCCGCGAACAAAATTCAACAAAAACAAAAGCTTCTTTGCTAAATGAATTATTGGAATCATCCATGGAAAGCCCTTTCGAATCTCCAATAACCCCAAAACAAAAAGTTCCAAAAAAGAAAAAACGTATTAGTCAAGGAGTAACATCATCGAAAAAATGCAGCCTCATTTAAATATGGATTTATTATTTTTTTGTTTGATATTTTTATTTTATGTTTTTTGTTTTGTTCTATTCTTTTAAAATAATTATTACAAAAATATTGACTTCATTCTTGAATTTTCCATTTCTTTTAGGTTTAATTTAAGCAACTTTTTGAATCGAGCATTTTTTTCACAGAAGTGATTGTATCCATTGAGACGACTTTTTTGGAGCTTCAAAAATAAAATAAAATGATCAGCTGCAACAAAATTTTTTGAATAAAAAAATTTGTTTGCTCGATTGAGTCTTTTTTTCTTTTATCTTTTTTGTTGTGTAACGCGCTTTAGTTATAATATTTAACCTTTTATTTCTATTGGCAATTGTAGTTGTAATAACATTAAAAATAAGGATAAAAAATGATAAGTACATACATACATATATTAAATATTGTATTTATATTTAAACATGAAAAAGACAATTATAATTTTAAAGAAATAAAAAGAAAGAATGAATTCGTCGTCAAAAAATAATAATAATAGAAAAGAAAGAAGAATGGTAAGAAACACACATAAAAAAACAAAGGAAAAAAAACAATAATTAAAGCTTTTGAAAAATTTTTAAAATTTATTTACTTACAAAAATGAATTGGAATAAATTTTGTTTTTATTTTTTTAAAAGAAACATGACAGAGGAAATAGAATAAATAATTTAAAAATATGCCTTTCTTTTTTTTAAATGGAGTAATATTAATAGTAAAGGCTATTTAAAAATACCCGTGTAAAAAGAGACGAAACAAAAGATAAAAAAACAAAAAAAAATATATGAGGAATAATAATGATTGGAGCTTCTTATTTTTTTGGGCATTAAACAAAACAAAAAATGGCAAAAAAATAATAATATACATAGCTTGTTGTTTTAAAAGGCGAAGATAATAGAGGTCTTTAAAAATACAATAAAATAAAAGTTTGGATTTGCAGCGAAAAAAAAGAAGAAAATTAAATAATTTGGACTTCAGTTTTTTGGAAGTTTTTGTTCTAAATTTAAAATCCTGCATCAAGCAAGAAGAAGGAAAGGTGACTATTATTTTTATTTCGAAAGATACCAGCTTTCGAGTTTATAAAATTCCATGACTTTAGCTCATTATTTCCTATAGATTTAGTTTTCTCAAAATTAACACAGAATGAAAAAAAAATTTAAGAAGTAAATAATTTTTTTTGTATCTAATAAATATATTTTTATGAATCACATTTTTGAGATAATTGTTGTGGAGGAGAATCAGATTGAACTAATTTCATTCTTCTTCTCATCATCATTTCCGCTCTTCTATTTTGAAGTTGTCTTTGTTCTTGAAGCTTTTGACGAATATTAGGACAAAATGGAACCGTGCATTGTGGCTTCGTACATACTTTCGCATGATGGCAACAAAGAGCGATGAGTTGCTTGCAAATTGGACATGAAGCTTCTTGCCTTCTTTTACAAGTTCGAACATGTTGAAGAACTTGTTTGAGTCGAGTGCAAGCTGATCGCCTGCAATTTACGTCTCGACATTGAGAAGCATGAGCCAAAACTTGAATTCCACGACGAATTGATTCTTCTCTTGCGGCATTTGAATCAGATTTATTTACATCAATAATACTTGTAACTTTAGATAATTTATGTTCATGGGATTTAATTCCATGACATTTATTGCATAAATCAAAATCAGGACATATATCACAATGCCATATAGCTGATTGTTGACAATAATTACATGTGTATGTATTATCCATATTATCGGATGAATGAAGGGCATGACATAGACACAAAGTTGAATATTGTGCTCTTCGTAAAGAACTAAATTCCCAATGTTCTTCTCGAGCTCGAGTTAAAAAATTATCTCTTCCATCCATCAATTCGCAGGATATCAATGCATCGGGATCTTTTATAGGCATGACACTCCATTCTGGAGTTGATCGCAATTTAATCGTAAAAAATACATCTTTATGACGCTCTAATATTCCAAAAAGTCGATCCGTCACTTCATCCATCGCAGAAGAGGATTTTAATTTTTTTGATGAAGCTGATTTTTTCATTGTCGTCGTCGTCGTCAAGGTGGATAAAGAAGTTGAACCTTTTTTATCTGTGAATGAAGAAGAAGACGAAGAAGGTTTTCCATTTTCTTCATTAATATTAGTTGAAATATCTTCAAAATCCATAGGTTCTTGACTTTTTCCACCACCATTTTTCTTTTCAATATCTTTTATACAATCTTCAATAACATTGGGCCAAAAATCTCCTTCAAAATATGGTAATTGTGCGGGAGTTTTAAGTCGGTCGTCTTTCGCCTGAAAAATAAAAATATCATAAAAGTTTGGACTAACTTTATTTAGCTTAGGTTTTATAAAAAAATTGGTAAATAAAGTTTAAAAAAATCTTAAAATTAAATAACTGTTTTGAATCTCAAAATTGACTTAAAACTTTTTGGTTTATTGTTAACTTTTTTTTAGTTTCATCTTTCAAAAAAAATAAAATCCGACTCACCTGAGCATGAATATCTTTATATTCAACAACCACATCTTCAACGATAGCTTTATCAAGCATAGTTTTATACCAATTTCCAAGTCGCTTTTGTTTAGGAATTTTTTGTTCGGGTGGATGACAATGAAATATATAATCATCTCCTTCCGATGGGGGGCAAGCCCATAAATGAGCCATGGTATAACCTAATTTTCTTGCATAATCTAAATAACCCAATAATATTTCATGATAAACATCGGTTCGTAATTTGGCGGGTTCAAAAAAATGCACTGAATCCAAATATGCAATATATACTCTTCGAGCATTAGGTGGAGAACATTCACTTCCATATTCTTGAACATGTAAACCAAAGAAACATATTTCAATATCATTTATAACTTCAAAAGCAAATACCACTTTATTTCGATATGGAAATTTTTCGGGTACACCATATTTTTGTTTTATTAATGGTTTGGTTTTAACTTCTTTATCGGAACTATGTAACACACGAATTACGACTTCATGAGCAGAATCTTCACCAAGTTTTGAATTCATATAATTATTTACACGGCTTTCAAGATGTTTGGATAATTCACAAGTGGCTAATTCTGGAAAAATATGGTAAAATGGATTAATAATTAATTAATTGCAGAAGTTTAAAGAAATATTGATTTGTGAAGAAAAAAAAAGTTCAAAGAAAAATATGCAAATTTTTGATAAAGAAAACTTTAGAAGTCCAAGAATTTTAAAGATACCGAAGAAACGATTTTTAAAGAAATATTATACAATTTTTTTTATAAAAAAGTTACTAAAAAAACAATCTTTAGATGCAACAGTCGTTTTTTTAAATTTATTTTTCAAGTAAACTTTTTTCAAAGTGAAAATTCGAAAATCTCAAAGTAACTAAATTTAAAACTTTTTTAAACAATTTTTTTCGAGAACAAATTCTTTTTCTAAAACTAAATTTTCCAGCCAACCAATTTAAAAAAAACTTACTTTTAGCTGTATATCGATTTTCTGGTCTTGGAATATTTTTAGTTTCTCTGCACGCATTACAAATAAACCCATCATTAAAAATTTTGGGTGAATAATTTGCACAAATTTTATGCCATTTTCTTCGACAAATTTTACAGCTTTCAAATGGTTCATTTTCAATTTCATCATTTTTTCTATTTATAAATTTATCCTTTGAAACATAATTTGGTGGAGCTTCGGGATTTTCATTCATATTAACTCCACAATCGGGTAAAGCTTCATAACATTTTACACAATAAATATATTTTTCTGATACATTTACACCATATTTTGATGAAGAAGCTTCATATAAATAATATTCTTGATTTCTCGCAATTGTGCAAGCCGATTGTCCATAGCAAAATAATGGCAACGCAGTGAAAGTGTAACGACTTCCGCAACAATATCCCAAACTTTTCATAAGAGGTTCCATTTCTTCTGTAAATATTTCAAGTAATCGTGTTGCACATTTATAAATTTTAGTTGATTTTTTATTAAATATATATGCATTATCAATCATTAACCACATATCATTTGCAAAATCCCATGGATTTCGATATGAAAGTTGGCAAAGTTTTTGAAGAATTTTAGTTAAATCCATTGGATTTTTTATCATTTCATAATATCCAACAACTAAAGGATCCACAGCAATTCGAAAATGTATGGCTTCTTCAGGTGAATCAACCTTTTTCCAAACTTTTAATAATGCTTCATAAAGTTCCTCTGGAGGGATTACATCTTCAATGGGTTCTTCTAATTCGGATTGTTGCTCGATTTTGGTTGATGATGATGGTTGTTCTTGCTTTATTGATGGAAGCTGTTGTTGATGTTGGTGATGGTGTTGTTGTTGTTCAGATTTAATTTCAGAAGAAACATTCATCATCGTTGCAGCAGGAGTAGTAGAAATATTATTATTATTATTTGTTATAATGGATGGTAAAGATGATTCTTCACGTTTTATATCCACCATCATCATCATTTCTGAATTTTGTTGTTGATGTTCAGGATAAAAATATTCTTCTCTTTTAATTTCAAGAAATTCTGCTGCATTTTGTCTTGTTGGAGGTTCAGGTAAATATAAATCCGGTTGAAATTCTTGTTTAATCATAGCAAAAGAAGGACCATTTTCAATTGGTCCTCGATTTTGCATTCCCAATCTTTTATTTCGTTTATCCAATAATTCTTTTTGAATTTTATATATTTTCATTGCTAACATTTCATAATATTCTTCCTATAAATATTTTGACATTATTAAACATTTATTTTTCTAATTTTTTTCTTTAAAAATAAACAAACTTTGCTATCCGCAGCTTCAAAAATATCTTTTTCTATTCTTCGAGCATATGAAATTAAATCTTTTATTCTTTGATCATGCATGGCTGCGGGATCGGGAGAAGGAAATATAGCTTTAACCAATTTACAAACCAAATGATTTTTAATTGTTTTATCTATTGAAGCTTGCCAAGGTTTGGTATAAATTATGGCTTCATTATCCCTCTCTAAAGTGGCCATCATTCCATTCGTCATTTCTTGTTCCACTGATAGTCGCTGACTATTTTGATTTTGCTTTGCACTTTCTGAAAATTTTTATGTTTTTGGTTTTTGTTTGAAAAAATATTCATTGTTTAGTTTTTACACTTTTTATGCAACAAAAGATAGTAAAAAGAAAGTAAAAATTATTGCCTAAATTTGTTACTGCGCTTCTTTGAAAAAAGAGAGTAACCAAGATTTTGATATTATCGTTAAATTAGAATTACTATCTTTTGTGATAGTAATAACTTTTATGCAATATTTTTCAATTTTTGTTTACTATCCAAAAACTAAATATTCTTTTCAAAAAATCCAAAAGTTATGTAAGTTCCTACCTTTTAATGGTTTACAAACAGAGCAATCTTCTTTATCACATTTTTTCCAATGTGAAATAATTTGAGATGAAGAAGCACAATGAGGAAAATTACATTGTGCTCCATTTCTGCAACTTCCCATATGATTTAATACACTTTTCATCGTAGAACAAAATGTTATTCCACATGGAGTATTGGCTCGGGTTGGATTATCCTGAAGAAAAAAAATTTATGGTCATTTACATTAACTATGTTTGTTTCCAATTAAAAAATTATTTAATAAAACTAACCAAATCCCGTTGTTTACATTTATTTGCATGAAGTAAAAGCATAAGCTGCCTTTGAATTTGTTGTCTTTTTTCATTTGGAGATGGGTTGTTACTATTATTACTATTAATATTAATGTTGTTAATATTATTTTGTGATGAAAATTGTAAAGCTCCTTGTCCACCACCATTTGGTAATAATGCGGGAGGATGAGATGGATACGATTGAGAAGATGAGGTGGAAGAAGAGGCAGCGGCAGCAGGCATATTACTATTAATTAATGGAAATGATGAGGTGTTGTTGTTGATTGAATTTGGATGATGATTATTATTATTTTGTACTATTTGGAGATCGGATAATGAGGTTATTGAATTAGGGTTTCTTTGATGTTGCATTTGTTGTTGAGAGTCTTGTTGTTGCTGTTGCATCATCTAAAAAATTATCAATTTTTAGTTTGATATACTTTTTTTAAGCAGGTAACAACTTACTGCTTGGTGCTGTTTTTGATTGGAGTGTGGTACACCACCAGCTACAACAGCCCCTGCTGCAACAGCAGCAGCGGCATTCATATTATTTGGCAGTGGTTGAGGTAGATATGAATGTCTTATAGAATTCATAGATGGTTGTTGAGGAGCAAAACCTTGCATTGTACTTTGTTGATTTTGTTGATATTGCATTGGCCTTGATGACATTTGTTGTTGGATTTGTTGCTGTTGGGAATTATTCATTGCTGGTGTATGGCCTCCACCATTTATAAATTGTTGCTGTTGTCTTTGTGGTGGAACTGAATTCGCGTGAGGCACCATCGATGTTTGCTGTGAATTTGGCATGGCTGTGGTTGCTGTTTGCGGATTTGGTGGTATTACTTGTGATGGTATTGGGCCATTTGATGGTTGTTGCATAATGGGATTATTTGCATTTTGTTGCGGATGTGAATAACTCGTTGAAGGCCCATTCATAATATTAAATTCTTGCGAATTTTGAGATTGCTGTTGTTGAAACATTTGGGCTTGAGCTTGTTGCTGCTGCTGCTGCTGCCTTTGCTGTAAAAGTTGTTGTTGCTGCTGAGGAGTTAGCTGAGAATGGGCCTGCTGCTGCTGTTGTTGATGTTGTTGTTGCAATTGCCTTTGATATTGTTGCTGTTGTTGCTGTTGATTAGCAATCATTTGATTTTGTGGATGACCACCACTTTGTGGATGATGACCATTCATATATCCATTTTGAGCAGCTTGGGGATTTTGTTGCTGCTGCTGTTGCTGATACATATACATTCTTTGTTGCTGTTGTTGTTGCTCCAACATCATTTGTTTTGTCATATGCATATTTGAGCCTGCAAAATTAGGGAAAGTTAAAATCGGTTTTAACTAGAAGTAAAAATTTTTAAATTAGCTTTTGAGTTTCTTTTTTGTGTTTAAAAAAATTAGAAAAAGATAAAATAAACTAAAGTTTTAACTTTTTCATATATATTTTTTGGCGCCAATAATTTTTAAGATTGCCGTCAATAAAAATTACATGAAATTTCTTAATTTTCAATTTATTTTAAACAACTTTTATTTTTGCTTACCTCCTCCTCCATCTCTCATTTCATTTGGTGGGATTGATGTTGTTCCATTGGGTAAAGTTCCCGATAAATTGGATGCTGTAGCAGACATCATTTGTTGAGGTCTTTGCATAGGTGTTCCATTTGGTTGAGGTTGTGGTGGAACAACATGTTGTTGCGGTTGTTGTTGTTGTCGAGATCCTCCTGCAGTTGGACGTGTAGTTGGTGCAGCAGTTAATAATTTACTTAGAGTTTTTTGATTACTTCCACCTCCAATATTGGTACCATTAACATGAAATTGCTGCTGTTGCGCCTGTTGTGGATTAGATGGAGCGATTTGCTGCTGCTGCTGCTGAGCTTGCTGTTGTTGTTGAAGATGTTGATGATAAGCAGGTGGAGGATAATTATTCTGTTGAGGAAATGCTGATTGTGGATGCACTTGATTGCTATACATAATTTAAATTTCTTGCGAATATATATATATAATATTCTAAATGGCAATAAGGTTTTGCAACGAAAGAAAATAAAATAATATATATAATAATAATGTAATTGAATAAGATGGATGTAGCCAAAGGTGATAGGAAGAAGATCAACAAACAAAAAAAGCGTAGTTTTCCTTTTCTTCGCTTCCTTCTCTGCTGTTGAGAGTGATGTTAAATTTGCGGAACCATATGGCTAAAAAGAAAACAAGAGATAATTTTTTTTGCACGTAGTTGAAAAAAAAAGTTTAAAACCCATAAACACGCATAAAAACAAAACACAAAATATTTTGCTCACGAGTAAAACAAAAAAAAGAGTAGTAAATTCTTTGAATGAAAAATTTGTTGTGAAACAAGATAACACTTTATTAATTTTTTTTTACCAAAAACAGGAAAGAAGAAAATAAAAAAGAGAGCAAAAAAATGCGACTAAAAAAATTTTTTGTTGCACTTCGACACAAAAAAATGAACGAAGAGAAGAGAAAGGCAAAAGACAAAAAAAAAAGAAAATACCACAGCCTTTCAAGATACGCAGGCGACAAAAGTTAGAAGAAATTGGTGGAGGATGGATTGACGACTGACTGACTGACTAACGAACGATTGGGATGATGCGATGCGATGGTGGTCTCTCCATCTCTTTCTCTCTTCATTTCATTTCAACCACACTGCTTTTTCTTTTTTTGGCAGCAGTCGCAACAGCATTTTTCTCTATGTGTTATGTTGTTTTTTTTCTTTCTTTCTTCGTCGTTACATTTCTCAAAAAATAAAGATGTGAATATGTGTGTGTGTGTTCTTTTTAACATTGGACTTTTTTCTTTTTCGTCTCTTCGATTTTTAGTGTGTTTTTTTATTTTCGTTCTCGCCTTCTTCTTCATCTTCTTATTCGGTAACACATATTTTTAATATAGAGAGAAATAGACACAAGACAAAAATAAAATGGAAGAAAGATGCTGCTGTAAAAGCAGCAGAGACGCAAATAAAAAAAAAGTGTGTCTCTAACAACAATCATTGTTTTTAAAATACATATGTGTTACTCCTTCCTTTTTTTTGTAGCGAATGGAAGAAGAAAATATTTAACTTTTTAAGTATGTATGTTTGATTGAACAAAAAAGGGCATAATTGTCAATTAAACTTTATACAAAAAAAATTATTTGGAAAAATTCCAAAAAAAGTTTTAAAACGTTTCAAAATTCAATCCACCAAAAATATATGTGTAAGTAAAACAAACAACAAAAGAAGTAAGCAAGCAACATCGAAGACATAGAAAAAAAGAGGACAAAAAAAAAACAACTGTGGACACGCGACTTTTTTTTTCTTCGACGAAAAAAAGATGTATGTATGTCACAAGCGGCGGACAACCAAAAAAAAATACAGAGGCAAAAAGAATCTTCGCACAAAAAAAAACACCAAAAATAAGAAAGCTTTAATTTGGTCGTTAAAAAAATAAATAGAGAAAAGAAATTGATCCATTTTTTTTGTCTTATTTTGTTTTGTTTCCAAAACGTGGGAGATGAGTGAGTGTGAAATTATGGTTTGTTAAGAAAGAGTATCATCAAAGTATGTAATTAAAAAGTTAATGGACAAAAAAACGCAGAAAAAAAGTAAAATTTTTATGATTATGAAATTTTGGGTGTAAGTTATGTCATCATTACTCTTTTAGAAAGGTGATAAAAAGTATTAAAAAAGTTTTGTGTATCTTGGATTAAAGGGTTAAAAATTTTAATACTAACAAGGATTCGGTTGCTGGGTTAAAACATCACACAAAAAAGGTGCCTGCCAAAAATACCATCCATGTTTCATCTTCTTCCATTTTTTGTTGTCAAAAAAGATCCAAAGAATTTTATAGTTTTTTATTTTCATGTTGTTGCTACTAAAATTTCTTGGCATCCTTGGTAATAATGGAATATCATGCTTTTTATAAAACAAATAATTCATATTTTTTATCCATTTTTATTCCCAAAAAATAAAGAGAAGGGAAACAAACCTACTGCTTTTATAACTTTGTTTTAAGACCAATGAAATAATGATGGTAAGATATTTGTTTGAATAGTTGCAAATCCCCAAGGTTTTAAATCCAGGTGAACGAAGCCAATTGGAACATTAAAATTATCATTCCACTTCCATCAGCTCCAAATAGCCAACATAAAAATTATTTGCAACTTACATGTCAGAAAATTTAGATTAATGTGAAAACGATCCTTTAGAAAAACATGGATCCCAAAGTATCAGAGTATGCATTTTTAAGCGAAGAAAGCGAAAATAAAAATTTAAAACATTTTAATTATGCTTTAAAGAAAGGTTTAGTGATGATGCAAAAATTAGTTGTGAAATTTTTTTACTTGAGTTGATTAGTAAAAATAACGAAGAGTAAAAAAAGGCTTTAAAAATTTATTATGCGGCAGCAACAAACAACATTATTATTTTTAATAATAAACATTTCCATTAAAAATTTCTCAAAATATTTACCACTGCAATATTTATTTACTTCAATAAAAATTATAGCTTCTCAATTGTTTCAAGCTAAAGTTTTTATCAATCAAAACATTATTTTATACCCATAATTGTTACATTGAAATCATTGGAAAATTTTAATCATCCTTTATTCATAAAAATTAAGAAAGAAATAAAACTCAAAAGTTAAAACGTTTTAGAATTACAATGTGAGATAACGAACGATAAATATTTTAATCAGCCTTTGCATGTTCCCCCGGTTTTAAGGATAAAGAAGACAAATGACAAATTCGATAAGGAATTCAATGATTGCTTTTACAACTCAGTAACCTTTTTACAAATGGCTGCCTCTTTTTTGATTTTTGCAAATTCAAAAAAAGGATTCAACAAAAGTTTAAAAACACCAGTTTAAAAGAAACATTGTTTTAGAAAATATTTATTAGACACGCATACATGCATATACAGAAAAAATAATGATAAAACATACAAATGAAAGAAAATTGAGAAGTTTACTCCATTGGTGGTGGTGGTCGGAGATTTTTTCGAGCATTAGGATCCAAATCTTCGTAATCATCATCATTGTTAGTTTTCTTTGGAAATTGAATTTGTGTAGGTTTCGGTAATTGAGAAGATTTAGGTTCAAACTTTCCATAATCAACATAAGTTCCATCTTCTCTGTTAATTGGATCAAGTTGTCTTGCATTTGATTGACGTTGCAAAGCTTGTTGTTGAAGTGGTTGAGGAGGCTTCTTTAAGGATGATTTAAGAGTTGCACCAGTTTTTTCACCAACAGGTTGAGTCTTTTCAACTTGGAGTGTACCGTTGACAGACTAAAAAAACAAACATGTAAAAAGCACAGAAAAAGTTAAAACAACTTACTTTAGGAACGACATTGATAACAGAAAGTTGTTGTTGTTGTTGAGCTTCATCAGACTTGTTTTTCTTATTCTTTCGATACCAACGAACACCAAGTACAATTCCAATAGCAAGTAGAATAAGAAGAATTACAACAACGACGATAACAATAATTTTCCAAGTATCAAATTCTCCAGTTGCCACAGAATCCGAAGAAGACATAACATATGAAGCAGATGTTGTATTAGCTGCTGTTGTCGATGTTGTCGTTGTTGAAGGAGGAAGTACAGGCACAGCAACACGAAAGATTTTTGATGGCTAAAAATTTGAAACAAAATTAGTATGCGGTAAAGAAAATACAAAGCTTTAGAATCGTGAATTTTCATGATACCAAAAAAGAATCTGAAGTAACATGTGTACTTACAAATGAGATTTTGAAATTCGATTGAAGATCCTTCCATTCGATTGACACGTTGAAGTATGCAGATGATTCACCTTCAAGCAAAGGCTCGTTTGTTATTTTAGGTAGTACAGGATCATCTGAAGTTGCTGTGACATTTCCTTGATAATCGATGAGAAATCTTGGTATTGTTTGTTTTGATGTGAACAGCGTTCCAACTTGAAGAGAAGGTCCTTGAGCTTTGTTTACTAAAAATAGTTTTAGTTTTAATATCCTTATACTCCCAGAACATTGTAATTTACTTTTTAAATACAAAAGAACTTCCATCGCTTTCATCCATGTAATATCAATATTTTTGGCGGTTCCTGTTTCAGGTTGAAGCTTGAGAGACACGAAGTTTTGCTTATCGATAGCAGTCAAATCATCAGCAGCCAGAGAGAATTCCAATGGCTGAGTTTCATCCATAAATAAAATGACGTTGATTGGTTCACGGCTTGTCGACTTGACTAAGTTTAGTACCCTGAAACAAAGGAAATGTTAAACTCAATCACATAAACATAAAATGTAAAAAGTTTAAAATTCACCATTGATCACCATTTCGTTGAATGATTTCAAGCAGCTTTGGATCGTTTATGTCGCTGGTCTCCTTTGGTGTATTGTATTCATATTTTGTAACAATTGAAGGAACATTTGAGCTTTGACCATCCCAGAAACATAAAACAACAAAATACAGGACCAACAGTCGAGAATTCATTTTCTTTATCATCACCGACGTTGGTTGCTTCTTCTTTCGATTGAAGAAAAGTTTGTAACGAAATGAAAACGTTTGAATGAACCTGCGTTGAGTAAATCGAAAATGACCATCTTGAAATTTGAATAAAGTTGCATTATGCTTCTAATGTTTGCAAAAATAAAAAATTAATATGCAAAATTCATTGCTTCTTTCCTTTTGACTCTAAAAAAATTGCAAAAAAAAAAAGTGATCTAAATTTTATTTGAACGAAAAAGTTTTTCTTGTTTGCAAAAGAGTCAAAACATGGGATAACTTTTGGCGGGAATAATCTTCCCATTTATTTCAGTCATGAATAAATACGTTAGCAACAACTTCCATCATTATTCTGAATTTTTTTGTTGGATAATCTTTTAATTTTAAGTTTATTATTTCTAAACGAATATCTAAATTTATCATAGCTTTAGTAAATATTGCTTAACTCCATAATTGTTGACAAAATCTTCTAACAAATTTGTTGAATTTCTCCATCCGTTTATTCTGAAGCTTTATTTAATGTGCAATTCATTTTCAAGATGTTTGATATGTACACTAGCATAAATCCCTTTCACTTTTACTATCACCAATTCCATCTTCATTTTTGCCTAAATTTATTATTACCGCCTATGTACATAAATATTTCGAAGCCACAAAATTTTACAAAAATTATCATCAACAACAAAAAAGGGTTATCATTTGATGATACAAAATTAAAAGTGCAAAAAAGGATTTTTTGTTACTAAAATAAAAAAAAACATTCATGAATTTCTTATTTTGTTATTATTACATGTTTTTTGTTTGTTTATTTTTCCCCTTCTATTTTAAAATATTATCACAAAACACCTTCTTTTATTTTTTTCTTTTTTTTTTGTTTCCATTTTTAGAAAATATTGCGTTCATTAAAAAAAGTGATGCGATCATAAACAATGTGGGTTAATATGATTTATGAAAATTTTCCCTTTCGGGTCAAGTATAAAATATGATCGGGCGAAAATAAGAAAATTGAAAACTTATAAAAATTCAAAAAACAATTTTAAATTTCTTTTTAGACATAAATTCCGTGTGATTGTTTAAAAGAATTTCGTAATTTTATAAGTTTTTTTTGTTTGTTTGACGCAATTGTGCTAGCCCCACTAATGACCCAAATTATCTGACCTTTGTGTTCATCACTTTTTTTTGTTGTGTTGTTTTTGCAAGTATAAAAGGGTTTAAATTCTGCTGCTTATGCGACATTGTGCATCAAATATCATCGTTCAAACTTTGAATGCGACGTAAAAAGAAAAAAATATTTAGAGAGTTTTTTTGATAATGTTTTTTGTTTTTGATTTTTTTGTGTTTTGCTTTCAATTTTTTCGAAAACATTTTTAAGATAAAAAAAAGCAGAATCTTAAACCACGATATCATTTTTTTTACCGCGATGTAAAATTATGAAAATTCTTTTATAAAATGCGACGACTATGTTTTTATTTAACTTTTGAAATCCTTTTTTTAGTTTAAAATTTCTAAAAAAAAATGACCTCAACTGAAAGGTTCATTGCTGCATTAAATAATCCCTCTTACAAAACAACCATGTCCAATAACAACAATGATCTTCTTTCTTTTCAAAATCTTCCATCGAGTAACAATTATTTCCCAAGAGATTCATTACAGAATTTTTTAAATTCAAATAAGGTAAATAAATATTTCTTTACTTTTACTTTTAGGATTTTTTCTTCTTCTAATTTTAAGGTTTATAAATTTTTTTAGCATTTTTCTATTAAAGCAATCATCCTGCTCCAATTGCAACGAAAATCACACGAAAAAAGAATAAATAAAAATAAATTTGCTGGTGCCTAATTTTTTAATTTTTTGTTGTAACTGTATCACATTTCTTTCTGCACATAATGGAATTTTCTTATATATATTTTTTTGTAAGTTTGCGAACCAAGTTATTTTGTATTAAAGCCATCGATTATTGAGACTTCCAACTTTTTTTTTCTTAAATATTTTAAGAGTTGAACTTTTTTACTTTCAAATTGTTAAAGTTTAGTCTCCTGATTTTTCCTTTTTTGATCCTCGCTTTTATCCACAATTTTTTATGCATATATTTAAAAAAATAAATATTATTATTAATGATGCTTTTTGGAGATTATAAAACTTTTGAAAATTTAAGCTTTTCAAGTAATTACTAAATTTCTTTCGACTTCGAAATTGTAAATTATAAAATCATATTTTTTGCGATAAAAGCAAAACAAACAAAACAAAATAAATGAAAACTAATAAGTGAGAGAAAAAAAAATACATGTAAGACATTACCGCAAAATAATTTTAGCATTCGTGATTTTCTTATTCGTCAAATATTTCACTTTCATCATCGAATGAAGCTTTGTTATTATAAAACACAGTGGAATAAAATGTATTATTGGGAGTTCTATGATTAAGATTAACTTCAACTTTTATATGAGGTGGAAATTCTTGAAGATATGTAATTTGAGCATCTTTATCAAAATAATGGGTTGCTTTATCTTTAAAAAAAAGCAAATATGGCAAATAATTTAAAAAAAAAATAAACTAACTTCCATTAAAATAAAATTTAGGATTTTCTATTATAAAAGGTTTATCACTTTTGTAAATTCCTTCAGGTTCCAGCTTGATTTCAAAGCCATAATAAAAACCTGGCAAAGAAATATCTCCTTTAGAAATGCCGTATTTTTGACTTAAAATCATTGATTTTTGTAATTTTCTAGGATAAAAAAAACATACGCAACTTCAGAAAGCTTTAAATCCAATTCATGTGGAGCTATAGCCAAAATGGTATTTTTTGATTTTTGGTTTATTCGCTAAAAACTTTAAAGTTAAAATTTAATCGATTAAATATTCAACTTTTTTTTCTCAAAAATTTGTTTACCATTCCATCATATCTCGTTTTATGAGAATATTGAGCTTTTAAAATTGCATCTTTTCTCAAAATTAAATCATCCATGGTATTTTTTGCTAAATGTGTGGGTTGAGAAGTGTGAATTGCCGCACTTGAAGTTGGATGAACTACAAAAATATTTTAAACCAAGTTTTAACATTCATTTCCAAATTGAATTAAATTTTTACCAGGTTTTCCAAAAGTTTCATTCCATTTTGAATTTTCCTTCATTAATTTATTTAAGTTTATGATAGTTATTTCAGCTCCATGCATTTCACCTAAAAAATTCGAATTCCAAAAATAAAGAAGCGTCAAATTACAGCAAAATTAGATGCAACTTTTTTATTAAAGATTTTCCCTTCTTTTTTTTTGCTTACCTGTTTTCCCCAAGGGTTTAGCTTTCATTCGATCCAATAAAATCTTTTTATCAAAATTTATTTTTTGAATTTCATCTTCCAAATTTGATCTTATTTCTGATAATCTTGATTTTTGTGCCTTTAATTATTTTTTAAATAAAAAGCTATTTTTGGGATTCAAAATTAACAACAACTTACATTTTTTATAATTCCACTTGCACTTTGAAAATTTATAAGGTTATTAGTAAAAAATAAAATGGAAGCTGTAAGTTGAAAGACTTCCAAAGCTTTGATTTTGCAAAGTGAATTTTTTCCAAATTTTTTATAAATATTTTTCACATTACTAATAATTGCAATTCCATAAATTCCAAAATATCCTAATATAACTGTGTTAAAAGCTATACGGCTTGATTGGGCAACATGTTTACCAGCAATTCCAGCTTTATGGAGATACTAAAAAAAGATAAGTTTCATTTTTATATTTGCTTTAGAATTTTTTTTGCCATTTTCCTTCTCTACAATTTTCATTGTCAGTGCGTGTGTCGCTCGGAAACGATTCATGTGAAAGTTGCAAAAGAATGAAAATAAAAGGAAGGAGACATTTATAAAAAATTTGCATAAACATGAATGAAAACGCAGAAAAGGATTTTTCATTCTCATTTCATGGAAATGAAATGCTGATGAGTGGCGGTTTTCTTTTGAGGAAGCATAAAGGACCAAAATCAAGTGAAGGATCCGTTAGCTGAAAAAAAGATGATAGGATCCAGAGAAAGCATGGGATCGAGATAGGGCACAATATCCGAATTGTAGAGACCTAATATTACAAAAAGGATCCAGTCAAATAATATCAAGGAAAGGATCCATAGAGCAATATTAGAGAAAGGATCCAATGAAATAATATCAGTAGAGCTAATATCTGGAGAAGGATTCAAGGACCCGATATCATTGGAAGGTTTCAAGGACCAAAAAAAGAAAGCAAAGGAAATAACAAATTTGCATAAAATGGCTTGAGCTTCTGTGCAATAAAATTCGCATAAACATGAATGCAATGAATGCAGATAGACTTTGCATTGCAAGGAATGTTAGCGATGACGATGGTTGTTGATTTTGAAGCGCTTTAAACATTTAAAGGTCTTATTAGAAAGGATCTTTTAATTTTGGATTGAGGATTTCAAGAAAAAAAAAACTCTCATAGCGAGCCTTTTTTTGAAGCATGTAGAATGAATTAGCTTTATTATTGCATAAAAATTTAAAAGTGATAAGCATAATTGTCTTGGTAGTGTCTCAAATATTTGGGTAAGGATGAAAGGAATTAAATAGTTTTAACGCAAGGAAATGCTGGAAGGAGAATAATATTATAATCGCATGGATGAACATATTATTGCAAAAAAGTAACTAAGAGATGTTCATTATAAACTATAAGCAATAAAATGAAACATTTGCTGGCGGGCCGAAGGCCCGCTTTACACCTAGTCACATTTAAAAAAGTACAGAAAAGTATTGCGAGAAAAAAAATGTGACGATTACTTCATTTTTTTCATTTTTGTTGACAAAAAAGTGGAAATTTAAATTATCTTCGGAGCTAAAATTACAGAATGATATTATTACCTAAACAAAAATCCTTTGCATAAAAAAATTCAAACAAACAGGTTTTAAAGTATTTTAGCTGAAGTTTAAAAAAACTCACAATAGCTCCTACTGTTGAAATTCCAGCTAAAAATGATCCAGAAATGGATAACCACGAATAAAAGGCTTCTTGATTATTAAAAGGATTTATGGATTCTTTATGTTTTATTCGATCATAAATATTATAAATGCTTCTAATACCACCATAAATTACTGTAACGCCAGTTAAAAAAATATGCGCCTTGGAATAAATATTTTTTAGGGTTCATGGGCTTACTAGTTCCTGCAAGAATATTGCGAGAAAATGAAGCTAATGGTGCCTTTGCTAAACCTGCCACTCCAATAATTATTCCAGCAACATTAACAATAGTAATAGTTTTATCCGCAGCAGAAATTAATTTATGCGCAATTCCACAAGCAGCAGATGGTTCAAAAACAATATTTGCTAAACCATTCTCATCGGTTTTATACCATCCATCAATGGGATAACACAAAATGCATTTAGGAAATTTATTATTTTTAATAAAATCTTTCCATGATTTATAAATTCGACCATTGGGTTCAACAAAATATGCAGAAGCTTTATCTTGAGTACTTTTGCAGCGATGAATGCGAAAAATTGGAAGCAGCTAAAAAATGCATTTAAAATTAACAAATATGAATGTGAAAAATAAAAACAAAAAAGATTACCATACTTTCGCCTTTTGGAAACCAAAATCCCACATAAATAATATTAAATTCAAGAATCGCATTTTCTGTTTTATTCAATGAAATAATTTTGTCTTTTAATTTTGTAATTACTTTTTCTTTCTAAAAAGAATAAACATTCGTTTACCTATTTTATCCTCTAATTCGCAAATATTTACTTTTGAATCATATTCATCATATTTGGAATCATTGATAACATTAACAGTTGGAGGGCAATACAAAGCGAGGTAAAGCTTGCGGCATAATAAGTTCAAATCCTCCTTAAATCATTCTTTCTCATTATTTAACTTTTTTTTATTTTACAAAAAAATACTTACATTATTTTTGGTGTCAAATTTATTATTATCCAAATTTCCTAAACTAAAAGTTTGAAAAAATTCATTTTGAATTTTTATGCATCGAGTTTGCCAGCTTTGAATGGATGGAAGAAGAAATTCGTCTAAATTTATAAAATTGCAAAAGAAGGTGAATATTTAACTTACCTGAAAATTCAAATGACATAATTGGTAAAATATTTTATAATCATCGAACAAAGCTTAATAAACTTTTTTGTGTGCAAAAAAGCACCTAAAAATTCATCGAAAATCAAAAGAAGAAATAAATGATTCTTTGCTTTTTTAGAAAGTTTGATGATAAATAAAAGAAAGAGAGAGCGAGAATGGAATTGATAAGCTTTTCATGGAAGTCGTCAATAACAACTTCAAAGCATAAAAATGGTTTTCAAGAAAAGGCTAAAGTTTTGTTCATTAATATTCAGAGTTAAAGACAAATGAACAAACTTTAATGTGAATTGCAAACCTTCTTTTTACAGGCATAAAAAATGATGAAACAATTTTTTCTATTTGTTCCAAAAATTATTTCATATTTTTGGCAAATAAAAGAATCATCACCGTTGGAAAAGGTTAAATCAGTACAAATGAAATAAAAAAATGATTTTGAGCAATGGTGCAAGGAACATCCAAGTTATAAATTTTCAAGCAAGAAACTTTTGTAATCAAAAATTTAGATTGAAGAAAATTTCGATTACCACCAATATCTAAAACCAACAGATTGTCTTAATGTATGTAATTTCAATCGTTGTCGTTTTTTTAACTTCTGTCAGATTTTATATTTACTCGCGTATAAATTTAACTTGAAAAAATTATAAACTTTTATTTATAAACAATAAAGTAACAATCTTCTGCAAGTTTTCATAATAAAATATCAAATTCACTTTTGACCCGTAACATTTATTTCGTTCAAATACAACAAAAATGAAGGTTATAAAAACAAAACAAAGGAAAGTTTCTTTCTTCATTTTTAACTCTTTCGAAAGACAAACACATCTAACCTTTTAAAATTTTAAGAAAGCAGCAGCAACATTCACATTTTCTTTGAGCAAAAGGAATGGTGCCGAAGAAAAAAGTATGGACAAAGAAAAAAGTTTCGATGGAAAACAAGAAACAGCAAACCAGATTTTTTTTGTTTGAATTTTGTCTTCTTTTTTTGGTTTAACGAATTTAGTTATTCAATTTTTCTTCTCTTTTTTTTGGTTTCATTTAGCATCAATGCCATCTAATAAAAAAAGGAAGAAAAAGAGTGAGTTACCAGAATTTATTTTATTAACCAACAATATCTGTGTCAAAAATAGTTTTAAACTTGTAAATGATTTTTTGGTTTGTTTTGGTTATCGTCAATTTTTGCGCTTTCATTTTCTGCTGTTTTTGACTTTTTTTGTTGCCTTTCCTTCAACAAATCCATTTGATCTCCCATTATTGCGCTGTCTAATGTGTTTTGGGATTTTTATGTTTATGTTTGTTAGTAACCAAAATCTAGACTTTTCCCCATTTTTTTTCTTTCATTTTATTTTTCTTCAAATTTTTTCGTACTTGATTTCATATTTTAAGGGTTCAGGTTATTTACTTTTTTAGAAATTCATTGGATGATTAATTTTTTGGTTGTTGAGATAATTCGAAAATGCTACAATTAACATCGTCTAATAATAATGATGCGGCTGATAAATTTGTTAATGCTTCTTCTACAGGTACAGTAAACTTCCTTCTTTATTAAACAACTATAATGAAATTTAAACTCGCCTTTTTACTTTAAATTTCTCGCTTAAATATTTTGAGACTAACGAAGAAACAAAAAAATACAAATCATAAATAATTTTTCTTTCGTTATCCTTTTATTTCAGAAGGCGCTGCTCACAGCTTTTTTCCAAATAATCTTCCTATTATTCCCACAAATTTTATCCATCATCATTTTGCTTTTCAACAACTTCATAATAATAATAATAATAATCGATGTCTCATTGATGAAGCTCGAAATTCCATTTTTCAACAATTTCTTCTTCAAAATCAAGATTCTTTAAACTTATTAAATATTTTAAAACGATTAAATGGCGGCGATGAAGCATCAGAAAATCAAAACAATGGAAATTCATTCTCAAGCTCTATGAGTCCATCATCAGGAGTGTCAGCGGAGAAAGTTAGAGGTGTAACTGCTACCAATCAAAGCCGAAAAGGACGAAAAAAGTGAGTCAGAGAAATACAAAAAAAACCTTTGCTAATTAGAATATGGAAATTTTTATATTTGTCTTTTTAGTCCCAAAAGAAAATTCATGGCCACCAAAAACCCTGTTTCTAAAAAGTTGTTACCTTTCAATAATCTTTTTGAACATCACGAAGTTCTAGGCGGTTCAGAAACTCAAAATGGTGAAATCAAAGAGGCTACTGCTGATTCAGAAAAATTTAATTCCGATACAGAAATAATTTGTGAATGGAAAAATAGTTGCAAACAAGCTTTTTTGGGTTTAAAAGCTTTGATCGATCATTTACTTACCACTCACATTCGATCTCAAGAAAATTATCAACAATGCCATTGGAAAAATTGCGATCGAGATCGAACATTTAAATTTGAATATATGCTTTTACTTCATATTCGTCGACATCTTGATGATCGGCCACATGAATGTTTTGTAAGTAATTAGAAAAATTAGATTCTTTTTGAGAAAACAAATTTTTAAAATTAAAAAATAAATTTTTAGTATCCAAATTGTAAAAAAACTTATACGCGATTAGAAAATTTAAAAACTCATGTTCGAATTCACACAGGAGAAAGGCCATATTTTTGTGAAGTTGAAGGCTGTCATAAATCTTTCACAGCTGCTTCCGATCGAGCCAAACATCAATCAAGGACTCATTGTAAAGTGGTAAGCAAAAAGATCAAGCAAAAAAAATTTGGACTATATGCAAATTATTTTGGGTTTAATTAGACAAAAAATATTTTTTTGCTTACTTCTCAAATATCCATATAAATTTGAAATTAGCATATTTTTACTTTTTTTTAATCAAAAAAATTTTTAAAGCAAATTTTTTAGAAGCCATATACTTGCATTGTGGTTTCATGCAACAAAAGCTACACCGATCCTTCCTCCTTGCGAAAACATATAAAAATCAATCACAATGAAAAAGCTTATGAACTTTTTCAAGAAAGTAAAATAAAAGGTCCAAAAAATGGAATTTCATGTCGAATTTATATTCCTTCAAAAGATTCCATTGATGATGAAATGAAGCTTGTGAGTGAAGAAGAACTTAAAAGTATGGGTATTTTTGTTGAAAAACTTCCCAACAAAAAAGCAGCCACAACTTCAAAAGCTATAGCTTGCAAAAAAATTGTAAAATAACTACTGTAAAATCAAAGAAAAAGTCATCGACGACCAAAGGTGCTGCTAATAGTATTCAAGAACGCGAATCCTTTTACACAACTTTAGAACCACCAACATTTGCAGCAGCTCCACTTTTCACAAATATGGTAGTTGTTACCAACCAAGTTGCTTCAAAAACAACTTTAAGTGGATCAAGCTCTTCTGAGACAAATTAAATCGATGATGATAATGAATGAAACAAGCGAATGGATGTTTTTAAATTTAAATCAAACTTTTGTTTTAAAAAATACCAAATGCAAAGCCAAAAAAAATGTCCATGAAAGTATTGTGTATTTTTTAGACTTGCTTATGGATTAATTAACCTAACCTTTTCTCTCTTCCTTCCACATTTTCAAACTTACATTTGAATATTGTCAAAATCGATAAATAACAACAGCCTCAAAAAATGGGAATTTCATTGAATCTAAAAGCTAGTATGTATTTTTTTTCTTTTTGGTATTCATTTGTTCCTAATTTATTGGTGGCCTTCCTTGTTCGATGTATTTATATAAAAGTTGTTTACTTTCTCATCCTTTTAAACATTCATTTTTGTTGTTGTTCATTTCTCATGATCTAAGCTTCATTTACGCAGTTAGTTAGTTAGTTAATTATAGGCGTTATTAAAATATATTGATGTTAGCGCTTACATACTTATTTTGTTCCAAAATTAATTCTTATTTTCTTTATAAATAACCCTTTATATTTCTCTTAAAAAATATAACATCATCAAATAATTATAATAATAAAGACTCAAAAAAGTGAACCACGATATTTGTATTCGTAGCAGTTGCAAGAAAATATGATACATTTTCAAGCCAAAAAACAAACAAACAATAAAACACTTGTCAAAAGATAAATTTTCAAACTTTATTTATCTAAAAATACTGGAGACTAAAACTTATGAATACCAAAACAATATTCTTCCAAAAAATAATACATAACAAAAAAATGATTGGAATAAATAGAAAGCCATGAAATGAATGAGTTTCGTCAAAAAGCTATAACAAAAATCAAACATTTCGATATCTCAGCGCGATCGTTTTCAAGCTTACTGTGAAAAATTAGAACTTCGATTGAACACTTTTTTTGCAACATAAAAATTTTTTCATCATTTGTGATTTTAAAATGCGTTCTTCCTTCCCCTTTTTTTAAACGTTTATAATTTTTTAAACCCTTCTTTGTTTCAGGAACTTTTTTCGATGATGATCTCTCAAAGTCTTGCAAAGGAATCATCTCCTCATTTACCATCAACTCCTGATGGTAATGCTGCTGCTGCTGCATCAGATGAAGTTCAACAACTCAAGAAGAGAATTGCTCACTTGGAATTTCGTTATGAAAAAGTGACCAATGAAAGCAGTCAACTTCGTCAAACAAACCATGATTTGGAATTCTTGCTCAAGGAAGCGAAAGATGAAGCAACTGGTGATTTGCATCAACAGGTTGGTGAATGTTTTTTCTTTCTCTGAGTTTTTAAAGTTTTTTGTTTATAGATTTCTGATTTGAAAAATCAACTAGAAGAAGCTATCAAAAGTGCGAAGAATCATGATTCAAAGCATCTTCAAAGTATCTCAGAAAAGTTTGGTCAAATGGATAGAGAATTATCTGACCTTCGAACAGATAAGAGCCGTCTTTTGAATGAGGTAAGCATATTCTTTTAAGGATTATAAATGATGTCTTTGTTTTAGAATCAGCAACTCAAAGAAGACAACGAATGCTATCAACGTAAAGTTAATGCTTTTGAAGCTGAACTTACTGAAGTCCGATCTGACAATAGCGCCAAACAAGAAAAGGTTTGTTCTTTTAAGTTATAAGATGACATTTTTACATGTAACGTTTTAGATTCATAAAATGGAACATGAACTCCAATCTTTAAAAGAGGGTAAAACTGCTCATTTCTTTGCAGCTCGCGATAATAATCGGGTAATAAATTTTATTAAACGTTTTATTCAAATAAAATTCGCTATTTTACAGGTTGTTGGAAAACAACAAGCTGCCGACGTCGCTCATTCTCCTTCTCAACCAAGTTCGGATGTTGACAACTCATTTGTTGGCCATACTGATGATAAACAACGATCGCTTGGTTCTCAATCTATCAATGTTGGTAACAACTCAGCTGATCAAATTCGTAAAGCCTCTAATGCTGAAGTTTCTTCGTTTACTCATGAACGTGGTTATAATGGAAGCTTCTCACCACAAGTTCGACGTCTTTCTGGAGAAGCTGCACTTAATGTTTTCACTGATCATAGTCGTCTTACCTATCCTTCTGCTTTTCCAAGAGTAGGTTTTTTAAATCTTTTTTCTTATATCTCATGTTTGTTTCTTTTTAGCCTCAAAGCACTGGAGTTGGTTTTATTAGAAGACTCAGTGATTATGTTGATCCATTGGTATAAAATTTACTCATATTTATGACAATAATTATCGTTTTTTTCAGTCTAGAAAGCGAAAAGCTCATGTAACTTTCAATGATGTTATTGAAGAATATTCAGATACTGGATCTGAAAGTGATGATAACGTTACTCCTCCTGATCGAAAGTCCAACTTTAATAACTTATTTGGTAGTTATACTGAAGATCAACGTTCTTTTGTTCCTGGATCCATCGATGCTGGTAACAACCCAAAGAAAGAAGAAGAAGTTGAAGCTGAACCACTGTCCGAAACCTCAATTTCTGAACTTCCTTCTTTTTCTCATGAACATGGTTCTTATAATGGAAGCTTCTCATCACAAGTTCTTCGTCGTTCGGAAGAAGATTCACGTCTTGTTGACAATAGTCCAAATCGTGTTTCTAAGCCTGTTGTTTCACAAACGGTATCGTTTTATTTTTTGCTTTTTTATTATTCTAGGTCTTGAGCTGGTTGTAATTGTTTACTCAATGGATTACCTATGACCATAAGCATAATAGTTAAACATTTTTGCAATAAATAACTTATTTTGTTTTCAGACTGTCAAAGCTTCTTCTCCTGAATCAATGCCTCCTAAAAAGAAGACAAAACATAATCATAGAGGACAGAAGAAAGAAAATGGCGAATCAGATTCTCGTGATGTTAAAGCAAATCAACCTGAAAAATTCCTTGATGATAGCGTATCAAACTCTGATGGCGATGATAAAGACTTTATCCGTGAAATGGATCGTAATAAGTATGTTTTTTAATATTCTTGAATTATCTTTATTTTTGTTTTGTAGCATCTCCTCAAAACCTCGTCGACGTTATACTAACGTAATTACGACCAAACGGAAGTTTTCTGCTGGTGAGTATGAAATTCACCCAGCAAAAATCCATGATAAAGTTGTTGTTTTTGCATCTGAAAACAAATGTTACGCTTATCTTCGTCAAAGACATTTTTATCGTTGCTCTAACTGTGTTACAAAGATGAAGAATACCGTCCGTGGATCACTTGAATATGATGAAAATGGCGAACAATATTTTTGGGCCAATGATGAACATGAATGCGAACCTCAACCTTACAAACCTGCTGATCGTATCTAAATCAATGTTCATAATATTAATATTGGGCTATTATTGATAATTTGTTTCAAAGCTTTTTATTTTGTAATTGTTTATGCATTTTAATAAAATTTTGTTGTCGTTTTTTGATGTGTATGAGTTGAAGTTGGGTTGCATTAGTGTACTTAGTTAGCGCCTTCCATCAACGATGTGGCTCCATTGATAAGTGACTGCTACTGTTGCCTGATGCGTGGATTTTTTATAGCATTGGTTAAAGGAATATCGGCCATTACAGTTGAACAAAATGAAGCACATAATTTCCATTTAGATGGTTGGCTCATACATATCAAACAAAGGCTTTTTACAATTATAACAAGCTTGTGGCAGATTCTGGACACATAAAAAATGAAGTTAGCAAAAACAATTTTTGTATTTGTACCAAAAAGTTGGGGTTGTTTTATCAACTTTTTTGGTTCTCGTTGACTAAAATTCACATTGTTTGCATCTCGTCCTTGTTGCATGTCTTAATCTAAAATTGGATGTGTCTCTTCATATTGCCTTGAATATGCTAATCCTTTCTTCTTATCTTTCTCTTTTTTCTCATAATCTAACATGTTGTAAACTTTGTAAGTAAAGTTTATGACAAAAACGCAAGTTTGGAAGAAAGCAATGGTACGTGTTTTTTACCTAGTCGTTTCAAACTTTGAGGAAAAATAGTGGAACACACCCATCGACGCAATATTAATGCAATGACGTCAATTGAAAAGGTGTTTTATATTCAAACAACTTAGACAATAGTTGTTGAGTTATTATAATAATCATTGCCAAGCAACATTTCGAACAAAAACCCTCGCAAATCCATCGAACTAAAAATGATTCCAAATAGCATAAAAGCCTTTCAGAATCTTTCTTGATCGTTCAAGTTTTTCTTCTTCCACTTATGGTTTATCGTAAGGCTGCCTAAGTGGAAAAGCATCCAGCAGTGGATGATGTTCTCCTCCTCTTTCCATAGTTCCTCGTTTCAAAATAAAAGACATTTTTGTTTTTTAATAATTTATTACAATATGAAAACAAACAAACATAACAAAAAAGTAAACAAAAATATAATCAACAATAATAAAAATTTTTAGAAATTATAATCATCCAAACTATAATAATCATCTTCAGGGTATGAAGGTTGTTCATATTCAGCAAAATTTGTTTGAGCATCTAGTTGATCACCAATGAAGAAGACGGAAAAGTAAGATGAATTCTTTGTAATTCGACGAAAAGCTTTGGTTCCAATAACACCGAACAAATCATTGTAATAAAAAGAACGTTTCATAACAACACGACATCGAAACTGAAACAAAGAAGGGAATAGTTTAAAATGATGGAAAACCATAAAAAAAGTAACTCACGCATGGTTTATTGACGAACATTTCATGTGGAATTGGTTCGATATCACTTTGAAGACGAAAAGATCCCATTTCATATCGATTAAGAGCATCATTTCGATAGGCCTTGAATTTTACAAAGTGCCCAAGGAAAGATTTGAATTCTTCTTTGTTATGCCAAATAAGTACTGTTTCATGATCACGACAATAAAGGTATTCAGCCGTGGCAATGATAGCAGTTCCCTAAAAAGAAAAGGTTTTAATGAAGAAAAAAAGTTTGAAAAAAAGAAACACACAGAAATTTTATCAAGCAAATGTTTAGCTGGTAAACCATTATCAGGATCAGGAACAGCTTCAAGAGATGTAAGAGAATATGGATTAGCGTTTCTGATTACTTTAATTGATATACCAGCTTCTGAATGAACGTTCAATGGAATACAAGCATAGCGATCAAAGATATAACCAAACATATAACAATGACACCAGAAACGGCCAACTCTTCTTTCAACTTTCTTATCCACTCGAGAACGAAATATCCCGGTATCATCCTATAAAACAACATATGATTAATCAAATCAAAACAACTAAGAAACCATTAAACTTACTTCATCAGGAAGCAATACAAATGGAGGAACATGAAGCTCGACTTTGAAAACCACATATCGTTGAAGGTATTCGTCGAAAAAAACGGATGCAGATAAATCTTGACCAATTCTTGCATGGATATCAGCAAATGGAAAACCAACGTAGAATGCTAGAGTGTGCATGGAACTTCCGAGATAAATCGTGTTTGTATCAATGAAACATCCACGTAACGTACTCTAAAAGATAACAAAAGAGTTATTAGAAGTTTAAAAAGTCAACGACTTACATTTGCAGGAACAATATCAGGTTGATCCCATGTTGTAATTGGATGACGAGGAATCTTCCATGTCTAAAAAAAGTAAAATTACAATGACTCCTTCCTCATCAAACAAAAATAGCTTACAATTTTTGGTGCAATTTTTTCTAAATCCCCAAACCAGTAACCAAGTATCTGTCGAGGCATCCATACGAAAGTTAGATCTTCTCGAGCATAAAATTGTTCAGCACGATTATTTGGATCACAAGTTAGACGAGGCACGACATTTCTACGATAAACCATATTTGGTTGAAGAGTACATGGTAGTTTCCTATTTGAAAAGCATTCATTAATGGATTTTTCATTCCCACGAGGTTCACGGATTCCATTGATAATTGTGTCGATAGGATCTTTCCCAATAAAGTAATTACATTCATCGAGATTTTCGTTGAAGACGAAATTTGCAATAAACTGAAAAAGAAAGCAAGCATAAGAGAGAGAGAAAAAGCATCATTAAAAACAAAGACATACACCTGGAAGTCGTCTACGACCGATGCAGTTAGTATCCTTGGGAATCACATAATTGAATGTTGAAATTTCCAAAATTCTATTCTTCTTAGTCTTAACGACCTTTCCAGGACGAAGAGCTTCATAAATTGGTTCAGTTGGATCATGTAAAAGGAAGAAGACACGACATGAATTCACTTCACCAATAACATAATACTTTGATCCATTTTTTGATGTAACAACGTCGATAACACATGCCCAATCTTCAAATAGTCCAGTTTCCTAAAATGAAGAAGATTAAAAATAATCATCAAAAAGTAAATAAATTGCTCACAGCTTCATAATCACATGTGATATTCTTTCTTTCAACGAATTGTTGATATTCTGCACGAAGTTCGATCCACGCCTTTGATGGTGAAGTTAATTGATTCCCCATGATTAAGATTGATAGATCTAAAAGCAAATGGATGTTAATAAAAATTCAATAGAATGATCAGAAAAAAATTTCGAAAACGAAGGAGAAGAAGACAAAGTATTTTTTGAAAATGAAAAAAGCGACGAACGAAGAAGAAAAGTTTAAAGAAAAAAGTTGTAAGCTAATTTGAGCTTCAAATTGGGCTCAATAAATGAAGGATGGACACTGTAATTTCCGCGTAAGACTGACTTTTTTTTTGAATAAATTAAGGAATTTTAAACAACAACAGCAGCAACATTATTATCCCATAACAAAGATGAACATCAGGATGAGATAGCCTTGTTGTTGTTTTTTTAACCTTTCAAATCTGTCTGTTTGATCAAAAAGAGAGTAAAATATTTTCTTTTCTTTACCGTAAAAATGTTGTTTTGAAGTTTTTTCCACATAAGTCGTTGGTTGCTATTTAGGATGCTTATAATTATTTGTTTAATGAATCTTAACTCTGAATTATGTTAGGTGTTGGTGTTTCATGCTGGAAAACAAACTTATAGTTACAAGCATAAATCATGGTTTTTGCGAGTAAGTTAGTGATAAATTTATTCATTCAAAACATTCATACATTTAAAAGCAAAAATATTGAATCCTATCATTATGCTTCCATTTCATGATTTCCTTTTTCTTTTCAGCTTTTTACCAGTTAGTTGTTGTTGCAATTATGTTTCATCTCTCTTTCTTTTCATTTTTATAACAACTTTTTTGGTATCAAAATTTTATGTAGTTTTGTCGATGGAATCCATAACTGACGTTCCTTATTTTTGGTGGATTAAAAGCTAAAAATAAATCTCCACCACCTATAAAAAACGAATGTGTTTATTATTTCATTTTCATAAAAAATCTTTAATCTTTTTTTGATGAAAGGAAATCGTTTAAATTTTACTCAAACTTTATTCAAACTCATAATCACGGATGCTAGCTATAAAAAAATGATTGTGAGCAAACACTTTTTTTTTCCTTCAAGGTGATGGTTTACGGTAGCTTAAAAGAAATAAAACAAGCTTTGATAACTAAATAAAAAAGGTTTAATTTTTCATAAAGCTTTATGCCAGCAAATTTTCCATAATCCTAATATTTAAAGAAAAAAAATATATTTATTTCATTTTGCTATCGACTAATGATGATGGGGTTGGTATTGGAGGTAATGAAAACCCAAACAATAAAAAATCATAATAATACATTCGAGTTAAAAGTGTCATAATTCTTTCACTTGTTTTAACTTCATTTTCAATTGCGCGTCTTTCATTTTTTCCGCTTGTTGTATGAATTGTTCTTGCTTCATGCATTTGTTGATCAATAAATTCTATTGAATTTTCTGTGACATTTGATGATCGAAGAATGGTATAAAATTGTTTCATAAAATTATTTGTTTCTTAAAAAAAGCGGAATGGAATAATTTTAATTAATTTTTCTGAGTTTTTTTTTTTTGAAGATTTGGGCATTATTTTTTTTCTTTCTTACCTTTGCTTGAATAATGTAAAATTTTAAATTTACGAAAATATTCATAAAATTGACATCTCCAAGTTTGTGGAAAAAAATGTCGATCATCAAATGTATTCATTTCCACGCCATTTGAATATTGCATCATTCGAATATATTCTTTTTCAATAAAACATGTTACATTCGTTTTACATCCATTGCAAAGGCTTCGACGTTTAAGCCATACTTTTTCCCTTAAAAAAGTTTTATCAAAGTACTAAAATTTTTATAGGAACCTAATCATTGTAAAAGCAATTAACTAAGCTCCAACTAACTTACAATAAACATTTATCAGTGAAACCTGAAATAAATCTTTCCACTGGATCTCTAACTGCCACTAAATGAGTCCATTCAATTAAAGGAATTTGAAATTTCTTTTCCATTATATTTAAATCTAATGCTTCATTATTAGTTCGACAAAATCTATGATGAAAATCTTCATTATTGATATTTCGTTTAGCTTCAATAAATTTTTCTTCATTATGAAGATAACATAAAATGGCAGTTAAAATGGTGGATAAATTTTTTTCTATCACGCATACATTAATTTTGTATTTGGAAGCTGTCTAAAAAAAAAAGAGTTGGTTGTTTTGATGCTAAAAAAACTTAAAGAAACAAAATGGATTTTTAAAATAAGTGTAAAAAAGGATGGAAATTTATGTGTGCTCGTTATCCTACAGTATCCTTAAAACAAAAAAAACCCAGTTTTTCTGGAACCATAAATTCACATTTTTCTGAACTTTATTAACTAATTAAATTAATAATCCCAATAAATTTTTACCCTAAATCGCTTTTCAAATACATGAAAAGGTGGAACACATAAACGTCGTTCATCACCTTGACATCTTTCATGAACAAAACCAGGCTTCACTTCCATTGTTGCCACTACTTCGCCGCTATCATCGTTATTATAAAGGTTTTGATTATTATGAAAAATAGTAAAAATGGCAGAAAAAACAATACAAATAAATATAAATAATAATAATTTTGGGTTCAAATATTTTTTCATTTTTATCTTCTTCTTTTTTTTTATATAAATAAAACTAACAAATAATACAACGACGAGATCTCGATGGATGCAACAAGTAAAAAAAAGTGAAAGTTGGATGTATGCACAATTTTTTGGGACTTTCGTTAATCCGCCATCAATGATTATCTTTTAATCATACATATTTGACAGAAAAAAAAAGAAACTTTTATTCATTCAATTGAATTAACTAAAAATAAATATGGAAGCTTTTTTTGTTGCTGCTATTAAGAGTCAAAATCAAAAAGTAAGTCAGTCAGTTAGTCATCTTATTGATATGAATCTTTTGACAATAACTTCTTCGACGACGACACGCTGCTAATTAATAACACTAATAAAAATTTAATTGAAAGATCAATAAAATTAAATGCCTCACACATAAAAGAGAGCAGCACTCATGAATCAGAAAAATGATTTTAAAAAAAGCAGAAAAAGGTTCTATGAAAAAAGATCTTTATTTCAAATATGGCTGGCTAGCTAAATAAAAAACCTTCTTTTTTTGTTGCAACATTTCTTTAGTATGTTTTTGATATCAACTGCAAAAGAGGCACATCAGTAAGACAAATTAGCAATTAATAGAAAAAAAAGTTTAACATCTTTAACTCGCATCAACCAAGAAGCATATCAACATAGAAGGAAGCATTAGTGTGCCATGATTTGCTCCATATGTACAAATTCAAACGGTCACGCATAGTCGCAATAGTAAAATGTATTTATAAGTTATAACTTTAATGGCATTCATATCAGCGGCTATCTCCGCCAAAAAAGAATGGAACTCATACTACCAAGTTTGAAATCTCTCTGTTAAGCTACAACACCAATGAAGTTACAAACCATTCGCGATTTTATATTTCAAGAAAATCCTTTAAACGTATTACATAACACAACCAGTTTTCCATCATTTATTCAACAAACAAACATACAAAAAAAGCTTAAATTATGGTTACACTATGCACAAACAAAAAATATATTCACGGGTTTCGAAGTTGCACTATTTTCATTGTTGATTATAACATTACATACATAGAAAACACCAGTCGTCCATCAGATTAACCAAAAGAGAACAAAATATCCATTTTGCATTTACCCGCATCAATAATTTGCTTTGCTGTTCTTTCTTCTTGATTGACTTCAAATCGTTCATCTTGGACGAGATTATCATAAAATTGAACCTAAAAAAGTTTCAGTAAATTCAAAAAATGAAAAGCAACAAAAGCAAGCTTACATGATTTTGTTTGATACAAGATAAATAAAGTTCAAAGTTGATGTTTAGTTGGAAGTCAGCCATAGGAAGTTCTTTACCAAGTTCAGCCAAATATTCAAGAGTCAAATGCTCCATAACATCGAGTTTATCTTCCATAAAGATAATGAAAACAATGGTCAAGCTTTTCAGTTTACCAAACTTTGAAGAAAAACATGTTGCAATTTCTTTGAATTTGATACTTCCAACATCGGTATCATTAATGTAGTCATCAATAGTCAATTTCTTTACTGCTTCTAAGTTCTTACTAAAACATCAAGAATCATGTTGAGCAAGAGTAAAAACGATACAAACCTTCCAACGGTTGCGAAATCGTTACTGAGAGATGTAAACCTGAAAAAATGATATGGTATAAAGTGAACTTCTATGTAAAGCAAAGAAAAACTTACTTCGTGAACTTTGTTTTCATAAACCGTTGAAATCCAAGATCTTTGATGTACAGTTCTCGGCATGGAAATGGAAGATTATGAATTTTCTAAAAGTTGATATAAAACGAGAATCCCTTCGAATATAAAGCGTACCATTAAGTCCTTCAGTTGTGTAATCAATTCCATTTTATCAACATGACCAATTTGAACGAAATCTTTAGAAAAATTGAGAAGAAAGAACGCATCAGAAGTAAATTCTTTTAAACCTGAAAAACGTTGATACATGAGTTGCAGCAAATGTAAGGAAAAAAACTTACTTTTAACATTCTTAAACAAAGGCAAATCTTTTGGATAGCTTTTAAAGCAAGTAATCTTCTCAACAGATGCCATCAATATTGTACACATAGCATTAAACAATGGAAACTTTCGAGAAAAAATATATTCTTCGTCTCTGACCTGAAAAATCATTCATGATTAGAACCTTGAGAATCCATGAAAAACATAAACTTACATTTCTAAAGCTAACAAATTTTTCTCCAATTACAGCTTCTTTCATTTTCATTTTATGATAATAATTTAAGCTTAAATTGAATTCAGCTTTTCCAGAAAGCATAAAATTCGCCAATGGCAGAGCATCTGAAACTTCATCATCTTCATCATTGTTGCTTCGAATTTTCACTTCTTGAAAGATTTCATCTAATACATAAAGATCAAGTGATGGCATATTTTTCTGTGTTCAAGAGTTCAGGTGATAATAATAAGCTTGAAAAAATTGCTAAACTTGCTGGATTTCTCAAATGTTTCAACGATGAAAGACAAAAAAAAGCAATGAAATTTGTTTATTTTTTGCGTTGAATTTTTTGAATGCTTGAGCCACCTTTCGTGTCAAGAATTAGTGTTGTTCAATTTTTGTGGGCTTTCAAATACCGTAATATTTTTAGATTTCTGAAATTTTATCTCCGGAGAAATTATTGAATAAAGAAGTCTTTGATGTGGTCGTCATTAAATGAGTGATATTCTTATCCTTGTTAATATGTTAATAGAGGCACATACTAGCTTTTCGATCAAAGCCAATAGAAGCATTTATTTTTATCTTAAAGGTTAAAAGAAAATGTTTGAGAGAAATAATAATCCAAAGTTATCTTGAAATTTTCTTTTTCAGCTAACATAAAATTAATTAAAAGACATCGATAGAGGACAGAGTTTATCTGATAAATCCATTGTAAATTTCTCTGACATTTTCAGAGCCAAACCAAAGAAAAAGTAATTTAATGCAAAGAGACGAGTATTAAGGCTTAATTTTGAAGAATAAAGGCTGTCAATAAATACGAACAGCTAATAAGGATTTTTTTATTAAAATCTAAATTCGAACATTTTTCATAAATCAGAGGCTATGATACAGTATCCTCTGAAAAATAAAACCCATCTGTTTCCTATAACGATTGGTTGTTGCTTCAATCTTCAAGCCTAAAAAAAATTTGTATGAAAGAAATTTCTCTTCTTTTTTTAGAGTCTTTTTCATTCAAAGCTTCCACATTCTGTTTGGATTTTTCAAAATCATGGATAAATATAAATTATTCCTGTATCAAGAACTTTTCATCATTCCTGAAATTAGAAACTTCCCTCGGAAACTTTCATCAAAAATTGGTTGGAATATTCCTGTAATTGGTTTTTATGATAATTCTTCAGTTATCTGTATTCGTGATAAAAATGGATATGTTTTCTTGAAATCATGGAATGGTATGTTATTTTTGTTTGTTGATAATTTAAGTAAGCATGTTTGTTGATTTTAGGATTATATGGAATTGATCTTTATCTTTGTTTTGAAAGTGAAAAACCTGCAATTGTTGCTGATTTAACCAAAGTCAAAGACAATGATCCATTCATGGTATACGGTATGTCCAAAAGTTTAAGTTCTCTTTAAAATAATACTTGTTTTCAGATTTGATTAAACTTCTTTCAATGCCGCTTGACAACATCAAAGTGAATCCAAAATGGGGCTTCAAAGTTACTAGCGACCCTGAGAACCCAATTTTACTCGAATTTGACACTTGTCATGGAAGACGAAAAGCAACTCCAACTTTTTTGATGGCTCTCTTTCTCAAGCATCATATCAAAGCAATCAAAAAAGAAACAGGAAAGAAGCCAACCGAACTTGGATTTCGACTTTTTAATGATTTTAGTGATGATGAACGAGATCGAATTAACAATGGACTCAAAGAAGCTTGTAAGCTTTTAAATATTGATTGTGTTATTATTATTAAAGATGTTGTTAATTTTTGTAATTTTGTTAAATGTTCTGTTATGTTTTTTGTTTCGTTTATGTTGTATAATATAATAAATATGTTTTAAAAATCTTTGGATACCAAAGAAAGTTTTATTGATTTCTGACGTAAATTAAAGCGTTCTAAAGTTAGCAGAAAATCTGTCTGCGTTTGCAAAAAAACAAACTCATTTTCTCTCCTTCAGCTAATTTGTGCTTCAATTGTCTTTGTCTGCTACCTATCATCCAACAAACTTTCCAACTTTTTAGAGTATTTTTCATTTCAAAAAAAAAAGCTTCTTTTTTTAATTTTTGTCTCTAAAAGTCATGGTTAATCACATTTTATTGCATCCACTGATTCAAGTTAAGAACTACAAACGTAATGAAGAAGGAAATTCTGATCAGTATGGCACTAGCAAATTCTAAACTAATTCGCTATATCATTTTTGCTAACAAACTCTCTATTACCCCAAAATTAATGAATGAGCATGTTAAAGATCTCTCGATGAAATTTCTTTATTCTTCTGTTAATGGTGGTTATATATAGTTGGAGTCAGAAATGAGAAGAAGAAAAGCGTGAGGGTTAAAACTTAAAATCTGTCTGATATCAAAAAAGAAAAATAGGGAAAATTTGTGTGGAATTTGTATTTTAAACTTATAAATTATTTCATGATTATTTAAATGCTATGCGTGAAGATTTTGTGTGATTTATGAATATTTATTTATCCTCGAGCCTTACCAACTTTTTTTATTGTAAAAAGGCATCTTTAATTTTTATCACTAAAAATTTTGTTAGTTACATTTTTCTTTGTTGTTGGTGATTTTTAGTAGCTAACTTTAAAGCCACCGAACGAACGTCAAAAAAAAGAACTAAAAAGCAAGTATCCCTTCATTTTTCCGTTCACTTTTTTCTTCTTATTCTCATTGTTAAGTTCCTGTTTTTTTTTTGTTAACCCTAGCCTTCTTTTTTTTTAAATCATCAACTTAAAAAGTCCACGCTGCCGTCGCACACACTATTTTTTTTCTTCCCTTTTTTCTTTTTTCACTCATATTTCTCTTATAATTTTTGTTATATTTTTTTCTGTTTTCTATCACCCTTTTTTTCTCAAAAAATACGAGATTGAGAGAAAGAGAGAGAGAGAGGGAGTTGCTTTTGTTAGTGGAAAAAAAGTGCGACAAACAACATCATCAGCCAGCCAGCCAGTGAGAAGGCCGGTGGCTGGCTCGAGCCGGCTCCTTATCCTCCTCCTCCCATTTATTTATTTTTATTTTTTCTTTCTCTTTTCTTTTTGCCCCGAAAAAAAAAATTGCAAACTAAGTAAATTCTTTTCTTCTTTTTTCTCGGGCTTGCCCTTTTTTGCCTTTGTTGGAAAATGGATGAAAAATGCTGGCAGCCAAATAAAGAAGGGGCAGCAAGCAGCAGCGGATGTGGAGAAAGGACATATATTCTTCATACTAACTCAGGGTCGAGTAAAAAACCAATGGCGGCTGGCAGGCAAGCCGGCTGGCCGGTTGTCGACGACGACGACACAACAACAACGGACACAGCAAAAAAATAAAAATAAAATAGAAATAAATAAATGCGGCGGCGATGACGACGACCGATGACCTCTCAGGCAAAAAAAAAAAAGAAGAGAAGGAAGGGAGTAAAGAAAAAGAATTCAATGATTTTTTTGTTCGATTTTTTCTCTCGTCTGTTGTCGTTTGTAATTTTTTTTTTCAATATTATTTTGTATTATTGAAAAACTTTTTTCTTTGTTGGGTTATAAAACTTAGAGTTTTTTTTATTGTTTTTTTTTTGGAACATTGAAGTTCTCTTCTCTTTTCTTTTTTTTCCAAGTAAATGTTTATGCCTTTGAGAACAAAATAAATGTTGTTTTTCTGCTTTGACCTTTAAACTTCTTTTTTCTCGGCAATGTTGAAAATTTTAACGGACTGGTTGACCCTACTAAATCTCATTTTTACAAGACAAAAAGCGTTATTTGATATTTATTAAATTAGATTTATTATTAATATGTCTTTGATTACTAATCGTTTTTCAGAAAACTGCTTCATACTTGCATATTTCTTTTCGTTGGAAAAAAAACCTGAATTCTCGAAACAAAAATGTTTTAAATTTGAGGCTTATAAAAGCTTGTGATGATGTGGCTTCGGTTTAAAACGAATTTTCATTTCTTATCATTACCTTTAAAAAATGCCGCTATTTTTATCTATGGTTTTCGTTATCTTCGCCGATCCTATTCATTTTATCTTTTTTTTCCTCAAAGGAGTTTTTTGTCTTTCAAATATTAAAATTTATTGTTTACAGATATTTTTTTTTCATTTCAAACACATCTCTCATTTACATTTAACCTTCATCTTCATATTTTTTGTTTTAGCCTTTTTTCCTCTGAATTCCTCAAAATTAAAAAACTGCTATTTTCAATTTTTTTCCTCAATTCCATAAAAAAAAGCCTAGCAGGTGTTTATTATTAAGTCTTGAATTTACATCTTTTATTTTTTTTCCTTCTGGCCTTTCTTTATATTTTTCTCTTTCTTTTTTTTTTAAGATGAACTCCACAGAGGTCAGTCAGTCACAGAGGTTTTAAAAAAAACTCTTTTCCCCATCTTCTTTTTTTTAAACGTTCATTTTTTTTCCTTCGCGTTTTATTTTTTTTTTCGTTTGGTTTACAAAAAAAGAAAAGAAAGAACCCGCATTCATTCAACCTTTTTCCTTCTTTTTCAGCAACAACGTATTTTGCTTTTTTTTCTATTTATTTTCCTGCCTGCCTAAAATTTAAAAACATATATTTTCTAAACAATTTTTTTCTTCTTAATTAATGAAATTTAATGGCGAACAACAAAGGTATGTTTTTGTTTATTATTATTATTTTATTACTAAAAGTTGCATCCATTAATAATAATGGGGGTTTCGCTGAGAATAAAATCAATTTAATCATTTTAAAAATTTTGATTTTTAAACAATTAATTAAAATTTGTTTTTTTTTTGTCGAAGAATGACCAAACTAGGAATATTATTGAAACCCGAAAAATTCTATGATTTACTAAATTTATTTTATTTTTTTCAGAAGAAGCAGGCTATGGTGATCCATTAGGTGGTGATCCACTTGGTGATTATTTTGCTAAAGATTTTAATATTATTAAATTTATGAGTGATAGCGAGTAAGTTTTAAACTGTTTTGTTGTTTTTTTTAATTTTTTGCTTATTATTACACAATTTTATGCAATAATTTTTTTTTTAATTTTTTTTTAATTTCATGGCTCGAGTAAAAAGGGTTTTTAAGTTTTTGACATCTTATTTATTGAGAAAATATCTTTGATTCTAATAACAAAAATCTCAAAAAATATTTAAGAACTTTCATGCTTTTTAAATTTTTAATTTTTATCTCTCTCCATTTTTTTTTTGCCCACGGAAATACCATAAAAAAAGAACAAGAAAAAAATTTTTTGTTTAGCTTTGCAAAAAATAAAAAATAGGAAAAAAAGAATTGCATAACAAGCGGTACCAGGCGCTGCAGACAACGCCGCATTCACGTTCTTTATTCTTTCTTCTCTCTTTTGAATAGAAAGCATGAGGGAAGAAGAAAAAAGAGTTTCGAAATCATCATTGTTACGTTCCTGTTGCTTGCTGACTCTGTTGTTGATGCAATGCAATGGCGTGTGTGTGTGTGAGAAAGAAAGAGGGAAGGGAAGAAAGGATGATGTTGTCGAAGAAAAGTAAGCTTGTGCTAGAGCAAAGAATAAAAAATATTTGAGAGGGGAAGTTCAGTCAATGTTAATTTTCAAGCTTGAAGAACAAAAAAAAATAATAGCGCATAGCAGAAAAAGATGAAATTTTTATTCGAAACTTAAAATTATGGCCTAACTAAATTGAAGCTTTTCGATCATTTTTTTTAAACTACTGTAACCCATTCTCAAATATGGATAGTTTTCGATTCGATTTTGGAAGGAAAAATCATAGAATAAATGAAGCAAAAAATGCCTGAAAATTGCAAGTTTTTTTTAACATTGAAGATTTTCTGTGAAACCACCCATCTTGCTTTCATTTATTTTTTTTTTGATTTCATAAAAATCCTCAAAAAAGGTATTTACAATTTTTTTTGCTTTTACGTAGGTAAATGACAGCCTTATTCGATAGATAAATATCAATTCGTTTTTTTCTCTCTATCTCTTTTTTTTTTTGATTTCCTTTTGACCATGTTTTTTTTAAATTACATTCATGTCAAGGTCAGGACACACATATACGCAAAGCTATAATGATGATGACTCAATCGATACAATTAAAAATAAATAAAAAACTATTGAAAAAGTTTTTTTTCTTTATTGAATTTGAAATTTAAAAAACAAAAACGGGTAATAAAAATTTACGAAAATGTGGAAGGAAATTGAAACGGATTTTTCAAAATAAAAAAGCTTCAAAAAAATGCGACTTTCAATTTAGTTTGATCTTTATTTATTTCCTTGTTTTTATAAACCAATTTTAAAACAAATCTCAAAAAACCATATCTTTTTTTTTTTCAGTGACCTTATTGAAAGTTTAGCCGATCGTTCATCGGATTCTAAATCAACCACATCATCATCTGCTAATACCACCCACAACAATACCAATAATCGACCTCAAACAAATAATACCTATAATGAACAATATTCAAATAATACTCAATCAATTGAAAGTGAAACATGGATAAGTCCTGTGCCATCAGATGATTATCAAATAATACCTCAAAATTCTGAAATAAATATAAATACCTCAAATTTTATTAGTAATTCTTCTTCTGCAGCAAGTAATCCACGTAATAATAATATTTATATTATTGATCCAACTCCTCCAACCCCAACAACTCCTTTTATTCATTCACAACCTTCTGGATCGTCATCATCAATATTACCTCCTCCTCCACATATTCATAATCCTAATTATCCTTCAACTATGGCATATTCTCAACAACATCAACATCAACCTCAATCATCAATGATAGCAACACCAACTCAAATGCAATATTCACCATTTATAAATACTACTTGCAACAATAATAATCCTCCCTTACAATCTCAATTATTTATTTCACCTCAACAAAGCTTTATTAATAATAGCATTGGAAGCAACAGCAGCAGTAGCAACAACAATGGTGGAAATATTAAAAGACAAAATGTATCAATGAATATTGCAACTGCTACTAATAATACAGGACCGCCAGCAGCTAAAAGAAAAGCAGCAACAACAACAACAACAACAACATCATCTGATTTATTGATTGCTGCACAAAAACCTATAATTAAATCAGAACCAATATTTGAAGAAGATGATGATGAAAATAATATTTATGGAAGTAATAATTTACTTTCAACAACAAGCATGTCAAGAATGGAAAGCAATGAAAATTTACAGCAAAGACAAATTCAGGTTTGTCTTTTTGTTATTAGAGGACTCATGACTTCTATTTAAATTTACTTAAAATAACTAAAAACAAGTTTTGAACTTTAATAAAATAGTTTATTTATTTATTTTAGTTTCTTCCATTCAATATGGATCAATGGTCCACTCTTTATAACATCAATCAACAACCATTTAATAATCTTCGATTGAATACTGTCGCAGATAAAGGTTTTAATTATTCATATATTGAAGGAGCATTTATAAATCAAAAGAAAAATCATTTTCAAATTACTGTTAACGTTGATCTTGGTTCATCAATAACAAAACCAGCATATTTTTGTGTTAATGGAATTTTAAAAGAAATAGCAGATTTTAAACTTGCACTTTGTGGAATAAAAGCTGAAATGCCTACAACTGAAATAAATTTAAGGCAATCCAATTCCAATCGAAAACCAATTCAATATGAACCCGCTTCGGTTCAAATAGGTGAAAAACAAACAACTCAAATAAAAATTCCACGATTACATTTTTCTGAACCCACGGCAAATAATAATCGAAAGAATGGTAAACCAAATCCTGATCAAAGATTTTTCTTTTTACTTGTTCAATTACAAGTTTACGCTCATGATGGAAGCTTTTGCATTGTACAAGCTTATCAATCGGAAAAAGTTATAGTTAGAGTAAGTTTATTTTAAACGAGAAAAAAAATTACTCAAGCAACTAAATTATTTTTTTAGGCAGGAAATCCAGCTCAATTTGGTCAAAATCCACCTCCCGAGCCAGAAGCTATTTGGCAAAGCAATAAAAATATTTTATTTACTCATGCTCCTGTTGCGATTGGAACTAATGCTCCCATTAATAATGCCCAATTAACAGTATATGGAAATATTGTTTCCACTGGAGTTCATACTCATCCATCAGATGAAAGAGTTAAAGAAAATATTGTTAAAGTAAGCTTCTTTTTTTTTATGAGAATATTTTTGATAGAAACAAAATGGCGTAAAAAAACCCAAGCAAAAGTTTTAGGCCCCAAATTCCATGGTTTTTTTTGCATTTTTTAAAAATTTTTTAGATTGATACTCGAGATGCTCTTGATCGAGTAACTCAAATTCAAATAGTGGATTATAGTTATAAACCTGAATTTGCTGAACAATGGGGTTTGGATGAAACTAATCGACATCGAACTGGAGTCATCGCCCAACAATTAGCTGAAATTCTTCCCGATGCCGTGAGAGATAATGGCGGTGGACTTCTCACCGTTGATGATACTCGAGTATTTTATGATACTGTAGCAGCTGCACAAGAATTATATCGAGTTACAGGAAGTTTGGAAAATAAAATAGGACAAGTTGAAAAAATTAGTGCAAAGCTTGCGAAATTTGCTAAAAATAAAAATAAATTTGGTGGTTCCTCCATTTCTGGTTTAAGTGGTTTAACATATTTGGAAGAAAAAAAATATGATGAAGATGGAAAAAGTATTTATTCATTAACTTCAAATTATTCTAATTCAATGTCTCATCATGATTCGCCTCAACATCGTCGAAGAAGAAGACGATATAGCAATGAAGAAGATATGTGTTCTTCCAAATTTACTCAATACACAGTTACTTTTCTCATTGGTATTATGGCTTTATGCCTTTTAGCCATGTGTTCACTATATGTATTGGATTGGTATCGTCGAATAAGCAATGATCCACATGGAAATTTAATTCCTGCATTTAATTATTCTGATGATGTAATAGGAAATTTAATTGAACAAAAATATGGTTTACCATTATCTTGGTTACCCGAATTTCAACCTTTTGCACCAATGTTAGCATCCAAATGTGGATTAAAAAGGCATTGTCCCATTTATTGCTGTGAAAGTGGTGGTCCACCGCCACTTGAAAAGAAACATAATTTGAATGAATCATTGACTTTTCCCGATAATGGATTAACAACAACAACAAATATTGAAAATAAAGAATGTAAGTTTAAAAAATAATGCTTTATTTTTTAAATTCCATCCAACTTACTTTTTTTTCTTTCAGTTTACGACCTTTCAACTCCAATGCCATTCGAAAATAATTTCTCTCTTGAAATTATTAATCTCAATGTTTCCATTGATAAACGATATTGCATTGAAAATAGTTGTCGATCCAGGCGAGGTCGATTTAATCTTTATGTTCCCATGTCTTCGTATCTTCCAACCATTCCCTTGCAAATACGATTCAAGTAAGTTTTTTTAGAACAAACGAAAGGCAAAAATATTATATTTTATTTTTTCAGTGTCAAAGAAAATAAATTTGTTGATAATTGTGGAAGTTTGAGAGATTTTTTTCATAAAAAATGTAATACAAATTTTGCGGGAATTGAAGAAATTGAACATCCAACTTCGTATACGGTAAAACAAAAAAAATTTATATTAAACTTTCGTTTCACGATTTCCAATAATTTTTAGATAAATGAAAATACTTTTGAATTATCCGTTGGTGATTTTATTCATAGCGCATATCGATTTCGAATAGGTTATACCACAGAATCATGCAATATGAGTGAAGATCAACGTGGAAGAAGCTTTGATGAATTTAATATTGTTTTTTATCGAAAATGTTTTGTTGTTTCTCCTTCTTCACAAAATAATAATTCAGATTCAGAATCAAATTTAAATTTAAATTAATTTTCTTTTTTTATTTCTTGCTTTTGGTTTTGGAGTCTAAAATTACAAATTATTGTAAAATTAAAGTTTTTGTTTCGAATGTGTCTCAACTTCATTAATATTTATTTACCTGTTGATCAGGTCTCTTTTCCATAAACCAAATTCAAAGCCTCCAAAATTTTTTTTTGCTATTTTTCTATGTCTTTTTTTGTTTAAATTTTAATTAATTTTTGCATTTTTCTTTTTCTCCGGTTTAACTTCAAAATCTCAAGTATTTTTTTAAATCCTTTATTAATTTTTTATTTATTCACCAAAAATTATTTATTCATATTTTTTTCTTTATAATTCATTAAACAAAAATTACATACGTCTGTTTTTTTTTATTAAACGTGTAAATAAATAGAAAATAGTCCCTTCTCTTCTTTTTTTATTTTCGTCGTCGCAATGTTGCAATCTCCTCTTTTCTTTCTTTTTTGTCAATTTGAAGAATATTACTACTGCTAAATATAATATTTATTTTTTCGCTGTTATTTTGTAATCGTTCGTTCAACTATTAATGTTTTTTTTATTTCTCAGGTAAATAATAAATTATTTAAATATAAAATCAAAAGCTTGAAAGTTTCGTTTTTTTTTTATCGAAAAAGCGGGATTTTAAACAAAAGTGAAATTTACAAAATTCCTAAAAATAATAAAAAGAGATGCAAACTTTTTGAAAAGCAATTGCTTGTCTCCTTTGCTACTTTCATTTTGTTTTGTCATAAATAAAAGAGTAAGTAAAAACCTACACATGCCTTTTCGCGTTTCATCGAAAAAAACTTTATTTATACAAAATTATGCGTTTTATTGTTATCCTCGTGGAGGTATTTGCTAAGAACGATTCCGGGATATTTATTTTCTGTAAATAAGATCTAAATATAAAAATCATATCTTTTAAAATTTTTATCGATAGCAATTTTGCCTAATAATTTTCATGCTTGCCATCTCCATTTTTTATAGCCATTGAAACATTGGCAAAAAGATAAATCATGCAAAAGTGTGTGTCTAAAAACGAATGTTTGAAAGTATTTTCGATGCTTCACTTTCTTTCATTCTTCCATTTTTTTGTCAGTTGTGTTTTTTGATCGTGTTTGAAAAAGAGTTGTTGCGTGTTTTTCTTCTTTTCATTTTTCTAAATTTCTTATTATTTTTAGCTACCGCAGCTGCTGCTTCTGTATTCCTGATTCATGGCTCAAATCTTTGAGCATCGTGAAAGTGGCTATTCCAATTGCTACAAACTAAAGCTGGCACCGAATGGATGTGCATATCGTTATGATGTTGAAATCAGTGGTGAAAGATCAAATGGATGTCCTATTAGTTTGACTGCTTTTGATGAAACAAGAAAGAAGTTAGATTTTCAATTATATCTGTTTTGTTCTTTCATATCAATTCATTTTTTAGGCCATACGGACACCATGATGAAATTCGTGCTTATTCGTTGCTTACTGCTGCTTATGACGCTACTGGTGGATTTGGTCATTCATCAGCTTTACGTATGGTCTATGACAACAGAACAACTTTGTTCACAAACAAGAAAATTGACCATCGTCATATGAATACTCATTTATTAAAAAATGAATATGGAACCGTTGGAAATGAATATGTTGGCTATCCATCAGTTAATGTCCTGCTCAAATTCAATAAGACTCTTCAATTCAATGATCCACGGTTTTTTGTTTCTGATTTTTCTGCTGAAGATCGTGATCTTCGTCAATTCTTGGAGCTTCTGACAACCCAGCCGCTGATTGATAGTGCTCTGTACTTCAAAGATTCTAATAGCGATACTTTCAACTTGTCCTCTCCCGTTGAAAGACGACCTGGTATTTTGGTTTTAAAAAGAATCAAGAAAGGTGTCTCTTTGATAAAAGATGTTGATGGTTCAAAAATGGCTGTAACTGTTGAAGTTGGAGTATGTCCTTTCTTTAATCATGAAACGTTGACAACAATCTTGGTTGACTTATCCCGCAAAACTCTTCAACAGCTTAATCGTCGCGATTTTGAACACTTCTTAACCTTGTTCAAAAATGTCAAAGTGGTTCCTAGCTACAACAAATCAAAGTATTACACTATTCAACGCTTAAGTGTTTCTCCTGGTAATAGATTACGGTTGGTTTTCTTTGTTTTCTCTTCTATCTTTACTATTAATCTTTTAAGCTTCACTGGTCAAGAAGGACTCGAAATTTCTGTTGTTCAATATTACTACCAACACCATGGAATCGTCATCAAACATCCCTATCTTCCCATGCTTGAAGTTGATGCTCGAGATGGTCATATGCTTTACTTTCCTCTGGAACTTCTTAATGTTCTTCCAGCTCAAAGAGTTCCTAATGAAAAGTTTGATATCATTCATCCTCTATTTTGTAAGGATTTTAATCAGGTTTGTTTAAAACTTTTCTTTTTGTACTTATGTAAGTTAACTATAAAAGCTTTTTTTATTTCAGCTTGGTGCTATGAATCCTACAAAACGATCAAGGATGATTGATGAAGCTATGAAAGAAATTCATGACCTTGAACTCTTTAAATGTTTTGGTATTACTATCGACCTTAAATCAAATAAAGTATGTTTCACCACTCATATTACATGCTCTTTTATTTGTTTTTTAGATTGATTATGGTATTCGACACACTCCAACCATTGCTAATGCCACCTCAACAAATAAAAATGGTTCATGGAACATTAAGAAATATTCTCAACCTGGTGCGCCATTGAAAAATTGGATTGTTTTGTATGGAGCTGGAGCTACTGATGCTGATGCCAAGTTTGTTTGTTTATATTTATTCTTGAATGACATAGTTTTATAGGTTATTGGTTAAACGAATCCGTCAAGAAGCTGGTAAAAAGAGTTTTCAGATTGGAGAACCAAAAAGAATTGTTCAATTTCGTAGTAGCGATGGTCCTAAATATTGGGAAGAACAATTCAAAGACTTCAAGAAGTTAAACCTTGATATCCTGTTTCTTGTGGATGCTGATAAAAAGTCTCATAGTTAGTGATAATTTTTTAAACGTATTTGTTTATACTAAGCTGCTTTATTTAGGTTTGCTGAAACTTTTTGAAAGAAAGTTTGAAATCCTGACTCAACATGTAACAACCTTCAATGTTAAGAATGAGAAGAATTTTAGAGCCTTTGAAAACGTTTTCCATAAAACTCATGAAAAATTGGGTGGTCTTAATTCGAAAATTGTTCCTGAAAAAGCCGGGTATTATTTTTTGTCTTTTTTTGCTTAATGTTTATTCGGTGTTTTAGTTCCTCTTTATCTCTTGACAACAATAAGATTATGGTGTTTGGCTATGATGTCTCTCACCCAAAACAAGTTACTGGTGTACGTTCTCATGCAAAACCTTCTGGTCTTCAATCTTTGAATCCTTCTGTCGTCGGATTATCGTTCAACTGTGGAAAGTATGCTTCTAATTTCATTGGAGACTATTTCTTTCAAACTGCAAAAAAAGAAGCTGTGGATGCAACATATTTGGAAAAGAAGATTAAAATGGCTTTAGCAAAGTGGAAGATGAATCGAAAAGTACCTTTACCTGAAACAATTTTCATTTTCCGTGATGGTAAGAGTTTTATGTTTTGGTTTCGATCTTATTTTTCGTTTTTAAGGCATAAGTGAAGGTCAATATAAAATGGCTATTGATGATGAATTGGCGGTTTTCCGCCGAGCTTGCCGCGCTTTTGATCGTAGCTTTATGCCGAAATTTGTTTTTGTCATTGCGACTAAAAACCATTTCAAACGATTCTTTAAGCAAAATTCCACCAATATTGATATCTCCAGCGTAATCGATAGAAATGTTGTACGCCACACGGTCGATGAATTTTTCATCCAGAGTACTCATCCATTAATGGTTTGTATTATAATATTTTATTCTTGTTCTTTCAACTTAATTTTTTAGGGAACTGCAAAGCCACCGAATGTTGTTACTCTTTCAAATGAACCTGGATATTCTAAAGATCAAATTCAAAGCTTCACTGCTTATCTTTGCTACGAACATCAGATCGTAACTGCACCAATTTCACTTCCTGAACCTATAAAGGTAACTATTTACAAATTTTTACAACTGTTAAATATTTTGTTTTTTAGCTTGCTCATGAACTTGCCAAACGTGGAGCCAACAACTTGGAAGAATGGGTGAAGATCAATCCAATGCCTAGAGATATCGATGGTCTTCCTGATACTGGTCGCTTGAACGAAGTACTTTGTTATGAAGAGACTCAACTTTCCAATCAACGTTTCAATGCTTAATAACTGTTTTTTGATTTTGTTAGGTGTTTTAGTTTATTGTATTATTAAGAAAAGTGTTTAAGCCGTTCTTTCATGTTTGAATAAACGCATTCTTGGTTATTTATTGTGTGTTAAACATTTTTTCTTATGTCTTTTTTGTGATAAAAATTTTTATAACTTTATTCTTGGGCATTATTTTCTATTCTGAATTAGAAACTAAAAAGCAGATAACATCAAGGATTTGTTTTACCATGGAATGAGATGCGTGCATTCCTCTCCCGTATGTGATTTTGAAGCAATCAGTTGTTATACGTTATTTCACCACCTGAATGAATGACGACGAATATAATGGAGAATGATGCTTCTCTTTACCAATGCAACGATTTTATCTTGTTTGGGTTAAAGGACGCAATGGGTTTGGTTGGTGTTAATTGTCTTCATTGTTTACAATACTTGACTTATGTTTCATTTATGGCAGCTAAATATGTCATTCATCATGCTCCAACCAAGATGCTTAAGTACAAGAAATAAAAAGTAAAAAGTTATAAACCATGATATCGCAAAATTAATCATTTGAGTTTGATGCTTCTTCTTTTTTTCATGCATCAAATTGCTGATACAGAATCTTAATGGAGCCTTTATCCTTCTTTCTCAACACAAAATGAAGCTATCGAAATTGGAAATAAAGACTTTAAGAAGCTACTAACACTTTTAGTGAGTGAAGTAACAGCTCTCATTGTGGAAAAATTTTATTCTATTTGTTATTCGATTATTTCTGTCTAAAAAAGTAATCCATTTCTTTCGATAATGCTCCATCATCGATAAAGACAAGCTTATTATTTACGTTCATTAATGACGTCATTACATAGTGAAAGAATAACTAAACAAAACCCTTTTATAGCATATTGAATTTGTTGCAAGTTGACACTTCGTGTGCTTGTCAGTATGTACATACATCTAATAATAAATGAAAGATTTGCTTGATATTTTAACAAACTTTAAGTAAAAAGCGATGGATTTCAAATGAGTCATTTTACAAATTCTTCCATGCACGCTTATCCTCTAAACGTTTCAGGCGATCTTCTGATTCTCCGACCATTTGTAGCTTTTACATGTATCTCTTTTGTTAGTTGTAAATGCCAAATAAAATGATTGTAATCACCTCTAAATTTGGAACACTCAGCTCCATTCACATGTTAAGAGTTAAACAAAAAAGAAACAAAAAAATACAATACAAATTTATTTTTACAAACATAATTTAAATATGCACACACTAATTATTATCATAAATAAGGATCATCAGCTAAGTTCAAACTTCCCGAGGTTGATCATTATTGGCAAACATCATCTTTGACATATTTGGAAATAGCATCTTTAATCCATTTATCACACATAGGTCCAAAAAGAACTTTGACAGCTGAAAAGGAAGCATGTTAAAACAATGGTAATATGTTAGGCGAAAAATGATCCTTACGTTTGCCATCAGTGTCCTTTGAATAAATACCACCAAGAGCTGAATCATTATCAACAAGGATCATTGCAGGAGCTTTGATAGTTTCTTCTTTTCCATCTTCAAACTTTGTTGTAATCATCTTTCTTGATGCTAAAAAGTGAAAAATTAAAGAAATATAACAAAAAAATTGGAAAGACATACTTGCTTGATGTTCATAAGTAATGACATTGTAATCAGAAGGCAAAGATTTCTTAATAGGAATAGTTTTAATGCCTAAAGTATTTTGTTCTGAGAATGGAATGGACAACTAAAAAATGAATACATAAATACGCATAATGGATAATGACAAAGTTAAATGTAATCTTACAGTAATGATAGCGGCATCGTTGTCTGTTTCACCTTGCTTATAATCAGGATGAAGAACGATATCATTTGAGAATGTAAAGACAGAAAGTGGAAGAACATTTGGATCAGCTGGATATACCTTTTCTCCATCACGACGATAATCAACAAAGACACCAGTAGCCAAATAAATAGGACCATCATCAGATATCTTGATATGTAAGCAGCTTGCTGGTGCAATGATATGAAATGGTGTAATAAGTGAACCAATGCACTGAAAAAAAGTGAAGTTAAAAAAGGTTTAAGTAAAGTGGATAATCCTATTTCACATCATAAATGCTCATCGGGAAACTTCTGAAGAATCAATTGTGAAACCAGTAATGTTTGGTTGATTACGACACGGACCTACTAAATATGTAGTTTCATCAGACATAAACCTATTTACTTTCATCTGTGAAAAACAAAACAAAAAATCCAAACTTAAACTATCCAAACGCAGCTCTTTAGCTTTGTAAACTGTCCATTAATCTAACTAATCTCCTCTTTCTCAAGTAACAATATAAGCTTCACCATATCCTACGTAAGAAGATGTGTACGAATCGGCAATAAAGAACTATCATCAAACTCCATATGTTCACAGCATTAGATTTACAAATGTTATTAATACAATAAAAAGTTAAACTTACTTCTCTAATGATAGTTGATGTACCATCAGGAGAAAGAGCAGGAATTAAAAAGAATGGAGCTTTACCACTACTGTCTTGACAGCTTGATTGTTGTAAGAACAAAAGTTGAAGAAGAAATGCAGCAAAAAGAAGATGACGACGAAGACCATTCATATTGCAAACAGCTTTCTTTAATACACAAGAGTGAAGCAACTTGATTGATTCTTCTTTGAATAAATTTGATCATCGCTTCAAATGTTTCATCAGCGGAATAGATAATTTGTAAATCCCGCCGCACCCCGAGCGAAGCGAGGGGTGCGGCTGTTTTAGCTTTCAGTTCGCCCGATCTGCTAACCGAAATTTATGATTTTTTTTATTTCGCGTAATTATGTTGATATTAGAGGGCTCTCTAGGGTCAATTTTTCGTCGCATTTACGAATTTCTAAAAAAAATAGAGTGTTCGATATCATAATTCCATCAAACCGAAAAATCGGCACTGGTAACAATGTCCCGCTGAGCGTTGCAGCAAAGTTACCCCATATTTTGGCTATAAAAATCGTTTTCTCCACCCTAAATTACCTATATGAGTAAGCTAACTTTAAAAAAAGCCACATAATAATAGATGTATGCCGCTATGGAAATTTAAATTTGTCGATTTAGAGCAAAAATATCATTAGCTAAAATTTCTTATTACTTGTTGTTTGTGTGGTTTAGGCGTGCGAGGCGCAATTTTATGATATTTATGTAATAGGTTCGAATCCCCTCAACTTTTTAAAATTTATTGTTTTAATAAAATTCAGACAATAATATCTAATTAATTTTTTATGATTTTTATTAATGTTTTCATAATATAAATTATGCAAATTTTTAATGAAATATTAAATTACAAAAAAAATTTAATATAGGAGGCATTTAATTATAAAATGATTGGGGTAATTTTTAAAAATTAATTTTAAAGAATAAAAATGATTTTGGCATAATAAATATTCAAATCTTTTGGAAAAATTAACATAAATTTTACTTTTTTGAGAATATTAATGAAATGAAAGCCAAATTTTTTCTAACGGTTTTAAATGATTTTTTAATTTCTTAAACTCTTGAATCATTCATATAATAATTTTCTAAAACTAATTGATTGGATTCGCCTTAAATACTTTTAGGTATTCTAAAGGCAAAATATAATTAAAAGTATGCTGCATGCTTAGTTCGTGAAAAATAAAAACATAAGTGAACTTTTTTATTAATTTCGGTGATTTTAATCGAAAAGTAACTTGAATATTTCCTTCCTAGTAATTTTCATTGTTCGTTTGTTTTCGATTGCTTTTAGCCGCAATTACTGGGCAACTGGACTTCGCTATTTCGCATACATATTATTATTTTTCTATCAGTTTTTTTTGTATCTTAGCTTGAAATCTTTTATAGTATAATGGAAAATTTTCAAAAAAAAATTGCATAGATGTGAATGAAGTTAAACTTTCTTTTCCAAACGCTATGAAATGATTTGTGTAATTTTCATATACATAAAAAAAACAGCAAAAACCTGGTTTTGCTTGCTGCGCAAATTACATGAATTAACTAGCTTGTTCAATGGCTGGAACCTTAACTTTTTCCGAATTGCCCACAAGCTGGTATAAATTTTTAATGGTTCATTGTTTATTTAGATTTTGGCAAAAAAAAAAGTTACCATTTTAATTTTTTTTTTTTGTCAAATTTCAATAAGCAAAATCATCGACAAAGTTAATTAGCTTCTGACCAATTCAATAACCCAATAAAATTAGACCGAAAAACTTATTTTCTTTAGATTTTTGCCAAAAAGAGTTTCAAAGGTTTACTTATGTTTCAATTTTTAGGATTTCATTATTGAAAATAAAGTGATAAAAATAGATACAAGTGATAAAATTGTTGGGGAAAAGCTTTGATTTTTTAAAAGTCAATACAAAAACTTTTTTGAAAAATTATTATTAAAAGATAGGCATTAATACGAGTGTCAATTTTGTATTTTTCAATAAAACAAGTAAGATTGCCGACCGGAGGCCAGCGGAGCTTCTAGTATTATAATTATTGTTGCAGACGGCTCAAGAGATTAGTGCACAGTATTACTATGTAAAAAAACACGAGGCTGTTCAGGAAAAAAAAACTTTTAGACGGTGGAAGAGATTAATTTAATTTTAATTGATTTTGCTTTTAGACGGCTAATGAGATTAATTTTTTTATTAGTTTAAATAAATTATTTTATATGTTACACTGAAACAAACAGCCGCGCACCGTCTTCGATTTTTAACAGTTTTTAAAATTTTGGTTGGACAATTAATTTTATTTAAATTATTTGCTTAACATAAATTACCTGTTTTTAAACATGTTTTGTTTCGGAAATGAATAGAAAAATTTAATAAAAAAAATTAAAAATTTTGTTACTTACTTTATAATTATTTTTTTTCATTTTATACCTGAAGATTTTTACATTAAAAATCTTGCCGAATATACGAAATGGCTTTTTTATTTTATTAAACAAATTTTTTTTAATAATAATTTTTGAAAAAGAAGTTGGGTAGTAAAAATCGAAGACGGTGCGCGGCTGTTTGTTTCAGTGTAACATATAAAATAATTTATTTAAACTAATAAAAAAATTAATCTCATTAGCCGTCTAAAAGCAAAATCAATTAAAATTAAATTAATCTCTTCCACCGTCTAAAAGTTTTTTTTTCCTGAACAGCCTCGTGTTTTTTTACATAGTAATACTGTGCACTAATTAGCATATTATTGAATAAAAAAAATGCAAAAATATTTTCAACGTTTTTCTAGTTCAGAGAATGCAAAAACTGATTTTGTTTCTTCGCAAATCAATGAAGAAGAAAGTTTTCATGCTAAGACCTTTTCTTTAGGCTTACTGTAGCGCAAACAACTCAAATCCTAAAAAAAGCTAATAATGAAGGCCTTTTTTTCGTGGAACAAGTAAATAAATGAATGCAAAAGGTTTTTATTTATTTCGAAACACATAATTTTTTACAAATACATTAAATTGCTAATAGGAGGCAGTTACATAATAAAAGTTTTTTAGAGTTGGGTCAACATTTGTTACAAGTTTTTGCGCATCCTTCATTCATTAAATCTTCAAACGTTTTACACAAATATGAAATGAAATAGCAACCAAATTGCTTATCTTGACAACTTCCTCCATCACCAGAAGATGATGGTGATGATGATGAAGCTGAAGGTTTAACACAAAATCCATTTAAACAATGTGATTCAGCATCGGGACATTCATGAGCAATGCAAGCTATAAAAAAAAATTATGTTTGAGCTTAATGGAATGAAAATTTGTAAATTTTTCTTACGTCCAGTAATTTCAATTGGATTATTAGTTGATGAGGATGAGGAAGTCTTTGTGGCTGTAGTAGCTGGGGTTGTAGTTAAGGAAGTGGAAGAAGAAGACTGAGTTGCTGATGCATCAGCAGTAGCATCGGATCGAATACACCAAAATCTTTTACATTCATAACCAGGCGAACAAGCTCCAAAAATGCATGGTCCACCTATTTCAAAATGTTTTCGAATAGTAGTGGTAGCAGTAGAAATTTCACTGGGGAATGAAATCAATGATGGTGGAGATGATTCAAAATTAGGTGAAACTGGAGTTGTTGTTGTTGGGAAATTAAGTAAATCTGAAGCTTCAGAAGTAACTTCAGAGGAATTATCAATTGTTTGGGAAGAAGAGGTCGTTGAAGAAGCTGAGATGATTGGTGATGATGACGGAGAAATGGTTTCAAATTCACCCGAACTTGAAGATTTAGAAGACCATGAACCAATTGCATCACCTTGAGTGGTGGTTGTTGGTGAAATTTCAGAAGAAAAATCAGGAGCTAATGATGCTTCTCTTGTTGTTGATGGTTTTGAATCATCGAAAAATCCAAAAGGAGTGGAAGAAGAAGGAAGTAAATCAAAAGATAAAGTTTCTAAAGCAACTGATGCTGCTGCAAAAGGAGCATCTTCAGATAATTGAGTTACATGAAATGTTAATGGGGAATGAGTTGTTGTTTCAATGGGTAAAAATTTTGTTGTTGTGGAAGCAGCTGCTGGTAATTCATTGGAAAGAATGCACCAATTATTTTTACAATCATAATTTGTTGGACATGCTCCACTAATGCAAGCTAAAAACAAATTGCATAAATTACAGTAGTATCATCACCCGCAAAAGTTTTTTTTGATAATCGCAACTTTAGTGATTTTTTTAATAAAAACTTACGCCCAATTATCTTTCCATCACTAAAAAATGGTCCATCATCATCCATTGATAGTGAGTCCGTTGTTGGCATTACAGCAGCCAATCCATGAGCAATCAAAGAAGTAACAATAAATATGCAACAAAAAGCAGCAGCGGTAGTCGTCGTTGTCGTTGACATTTTTTTCTGTGGTTGTTGTTCAATAAAAATTAAAATCAAAAATGGTTTGATACTTTTGGGAAGGTTGGATTTTTGGTTTAAATACTCGAAGAATGCAAGATAATGCAACAAAATTTTTGACATCTGAACTAACAAAAAAGAGGTTAGCAAAAAACAAGCATATTTTTCAAAACATCTTCCCCTTTTTTTACAAAAGGTTAAATGTTAGCCCTAACAACAACAACAAACAAGGAAACATCAAATGAGTAGTGTTTGCTTTTAATGTAAAAAACTACCAAAAAGTCACCGCAAATAATAAGAATGAATGATCAAATTATGATGATTACCTATTATTACTTGGTAATAAAAAACAATCTAAGGTTATTTGTTGTTATTGGTAAGCTAGCTGGCTAACTTCCAATGGATGAAAAATAACAAATGCATAAACATATTAAATGAACACAAGTAACCAAAAAAGACAAAACAAATCATTTTCAAAATTTTATTAAACCAAACACAACGAAAAAGACATGTTAAAAAACATCAAAAGTTAATTATTCATTTATGCCATTTCAGCAATAGGTTCAAGAAGAGGAGGAGAAGAAGCACGAGAAGGAGCACGATTGCGAAGAGTTTTTGGTGGTGATGATTCGACAACTCTTTCCAAGAGAGGTTCTTCTAATCCAGGAGGAACACCTTCCAACATTTCAATTTCCATGTAAAGATATTTTGCTGTTTCTTCTGCCATAGCTTTACCAATAGAATCATGCATTATTTTCAGGACCAAGACACCATCAGCATGAAGATATTTATTGATGAACGTTTGAGCCATGAATTGATCTAAAGATGTTCGAGAAGCCTATAAAAGATAATGGTTACTTAAGCATGTAATAAAAACAAACTTACTTTGAGAATAGAAAGAATCCAGCTGAGACGTCGAGATGGAAGAAAGAAGAAACATGTCGCATTGATGGCCGAGAACAATGAGATGATGGAGAGCAAGAACATCATGAAGTAAATGATGATGTAAATCTTCTCATTCAGGTAGTTCAATGACAAGATACATGGAACTGTGATCATTTCATTCCAGTTGTCGACCTAAAAAAACAAGAAGATTAATAGGCAGAAAAGTTGAAGAATCAACAAGATAAATAAACTTACTTTACGAGGAACAGGACAATACGTCAAGAGCGGGAACATGGGTGATGTTGTATCATTTCCATTAACATGATGAAGTAAATGACCATAACCAGAAATTGATTGACGGAACGCCTTGATACCCCATAGATAATCACCATCACCAACAAAGTAGACAGTTAAACAGAATTGAGCTGCAGCATTCAAGAAGTAAATCCATTTCTTGAGGATGTAAAGCATGACGGTTGGAGAATTGAAGAGGAAGAACGTTGACGATACTTTGTTTCGCTTTTTTGTGGATGTGACTACGTGGCCGACCATTTGCTTGATACTGTTGACGCGATCATCTCCAGATTTGTGATGCAATGTGTTGGCATGTCTGATAATCGAAGGTACATCAATGTCTGAAAGAAAAACATTTAGAAATAGTTAAGAAACGGATATATGATGATTCATACTAACCTGAATGATCAGCACAAAAATCCCAGAACATTTTGGGGAACAAGAAGAGCCATGATTGAAAGCATAAAAAGATAGGAATCCACTGAAAAGCAAACGATATGTAAAGATGTTATCATATAATGCAATGTAAACTCACCGGAAAATAAGCAATGACTTTTCTTTCGGGATCACCTTCGACATGTTCGGAATCACGCACGTAAACATGCGGTTGGATGTAGCAGTAATCAGCGGCATATTTTTGCCAAGGACCTATAAAATTAGGATGTAAAAGTAATATCAAAAATAAAAAAATAAAACTTACCAGGATAGTTTGGTGGAGTCATACATTGAATTTTAGGAGCTACCGAAATACCAATAAAGCTGACGAAAAGCAAGCACATAACAATCAGTTGACAAATCGGTGTGCTAAGGAGATCAACACGGTCATCCAAAGGATCGTAGATTGCAGTTTTGAACCAATCCAGAGGTTTAGCAATGATGACGAAAGCAGAAGAAGCCATTATTTGACGATGATCAAAACGATATCAATGGATCAAAGTTTGAATGAGCTTGGAAGTTTTTTTTATTTGCAACAACAAAAAAAATTTATGCAAAACTCTTGAAAGAAGAAAAATGAAGAAAGTGGAAATTTACAAAGGATGCAAAAAAAAATGGGCGAGTTTGATGCTTCTGTCATTTTCGTTTTGAGAAATAAATACGGGTTTAAAAATGGAACTATCGTTGCATTTTTTTTCTATGTAACTTTTTTGTTGAAAACCATTTTCAAAATATTTCTCGATCTTCATCGATTCTCATTTTTGCCTTCATCAAACTATTTAGAAATGTTACCTATTATAAAATAAGCAATTTTGTATGATTGAAGTTAGCAGCAGGCAATTTTTAAAAACAAAAAGATGAGTAAATTCTGTCTTTTGTTATTAGTTATTTATTGATTTGATTAAGGTTTAACTTATTGGATTGATGCTTACCATTAAAAAAAAATACCGTAATAAACTAACAGAAAGTAAAACTTTGTAGTTGTTTTTCACAATCACATATTTGTCTCTCTTTTTGATGCAACATTTAAATTTGTTGACTAAAGTTTCTTTGATGCTTTTGCTTTTCAAAAAAAAAATGCTTTAGGATTGTTGTTTTTTTTTTTCTTTTCTCTCTCTTCATTAACATGGAAAACGGGTTTATTATTGCATCAAAAAAAAAGTATGCATGTTTTTGTTTACTCAAAAAAAAATAAGTTTAAAATCAAAAATAATAAAGGATGAAAAAAAGAGAGTTTTGCAAGAGATTTGATTCCAATGTGTTTTTTTTTGTTAATGTGTTGTTGTTGTTATCGTAAAAAATAAACTATAGTATTTTTTTGTTTGCTAAATTAAAGTTTATTGAAAATGTTTTCTAATTATAAAAAAAATAAAAGAAAGAAGAAGATTAAGGTCATCATTAAAATATACAACAACAAAAAATATTTTTGATTTAGTTTAAGGTATAATTAATTAATTTGAAGGTTTTTTTTAAGTTTTTAGTGAGTTGAATTAATGGTTGGTGGAATTTGTTCAATTTCACGGAACGTTTGTACTTCATGAGCATGTGCAGCGGCTTCTTGTCCAGCAGCTGATACACAAGTAGTTTGTCGAACTTCACCTTGTTGATGAACATTGAATGGAGCTTGACGTTGAGTAGCTGATGCTTCACGTTGTAATTTAGCTCCAGCTTCAATCATTTGAGCTCCTATAAAATGAATTTTTCAATATTTTTTTATTGCTTCTAAAGAAAGGTTTTTATTTTTTTTCATACCTGCTTCAGCAAGAAGTTGTTGGCCTCGTTCTTGATTAGTTAAAGCTTGTTCAGTTTTAGCATTAGCAATTTCAGCTGCAATTCTTGCAGCATTTTGAGCTTGTTCGGCTTGTTGAAATTCAATTTCATTTGTTTTAAGTGCAGCTTGAGCTTGTTCACGCAATTCTCGTGCACGTCGTTCAAGTTCTTCTGCACTCATTCCAAGGGTTTCGGTATGCTTTTCATAAGCGGTATCAATGTTGGATGAAAATTCTACAGATTTTTCTGATCCTCCTGTTAAGCATTGATTTGAACCTTTTTCATTGTTTCCACTTTGATTATACAAATCTGGTTGCTGTTGTTGGTGGTGGAATGAGGAAGAATTTTGTTGATATTGTTGGGAAGACATTTTTTCGGAGAGATTAGTAAGATTTTTTTTGAAAGAAATAAAGTAGTTTCTGAAAATGGATAAAACGATTTAGGATGGAAAAGAGTTAAAGGAATTTGAAGGCAGGCACGAATCCACGGAAAAAGCTTGACATCTTTTTAAACTATTGTATCTTTAAAAAATGGGATATTTGAGGTAATTCCAGCTTTAAACAAAAAATTTTAAACTCCATCGAAAAAAAAATAAATACTAAAACAACTTTCAAAGCTCCATAAAATCTAATTAACTATCTTAAATTTTTTTGCGCCTTCTCAAATAAACACCCAAAAAAGGAAAACAACAAAAACAAAAAATATAAACAACTTTTTTCCTTCGTTTTTCTCCTTGATTGCTGCTGCTAACTACTGTTGATGATGGAAACTAAAAAATTTTACCCTTCCTTTTATATGCGTTTTAATGAGCACCACCTTTGTACCTAAATAATGAAAAAGTTAAAAAACAACAAAAATATAAACAACAACTCCTTCATCTTCTTCTTCTCCTTTTATTTTTTTATTTCAAAATATGAACAAAAAACAATGACCATTAATAGATCATCGATGCCTTAATTATTTTTATTTTTTCATTTGTTTGTTTGGGTCAGTTCATGCACAAAATGTAATGGGAGAAAGAGTAAACTCCCTTTCATGATACACAAAAAATGATTAAAGAAAAAAATATGTTGTTTATGATAAACATTTATTTTTCTTCTAAACACTGATCAAAGTATCTTTTTTTTTTCTTCTCTTTTCTTTGTCGTCGTCTTTGTATTCTTTCACCTGTTTCATTTTTTTGATTATTTTTTTTTCTTAGAAAATTCTATTTCAATTATGTAAATAAATAAATAAAAATTATGAAATTAATTTTTGGGAGATACAAAGAAGCAAATAAAAATAATCAAGGATCAAAGGATGAAAAACTTGGAAATTTACGAAGATTTAGACGATCCTTGGATTTTTTGTGTGGCTTGGATGCATCGATCTTCCTCTGTCAAATCCTTCACGCAACATCTGGACAGAATTTTTTTATTTCAAAACTCGCTTCTTCTTTTTGTTTCAAACTTCTCTTTCCAAGTTTCAAGGTTCTTTTTTGTACTTACTTTTGAGAGAAATTTTCTTCTCACCTTTTTAGAATTCCTTCTAAAGTTAGACGACCAAACTTTTAAAAAAAAACTTTTGCATTGACTTTTTTTTGTTACGTTTACATGCTTCCAGCTTTTTTTTGGCAGGTGATATTCTTTTATTTCAATTATTTATTTAAAAAAAGCAAAAACATTATTTTATGTAAGGTGTTACGACTTTGCACTGGCAACAAAAGTAATTATTCCGCTATATCTAACTTTTTTAAATCCATTTTTAAGAGTTCGATAATAAATCCATGAACATACTGCAATATTTACAGATACTAAACAAATACTGTATGGGCCAATGTAAGCAGCTAATAAATTGTTGGTTACCTGTAATTATTTTTTGACAGTAATGATTATGAGTGGGGATAAAGGCCAAAAAACTAAACAACATAGTATTTAAAATCAAAGAGGGAACTAACTACATTTTTACCAGCGTCAAATGTTTGCTTTTCTTGGAAAATAATAATTTATTTGTTCCTTACGAAAAATTTTAAAAAAAAAGATGATAAAAATAAAGGAAAATTTGGGATTTTCGATAGCGAGAAAATTTTGTGTCGACAAAAATCAGAAAAAGTTTTGTGGGTAAAGTTTAATTTTTCTAAAGTTGCTGCTTACCTTTTGATAAATATTACCAACGATATTCGGGAATAATTCAAAAAATGTTGTTGAAGCAATAACATAAATAATAGTTTTATGAATTTTTCTTTTATTATTTTTACTATTAATGCTTGACATATAATATTTTAATAAACTAAATAAAACAATGGCAATGATAACATTAATAATAATTGTTGCAAGTTTGACATAATAAACATAAAGAATACTATTTTGAAGGATGATGCAACCAAAAAATCGGCATGGAATTACTAAATCTTTTGAAAATGGTTCCAAAAATTTATTCATTGTTATTAAAAACGCCGAATATAAAATAAAACTTATTAAAGTTGCAATTGCAAAAATGGGTTTTAATTTTTGTTTATATTTCAATGGGAAAATTATGCACACGCATCGATCCAAACCCAAAAAGCATTCGATTACGGTATTGAGCAAAGTCACCATATACGATGGCAAACCAATAGCATAAAGCAATTTTTGATTATAATATAAATAAGTTTCAGGACGCCAAAGGAAAATAGTATATAAATCAATTACAACAGTTAATAAACCCCAAATAAGTTGATAATATAAATATATTATTATTGTGGATGAAGTAGCTTGAGTTTGTTTATAAATTCGCTTACGAAATAAAATATTTATTGAAAAATATATTGTTATTATTGCGGCAAAAAGTTGAATTAAAGTTTGAATTAATATAGATGCAGATAAAATTTTGGCTTCCATAATAAGAAATTTTCTCGAATTTGAATTTTTTAGAGCAAAACTGCCTTTTTTTAGTTCCTTCCTTTTTAAAATAATAAAAAAATTAAGCAATGAGTAATAAAAATAAAAAAACAAATAAAATTAAGTTTTTTTAAATAAAAAAATTGTTTCTGAAATTTTGTGGTAGTTAAGTTATTATTGGTTTTTATTGGATTAAAATAAAAGAAGAAACATTCATTTTTTTAAAGTGTAAAAAAAGTTTAAAATTAAAAAAGCAAAGAAGCAATTTCTTTTTGAGGAAAGTGAATATTAAAAATTAATAGGTTTTTTTAAGTTCGCTATTTTTTCGCTTTTAATAAATGGCAACATAAAAAAATTTAAAAAAGACTTTTAACTTTTACATTTTTTTTCTTGTTGGTATTTATCTTTCTTCTTCGAAAAAAAAAGGCAGGCATGTGAGTGTTGTGAGTTAAATTATAGCCTTTAACAATTTACTTTCTGATGACTTTATTTTTTTTAAATGGAATTAATAGTATAAAAATCATCATTAAAAATATGTAAATTCCTTAGAGATTGACGACTGCTATGTGGGATGTTTAGTTTTGTCAATTTTTTAATTCTCAGAAATCTTCTTTACTTTTCTTTCTAACTAAACAAGCTCTTATGATAACAATTTTTTTTATTGTGGTTTATAAAAATGATATCATATTAATAGTAATTTTTGGAGAAGGTTAATGAACGAACAAAAATTAAGGATTTATTAAAATTTTAGTTTTTTGATCTTTTTTTTGCAAATTACTTTTTCTTACTTTAATTTAAATTTGAGCGTGTAAGTTTATCTTCGTCCACCACAAAAATGGAAAAAAAATTTGTCGCTGATTTATAAAACCAATGTTAGCTTTGACGTTTTATTTTATAAACAGGATGTAATAATTTACGTGGTTGTTTGTGCAAGCTTTTTAATCGAAAAAAAAACCATGGAGTTTTTTTTGTTGTTGTTGCATAAAAGGAAGTTTACCTTTTCCTTCCTTCCTTCCCAGCTGTTTTACAAAAAACGATACATTCCACAGCTTTTCAAACATTTACAACAATCCATTCCATGTTGGTCAGAAAAATAATGTATTGTTAAAATTACAAAAAAGACATGCTTTTGATAAAAATAAATAAATATATGGATAAAAGTAAAAAAAAAAGCTGCAACGCTTTCAGTTTTTTTTCTTCGCAAAAACAACAAAAGTTTTTAAAGAAAAGAATACAGCTTTTTTTTATTGTTGTGTATGGTTTTGAACAGTGTGACACGCCTCAGCCTCATGAGGCGCCTCCATCGCCTCACGAGGCGCCTCTCGCCTCTGAGGCGGAGGCTGAGGCGGAGGCGATATATCGAAAAACTAACGTATTTTTATCGCCTCCTTCGCCTCAGAGGCGCCTCTGAGGCGCCTCTATCGCCTCACGCCTCAGAGGCGGTGGCGAGAGGCGAGGCGATAAAAAAAAAAATCCGTCACACTGGTTTTGAAACAACTGGAGTATAAATAAGAGAAACCCAATTCGCTATTGACACATTTGTCTAATTCAAAATGTTGACGAAAACTGTTGTTTTGCTGTTGACCATATTTGTTGCTTCTAGCTTCTCACAAATATGTTTAAGCATTTCAGGACGTATGTTAGTTTTTTTTCTCCTCCAAAATCTTCACCATCACTATTATCTTCAAAGTTTGGAAAAAAACGTTAGATCCTTTTTAACCATTGTCAATTTTATCAAAACAAAATCTCAAAAAGCTACTGAAGCTTCAAAGGTTGGATTTTCGGACAACACAAAATTTTTGGGAGATTAAAATATTTTTTTTCATTACTCTTTTTTCTTATTTTTTCGTTTTCTGAAATGTAAACTAAAATTTTCAGTCCGACGAATTCCACTGAAAATAAAAATCATTAATAACTAATTTAACTTTCTTTTTCTTTTTAGCTTGTTTACTTCATGAAAGTTGCTTAACGGGTAGTAAATGCATTGAAGATGTTTGTTGTGTACTCAATGCATCACAAAATTGTAATAATACTTTATATGATGATTTTTGTGATGCTCATGTTCATCAATGTAATGATCCAATATTTAAGGATACTATGACAAAGCAATGCGCAAAAAGTTGTATGACTTGCGAATTATTAATTCCAACAACCACAATCGCGCCTCCACCTATCACGGGAAGTCCTTCAGCACCGTGAGTTTCTTTCTTTTTTTGGTTATTGAAAAAGAAAAATTGAAGACTCTTTTTTGAAAAAGAAAAAAAAATTGTTGTCTCGAGTAACACCACAAAATTTTTTTAAAGACTTTCATAGTTTTAACTTTTTCTTTGAAAGTTGAAGTCACTCTAAACTTTTATTTCCTATTTTTTAGTTGCAATGATGTGAATCCATCAGAATGTCAAAAATATTCGAGACTTTGTTTAAATATTCATTATTTTGATTTCTTAACTGCATATTGTCCTAAAACTTGTAATCGGTGTAATTATGTTCCATATCCATATTCTCCTCCACATCATAATCATGGACATTGTGTGGATAAAACAAAAACTGATGGAACTTCAGATTGTCCTTCTGAAGTTGGACTTTGCAATAATCCAGTAATTTTTTCAAACAAATTTTTTTAGATAAAATGATTTTTTTATATTTTAGCTTTATTATGATTTAATGACGATCGAATGCCCTAAAACTTGTGGACGATGCCATGAAAATAATAATAAAGAAGCCGCGGTTGAATTATTGAAAGAAGCTACTACTACCACTGAATTGCCAATATAAATTATTTTCCACAAAAAAATAATTTATTCTTTTTTTTACTAAAAATTTGGGCTTCTTCGCTTTATGAAAAATTCAGCAATCAAACAGAGCCCATATTTGCCAGTGGAGTTTAAAAAAAATAAGCAAGTATTTTATTTTTGTAAATTTATTAATAAAAAAACTTTTAAAATTGAAATTAAAATATTCGATATATTATTGTTTGTTATTGTGAGATAAGATGGCCAGAGAAATAAAAAAAATAACCAAATAAATAAAAATAAATCTATGAAGAAAAAATACTAAAAATACAAAAACACCAGGGGCAAATATGTACAACAACAAAAAATAAATCCCTCAAATCAAGATTATTAGAAGTCAAAGACGAAAAAAAAATACACTAAAAAAGTGATAATTTAGACACGAGTTTTAGTTTTGTAAAAGAAAAACCTGAGAAACTACAATTTTAATTTCGCAAAGATTCAATTTTTAGAATTTTATAAAACCATCGACGAGTTTTGATTTTGTGGTTTACAAGTTTCTAATTGCCTTTTAAATTCGGAACTAAGACCTCCATCAATTTTGATAATAAATTCTTGGGGCTTTTTAGATAAAAATTGAATACATTTTTCATTTAAATTTATTGCATTTAATTTTGCTGATGCATTTGCAATATCGCAAACTTTATCGTCGGTTATATTTTCTAGCAAAATATTTTCCATATCTGCCTGAAAATTTTTTGAGGGTTAAAAGCTTTAGATTTATAAAATAAAAAAATTACTTTGAGATCATTAATACCAAATTTATGTGCAAATTCAAATAGAAAAACTGCCTCAGAAATTGCAATTTTTTCATTGATTTCTAAACCATAGCAATATTTGATTGCTATTTCGATGACGTTCAATGGATAATCATGGAATTCAAGTTTGTTATTTTCATTTGAAGAATCTTCGTCAATTAAAGATTTCAAAGCAGGGATTTGAGAGAAGATAAATGCTTTATGGACCTGCAAAAAAGTAAAATAAATTAACAAAATTTCATTTGGACTTTCGAGAAATTCCCAAACTTTGGGTCTCTAATTTGTTGACACTATTCACCCCCCAAAAAAACATAAAAAAAATATATATAAAACTAATTTACTTTAATTTCGCCATTTTCTGCAACAATACTAAAATCTTTACATGGATCATTCCATAATTCTCTTCCATCATTTCTATTATTAGTTGGAAATAAAATGACATCAACAAATTTAAGTTTCATACTTTCACAAAGTGGCACACCACAACCAAAATCCGTGCATTCTTTCGCATGATGATTACAAAGGGCAGAAAATTGTTTACATATTAAACATTGGTAGGGAGGAAGCTGGCAACGTTTATGATGGATAATAACTTTTTTCATTTTTCGGCATGTTTCTCGAAAGCAATTAAATTCTTTACAAAACCATGCATGTTTTAAAGTTTCTGCGCAACGACTCGTAGCTTCTTCAAATGATTCTTCAGGATGATGTTGACTGCTTTGTTGTTGTTGGTGTTGTTGTTGTTCCATTTTAATTTATTTATTCTAAAAACTCAAAGAAAAATTAAAGATAAAAGTAAAGTCTAAAAAAATTGGGTGATCAAATTTAATAAATATTTTAGCGTTCAAAAAATATGTCTTCCTTTTTAATTTGGAGTGTCGTGTCTGTTTGTTTGTATGTCGGTTCTGCTTTGTTTTTATTTTGTCCCGATAGTCTAGATCAGTTTTTTACGCTGATTCCGAATATGTTAGTCTCACGCTTCGGAGAGTCAAATATGTCCATGTTTTGACCAATTTAAATTTGCATTTTTTGAAATTTTCTTGACACGAAAGTTTCCCTTTGTGTTTTTTCTGTTGCATTTTTGGAAGTGAAAAATTTGTTTTTCTCTGATTGTCTGCATAGTTGTTTTTGGTAGGATATTTGATTGTGTTTGGGTTAATATTTAGTTTTTTTGGGTGGAGATTTAGTTATTTTTGGTGAGATGTAAGATGGTTTTTGGGTGAATGTTTAGTTATTTTAGGTGGGATGTTTAGGTGGAGATTTAGTTATTTTTGGTGAGATGTAAGATGGTTTTTGGGTGAATGTTTAGTTATTTTAGGTGGGATGTTTAGGTGGAGATTTAGTTATTTTTGGTGAGATGTAAGATGGTTTTTGGGTGAATGTTTAGTTATTTTAGGTGGGATGTTTAGGTGGAGATTTAGTTATTTTTGGTGAGATGTAAGATGGTTTTTGGGTGTATGTTTAGTTATTTTTGGTGAGATGTAAGATGGTTTTCGGGTGGAGATTTAGTTGTTTTTGGTGAGATGTAAGATGGTTTTCGAGTGAAGATTTAGTTGTTTTTGGTGAGATGTAAGATGGTTTTTGGTGGGATGTTTGATGTTGTTTTCGGGTTGATATTTAATGATGTATGGAATGCGGGGCCCGAAGAAACCGTTGATAATTTGAGACGATTTATATCGTAAATTTTGAGGGTCTGCCGAAGGCAGGGCCCCAAAATTAACCATGAAAATGGAATGTTTAACCAAAGGGCCCTGTTGTTTATTGTTATTGTAACAAAATATATACTATGTGGATGCTTGATGATGTTTGGGTGGATAGTTTGGTGGATATTTAATGGTTTTTTGTTGTCTTTGAGTTAATATTTGATGGTGTTTGGGTTGTTATTTGGCGGTTTTTGGGTCGAATTGGGTTTTGCGGCTCGAAGGGCCCATATGTAATTTGGCGTATGTAATGGACCTCGAAGGGGTTAAGATGTAGCTGAATATGAGAGATATGGAAATGCATGGACCGAAAAACCCATTAATTATTGGAGATGATTTGTTTTGTAAATTTAGGAGGTCTGCCGTTAGGCAGGGCTCCAAAATTTAACATGAAAATATAATGTGAACGTGAGGAACCTGTTGTTTAATTTAATTGTATTGTATTGTTGTAGACACACATGGGTATTTAAGCACTGCATTTTTTATTTGAAAAACAATGTACTCCTCTCTTTATTTTTTAATTTTAATTCCTAAAAACAGGTACATTGTGCACTCTTTAGGGTACTAAAAAACTACCTAAAAGAACCCAATGTCCACGTTGTGATTGTAAAAATGTAACGGTTTCGTAAATTTTCTTTGTGTGATTATTTGTTTAGTTTGAGGGACTTACCGCAGGTAAGGCCCCAATGTTCTTGTTTTAATTCTTAAAGAAGAAGAAGAAGAAAAAATTGGAACACGAGAAAAAGATGATTAAAGAAAATAAGAGATGAAAATATATGTATTTAAAAAATGGTCAACAAACAACAAAAACAACAATCTTGTGTTTGGGGTTTATTTGTGTAAGTCAACCATGTGTTCCTTTTTTTCTTCATGTTTTTATTATGAACATACTGCGCTGAGTTTGATATCAAAAAGAGCCATAATGTTTTTTTTAAAAGCAAAATTATTTTAAAAAGGATAATTGCCGCTGGTGATATTATGAGTCTTTAAATAATCATTAAAGAAATAACATAATATTTTTACAAAATTCATTACAAAAGCTGTTTTAAAGATTTTTGTTTAATGGTATTCAAGTCAGTTTGATGATTTGATAAAAATTTGTAACATTCTTCTTTAAGTTTTTCAGCATTGAGTAAAATTGACCAATTTGCAAATTGCAAGTCGATAAACATTAGAGACAGAAATTTGATTGATTAAAAGTCTTTCAATCGAATCTTAAAAAATGGAATATGTTGTAATTTTAATAAACTAATAAAACGCGATTACTTTGAATAAAACATTCTCAGAAAATAATCTGAAACCATTTTGTAAATGCGTTTAAAAAAAACCGAAATGAAAAGTGAAATAAATTATGATTACAAATAAGCTTTTATTCTTTTTATTTTGTCCTTTCATTCAAGCAACAACTTGCCGCCTTTTACTGATCAAATGAAAAAGTGTTTATTTATGTTTGATAGGATAAATACCACAAAGAAATGCTGAAAAAAAAGAAACAAGAAAATACACACCAAAGTGGAGAAAAAATGGATTTTTGGACAAAGATAAAAAATTGTTGTGAACAAATTTTTATCACTTGCTTGCTTGCAAATCTTTCTTCAATATTAACTAAGTCTATTGGCTACTTCAATATTTGTTAATGCTCAAAAAGCTGGTCGATCAGATTTTGGGTTCCAAGCTTTTAATTCAACTTTCATAGTTCTCAAGAAACTGAGTCGAACTTCGTCATTATCATCAAAATTTGTGCAATGTACACAAACTTGGGCTTTTGGCGCCATCGTTTGCTTTCTAAAATGTGTTCTTTGTTGTATCCTTTCGCATACATAAAATCTTGCCAAATCAGTTTATTATGTTCATAGGATTCCTAACAAATCATTTATTGTGACAAGACAAAAGCCTTACTGACAAAAAAAGGATTTTATTGCATTTCTTTGAGTCAGCCATCTAATTTTTGTTGTTGCTTTCAGTCCCTATTTCAAAACTTGAAGAAAATGTGGTACTTTTGATCTTTCCAAAAGACATTTTTTCTCCCCTCCCTTTAGTTTGGTTTTTGTTGCCAATCTTATTTTATGCACGTTTTTTCATTCCACATTTTCATAAAAACCTTTTTATCCTTTCCTAAAACCCTAGTTTCACCTCACCCAATTTTTAGATCATGTTAAAACCAAATAAATCACCAATGCTCTCTAAAACTAAAGAATGTAAGTTTTGTTAAAATCCTTTTGAAGTTTCATTTTTTTCTTAATTTAATTGCAATTTTAACTAAAAATTTGTTAACTTTTTTTTGTTGCTTTCTTTTTTTACTTTTAGTATTTTTTAAAAATTGCCCTTTTTGAATTGTGGAAGATTGCACGTTTCGTTAATTGCAAAAATAACTTTTAGTATTGGTGAAACCAATAATCCTAAATCAAGAAATCCTTCGGGATATTTTCATTAAAATTAGGAAAGTGGAAAGTCAATGGAGTGGAGATGCCGATAAAGTCGACACTGAAAATTTGGCAAAATTTATGTTGGCTGGAAAAGAAACTTTTAAAATTGTTTTAAACTTTTTTGCTAAAGCAAATTTTGCCGATATTGGTTACAGACGACGAAAATATGGCGATATTGATGAAGCCCAAGCATACGTAGAAGATCTTAATGAAAGTTCGGTCGTTGTTGGTTTTATCAATTCAGTATGTTATTTTTTTTATTATGCCTTTAATTCGTAAATTTTATGATTTTTATTATTTAGAAAAATGAATATGAACGTTATCGATTTTCATTGGATTTTAAACTTATGAAGCCACTTATCGTAGCTGTGGGTGAAGGAATTCTTGAGTTGATTATTCGTGATTGCCGCCCTCCTATTCTTTCTAATATTATTAATACTTTAATGAAAAAAAGTAGTTTTGTTTGGATAAATCTGTATTAAGGTGAAGAATGATTTCAGATTTGAAGAAGGTTTCGCTTCTTAGAGATCCTCCAAAGCCTATTTATGATTTTTTAAAACAAAGTGAAATTAAAAGCATTGAAATTTGTAGCTTTGATGAAGATTCGGTAAGTTTTTTTTCAACGTCCATTCAAATCACAAATACGGGTGATTTAAATTTTAGGATCTTTCTATTTTGCCTCTCTCGTGTCATGAACTTCAAATCACATTTGATGATATCAAAAATATTTTACAACTAAAATCGAAAAAGTAAATAGTTTATTGATTTCTTTTTTTACTTAAAATTATTTATTTTCAGCGCAATTTGCCCCTTCATAGAAAAGCTCAAAATAAATGGTCAAATTTCGAATTATGAATTTAATCCTCGTGTAATTAAGCAATTGGTTTTATTTATTTGTAAATTTTTTCCAAATACCAAAGAATTAAATACCGATATTGGAATTTATTGTAATTGGTGGGAAATTGAAACCATGGTTTTCAGTTTAAAGCCATCTATGTTTCAAGGAATTTTACCACATGTTAAAGGAAAGATTCGTTTTTTTATTGACGAAGATGATGAAGATGATCTTTTTGATACAGTATGTTACTCTTTGTATATACTTTGTTTTATTTTTTTCTAAAAAAACATTCTTTTAGTTTCCCGATGTTTCAATTGACCCAAATATGAAGTATAACGCTGAAAACGGAGAAATTACAAAGACATTTGATATTCATCCAGGTTTATCGTTTGAATTCGAATATTCCTTCCAACCTGAAAAGGAAGCCTCTGATGATGATAATAGCGATTTTAATTCTACCGAAGATGACTCTAATGCAGAAGATGCTAATGGAGAAGACTTTGACGAGAATGAGATTGATGATTAAATAAAACTATTTTAATTATTTTTTAAGTAATCGGTTTTATTTTTAATGGCGTTTTCCTCTTATAAAAGAATTCGATTTTTAAAGTTTTCTTAATATGATAATTCGCAAACCCTTTCATTTTTTGACAATAGAAAAAACCATTTTATTAATTCAGCTGAATTTATATCCACAAACAGGCAAAAGAAAGAGCAGTGCTGCGTCAAATGGAAGCAATTGGTTCCTTTACTTATTTTATTCTGAATTGCTTTTTTCTTCACTATTCAAATTTTAACGATAGCAAAATACATGCAAAAAAAACTTTATTCTTTTAACTTTTTTTGATTTACAAAAATACCTTTCATTTTTTATTTAAAAAAACAATACAAAGAATCGAAATCAAAAATAAAATAATAAGTTTCATAAAAAAATGAAAACAATTAAAAAAGTAAAGGGTTTTTTCATTGATTAGCTTCAGCTAATTTCATTTTAAATTCACAATCAATGCCATCAATTTCTTCCATATTCGAAAGAAAATACTCTGAATTGGCTAATAAAAATTCAAAGCATTTTTCTTTTAAATTTGTTGCATTTAATTTCATGGAACAATTTGCAATATATGGAAGTTTAACAAAATCAATATTGTTTAGCAAAATTTTTTCAATGTCTTCCTGCAAAATTTTTTATAATTAAAGAAATTGCTTACTTTAAGATCGGTAAAAGCAAATTTGTAAGCAAACTCAAAAAGTAAGATGACATTTGAAACATGAAGTTTTTCATCGATCCCAATTTCGTAGCAATATTTTATTGCAATTTCAACTATTTTTAATGGAAAGTCATTAATTTCAAGCTTATTTGAAGTTGATTCGTTTTCCATTAAAGTTTTCATTGATGGAATTCTCGAAAACAAAATCATTTTATGAACCTAAAAATTTGAAGTCTTCGATGGTTTTAAACTTTGTTTGCTGACTAACTCGAATTTCGTTATTTCCAACAAAAACACTAAAATCTTTATTATTTAAATCATTCCATAAAATTTCTCCAAAATTATTGCTTTGAGGTAAATTTATTAATAGCGTTTCTTGAAGTTTGTTACAAACTTTAGGATGTTTGCATTGAAATGCAAAAACTTCATCACATATTTTACAAGGTACCAAAGGATAAAGTTTACAATTTCGAATATGTTGAATAATTGTTTTCTTTGTTTCATCGCAGCTTTCATTGGTGCAGTAACTTACGTTTATATTAAAAATTTAAAAAATTACCGAACTAAAAAAATAAGAAGAAACAAATTAATCTTTTTTTAAAAATTATAGCATTCAGAAACTACACATTCGAGCCCAAATAAAAAGAGAGAAGTATCAAGATCGAATTTTTTATGATTAGCTTTAAAAAAGAGCAACAACAAAGAAAAACAAATAAAATAAAAGAATCCAAACAAAAAATAAAAAATAAATATTTAATTGAGAGTGCAATTATTCGATGATTTTCCATCTCGGCTAATACGTTTTTTCTTTTTTGGAACTTTTTGTTTTGGGGTTATTGGAGATTCGAAAGGGCTTTCCATGGATGATTCCAATAATTCATTTAGCAAAGAAGCTTTTGTTTTTGTTAATTTTTGTTCGCGGCAACGAATATGTTTGTCATCAAACGAAGAAGGAGCCTTTCTTTTTAGCGGTCGTTTTGCAACTAATTCCTATAAAAAAAATTATATAAAAATTAAAACAACTTTTTTTGAATATATTTACTTACTTTTGAATTTGCAAAATGGTTGGAAGATGAAGGAGAAGCATGTCCGCCATTTTTAATAGATTTTTTAATTAGACTCATTTCATTTTCCAATAATGAAATTCGGGCATTTTGAGTATCGAGAAGTTTAAGCCGCGATTCAATTTTAACAATTCGGGTTTTGGGAATTTGAACTAATTCAAGGTCATTGTTTTCTTCATTATTAACTTTATCCATTTGAGTTGTAACAACTTGAGTATCAGTTTCGATTTCATCAAGGTGAACGGAAATTGTGGGCGAAGTATTCAATGCATCAACTTTTTTTGCAATCGAATCTTCAGTTTGTGCTGATTTCTTAAAAAGATAAAAGTAAATTATTTGTCTTAATTATATTATGTATAACAAAAATTGGAAGTGAAAGCTAATATTTTTTAAACTTAAGACTTACTTCTTTATTTTCAGAAGTTTCTTGAACATTTGTGCTTCCAACGATTTTTTCCATGATTGCTTCCATTATTGAGCCATCGGAACAAAATGCAAATTCTGCTTTTTGTTGTTGAACTTCATTAATTTGCAAGTTACTAATTTCTTGGTTTTCTTCAAATGAATTAGTATTTTCCATTGAAATATTCTTTTCTAATGATTCAATAATTGGGGAATTTTCAATCTTAATCCTAATCTTTTCAGCTCCATTTTTTTGTTTTTTGATTAGTTGGCGATTTTCTTTTTTAACTTCAGCCAATTCATTTTCAAACTGTTTAAGCTTCTCGTTTGCCATATTTAATTGTTGGGTTAAAGCTTCATTGGTTTTAGTAAGGGCTTGAAGTTGTTCCTTCAATTCTGTGGCTATAGCTTCAGCTTTAACAACTCGCTGCTTTTCATTTTCCAAATTTGTTTCTGCTTGATCTGCGCGCTTGCTTTCAGCTTCCGCCTTTGCTTCAGCTGCTTGAGCTCGTTTGCTTTCGTTTTCCAATTTTTCTTCAGCTGCATCAGCCCTCTTTTTTTCCATCTCCAAATTTGCCTCATTTTGATCTGCTCGACAACGTTGAGTCTCCTCTTTGGCTTTTGCTTTTTCTACTTGTCGTTTTTCGACCTCCACTTGTGCTATAGCTTCATCGGCACGTTTTCGTTCATTTGAAGCTTTTGATTCAGCCTCATTTGCTCGCTTTTTTTCCATTTCCAAATTTTCTTCTGCTTTTGCAACTCGTTGCTTTTCAATCTCCAATTCGGCTTCAGCTTGGTCAGCACGAAATTTTTCTGTTTCTTTTTGGGCTTGGACTTCATTTGCTCGTTGACTCTCAGTTTCCAAATTAGCTTCAGCTCGATCTGCACGCTGACTTTCAGCCTCTGCCTTTACTTCAGCTTCATCAGCTCGCTGCTTTTCAACATCAATTTTTACTTCAGCAGTATCCGCACGAAGTTTTTCCATATCCAAATTTGCCTCATTTTGATCTGCACGACAACGTTCAGTTTTTGCCTTCAATTCAGCATCATCAGCTCTTTGGCGGTGTAATTCCACTTTAGCTACAGCTTCATTTGCAACCTTTTTTTCTATAGCCAAATTTTCTTCTGCTTTAGTAGCCTGCTGACGATAAATTTCTGTTTGGGCTTCAGCTTGGTCTGCCCGAAGTTTTTCGATTTTTATTAAGGCTTCTGCTTCATTGGCTCGCTGTTTTTCTACTTCCAATTTGGATTCAGCTTCATCCGCTCGCTTTTTTTCCTTCTCAGTTTGGGCTTCGGCTTGCTCCACAAACCATTCATTCTGATACTTTTCTTGTTCTAATTCTTCAATCTTTCGGTAGCAATCATCCAATTTTGTTGAAGCTTCTTCAAACTTTTTTTCGATTTTGCATCTTTTTTCTTTTTCATCGAAATATCCACTCGCAACATAAAATCCTTCATAAGAGCAATTTGTAAAAGTCTATAAAAATTTTATTAAGAAAAGCTTTTCGATAATTAAAAAAAATAAATTTACTTTTGCTGCAATTTGGCGAAATTCAGAATTTTGCCATCTTTCATTGTTTTTTAAACTTTCACCCATGTGGGAATAAACTTTTAATTGGAATCTGGTTGCCATTTCACTAATCAAAGTTTCATCCATTTTTGTATGATTTTTTGAAACTAAAAATAAATCAATTCGAAGTTTTTAAATATAAATAAATATAGCTCGAAGACAGCGGAAATAATAAGCACCAAAATTAATTAATAAGGAATAGAAAATTTCGATAATCAAAATATAACTGCCGAATTAAAACTTAATAATAAAAAGAATATATTTAAACAATAGCAAAATCTTCGGGATTCCTAAAAATATATATGCGTGAAGCAAGAAAAAAACTTTTTAAATAAAAAAATTAATCGAATAATTAGTTTTGGCAACAAAAAAAATGCAAGCAGAAGGTCAATAAATAATTCAAACTAAAAAAGCCTTTGCACCTTTTATTTTAGGGGATAATTTTCAAATTTTTCTTTGTGCCATTTTTTTGCTTGTGCAAGCAAACAACTCTTTGATCACACTTCTTAATAAGAATGCCCTAAATAGATTTTTCTCACTTATTCTTTCTTGCCTTTATTCAATAAATATCAAACTTTTGAATGTGATTGATAGAAAACAATTTTTTTTCTCAAAGGAATAAATAAAAGTATCGACAGCAGATAAAGAACTTTTTTTTTGTAAGCTTTATTAGATAAAGTAATTCAGAAGAAATATAAAGATTATTATTTTATTGTTGGATTCAATAACTCAGAAAATTAAACAACTTAGAAATGAAGAAGAAAAGTGTTAAAAAATTTAGTTAAATAGTTTTAATTTTAAAAACGGGAACAATAATCGATCAAATTCGAAAAAGGATCATCTTCTGTATTCATTTTTTTCTTAAGCTTCCTTGTCGCCTACTTTTTGAGGATCTTCAGCACCACCAATTTTTTACTTGAGCATTTGCTGTTGTATTCGAATTTGGTTGCTCAATTTTAATTTTGGCTTTGAATTCTTTCAAATATTTTCCAACTTTATAAATTATTTCCGCCAATAAACGAAAATATTCTTCCTAAAAAATATATTGGTATAAATAAACCATGAAAAGTTAAGTTATTCTTTCTTGAAATAATTTTTGAGTTATTTAATAAAAAAATTAAGTCAAAACTCACTCTATCATTTGCGGCTTCGAAAGCTTCTTTTTCTATTTTCATTACTGCCTTAATCATGGCTTCTTTTCTATCTTCCAACATTTCAATTGGATAAGTCCAAAAAGCTTTAAAAAGTTTGCTAATTAAATGTTTTCTCAAATCTTTGTTGATGGAATTATGCCATGATTTATTGGTGGTGTTTTCAGAAACGTCAAACCCAGCTAAAAATTCACCAGCATTTTGTAAATCCATTTTCTTTCGGCGTTGTTTCAAATGAATTTTATTTTTGGATATGTAAAATCCTAAAATTTAAAAACTAATAAACTAACTAAATTTATGCAAGAAAAAAAATGATTAGCGCCGCCACAAAAAGAAAGAAATAAAATAAAAACTGTTTACAAATTATTAGCTCAGCAAAATTTTTTCAAATAGAAATAACAATTTATTCGTTGGTTGTGCATTTACAAAATCATAAAAAAATTATGTCTATCATTTTTTTTCCAGAACGGCTGGGCCACGCACTGGCATATTAGCTTTCTTTTGATTTTTAAGAAGAAACAAAAAAAAGGCGGAGTCGTTTTGGTGGTTTATGTGTTGGAGACGGACGCAAATGCCAAAGTCAATGGGCAATCGTGATTCATCAAAACCTTTCCTTTTTTGCAATTTAATTGCCTATTAAAGATATTTGTTTTTTAATTTTTCGTTCGGTTCATTTATTTGGGGATATGAAAAAAGGCGTAATGATTGGAACCTCAGAAAGAGGATTTCATTACGATTTTTTATGCCTAAACTTTTGCCATTAAAAAAACACGATATTCAAAATATTTGTTTACAAAGATGAGAGAGAGAAAAAAAAACAAAGGAAAAATTAAGTTGGTTGGTTTTGACGGCACCAAAGAGATTTCAAAATCGTAAAAGCGATAATAAAAATATGTGAATCTGCAATATAAAATTTGAACCAAGTAAAAAATTACCAATCGTTGAACCCAAAACAGAGATGAAGAGATTAACCATTTTTTGGAAAGAAGATATTGTTAAATTTTTGTTTTTATCTCTCGGTAAATAAAAAACGCGGCTGAGATAGCTAAATTGCGTCAGTCGTTGTTAGTTTTCTTTTTCTGGCGCTTCTTCATTTTGGGTATCATCATGATCCATGACTCATTTTATTTTTGTCTGGAAAGCAATGAAAATTTTCAACAAAGACAATTCATACAGGTTTGTTAACTTTTTTTTGCTCCTTCACCAAAGTTTAATTTTATCGCCTACACTTCTCTTCTTTCCTTCATGGTTAATTTTTAATACAACAAAAATTTTATTTATTAAAACAATTTTTTTAATTATTTTTTTAAAACTAAAGCACTTTTTTTACATAATCCATATGTGGTTGCCATTTTTGGAGAATTAGTAAAACAATTCATTGATGGAGTAGTTAAAGTACAACTTATGGATTGTGCCACGGGTGCACCTGTACACCATTTTAAAAATGTTAGTGGAGTTCCATCAATCCATTTCCATGTTTTATTGCTATCTGTTGAACATAGCCCAATCCAATACCAAAAATATTCTAAGGTTGCTGAAAGAAGAAGAAAAAAAAGTTTCATCAAACAAAAAAATTTTAAACTTTCGATTTCCAAATGAGTAAACATTATAAACTTTTATTTTGAAGAAGGAAACTTACTATTTAAAAATGCAAATTCTGCTGCATTTTCAATCGAAGCCAAATTTGCACCTTGTGAAGTGCAATAATTTTCAGCTCCATCAAAATTATATTTATTTGTTGTATTTTTATAACATGAATGCGTGGGCTCAAAATAAATCCATCCATTGCTACATGAATATATTGGAGGTTTAGTGCTTCCACCATCGGGTTTAACAGTAGTCTTCGTGATCGTAGCTGTTGTAGTTGCTGTGGATGTTGTTGGAAGGGGATTATTTGTATTTTCTGGAGAATTATGATTTTCGTTAGTCGTTGCTTGGGATGGATTTAAAGTTGAAAAATGATCGCTTGGATTATCTGTTTTAGAAGTAATTCCAGTAACAACAACAGCAGCTGTAGTACCTAGCGGCAAAGTTGCTGTTACTTCTCCAGATGTTCCACTACCTTTACTTGTTCCAATTGTATTTATATCACTACCAGGCATTGTTGTTGAAACTGTTCCACCACCACCATTTGTAACTTTTGAAGTTCTTGTTATCATTTGTGTTGTTGTTGATGGTGGTGGTAGCGGTGTTGTAAATACACTAGCATTAAAAGGAATTTCACATACAAATGGTTTTTCATTAAAACAATTATATGTATACCATGTTGATGCATAACTAACTATGCCAATGCAATTAAAAGTTGGTGAAAAATTTGGTTGAGATATCGCCCAATTTGTGTATGTAAAAGGAGTTTTATCCGTCCAACTCCATTTATATGTATCAGGTGATTGTAAATCATTTCCACCTATCCAAAAATCATCAAAATTTAATTGTTTTGCATACTCTAAAAAAATAATGATACTCTCTCTAACAACCCTTTTCCGCGGCGATAATCCGAGTAACAACAAAAAAAAGTGTTTTAAGAAAAATCAAAAATCCTTCTCTCTTTGTATGTATTTATTGGAACTACTTACCCGCAAGTAAATCATTAATAAAGCTATTATCAATTGAAGCTAAATGACCATTAGGATATTGTGCACAATTTGATTCAGCTTCAGTAAATTGAGCTTTCACATCAATGTATTTATAACAAAGTTTATCAGCTAATGGAAATAAATAAGATCCTGGAGGACAATCAGCTTGACAATAATTTTTAAGGAATAAAAATAAAAATGAAAATAACGAACAATAAAAAATTTTCATTTCCACACTTTTTTCTTCTTCGAAACTTTGAAACCCCTGTTTTTTTTTTTCTATGGTGCTACGCTTCTGATGATAATGATCAGCATCACCTCCTCTCCTATAAAAAAGCCTAACAGGAAGTTGTCGTTCACCAACAAACAAAAAAGTTAACTCCGATTCTTTGATTCTTTCCTCTTTCGCTTTTCCTTTTTTTTTGCAAGTTTTGGATTATAAACTTCCTTACTCTTCGGGGTTATTTTTTTCTTCCTCTCTCGTTATCATAATATTTGATTTCTTTAGGCTTAAAAAATGTTAAGCTTTTTTTTGCGTAGTTAGTTGCTGGTTGTTGATGATGATTTAAGATTTCAGTCATCTTTTCTTCTCCCATCGCCTACTTCTTTTATTGTTTAGAAAAAAAGAAATGTTAAAAATCAATAATATTTTTCATGTAAAATTTTTATTGATTGTTTTTGTTTCATCAACATGGGCTTTATCAAATATTTTAACTTCATTAAATAATAATTGTCCAAGTTAGCCTTCTTTCTTTTTTTTTCTAATACGTTTCAACGATCTTTGATTATTGAAGACTTAAAAAAGTATCTCGATGATGTGTGAAAATATTTGTTTCTTCAGAAGCCATTTAAAAAAAAATAGTGACAAAAATTATTTACAACCAAAAATTTGTGGTACCGAATTTGTATCTTTTTAGATGGAAGAAAAGTTTTAGCATCGAGGTTTACGGAAGCATATTTTTTTGAGTCTTCTAAAGTTTATGCGTTCAACCCTTTTTAGTGATTTTTGTAATCCACCTAATTTTTTCTTTTCTTTTTTCCAGCAACTTGCCAAGATACATCCACCACGTGTATGGAAAACATTGCAGCATGTCTTGATCCAAACAAATATGAACAAATGGTTCGAATTTGTCAATGCACGTGTTTATTTTGTCCTGAACCCATTGAAGGTTGTGCTGATGTGGATCCAGAATGCCGAAATAAATCATATGAATGCAGTAATTATCTTTATAAACCCATTATGTGTAAATATTGTCGAAAAACGTGTAAATTTTGTGATGATCCTTGCGCGGGAATACCTTAGAATTATTTTAAAATAAAAATGAAACCCGCAACTTTGTTTTTATTACTTTTTTAAAACCTCATTAATAATATTTGATTTCCCATGAAAAAATGGCAAAAATTTGAACTGTCATCATATTTTTTATTTATGTGCAGTTGTTTTAAACAAAATAATTGTAATCAAATTCTTTGGACTCTTTCACAACCTTGTAAGCACCTATCTACCTATCCCAGATTTTCACCTTCCCACTTAAAAAAAAAGTCAAGCAAGCAACTTTTAAGCTTTTTCATTTAATCAAAAAAGACGTCATCTTTCCTCTTTTTTTAATGCTTTTGTTTCCTCTTGGCCTCCTTGCCTTATCATTGATGCAAAAAAAAAAAACAATCCATGTGAGTCGATAAACTTTGAAATAAAAAATTTATTTTCTGCTTTTGTCTTTTTGAGCTTTTGTTTTTTTGGTTAATGAAAAAAACAAACAACGGAAATGAATTTAATTTTGCCATTATTTATTATTGTGATTTTTAATTTAATAAAATTTACTTATTCGATATGTCCAGATGGAACTTTACCATCGTTGAGTAATGCAGCAATTTGCTTTAAATTTATTCCTGATAAAGCGGTGTTCACGGAAGCTGAAGGGATATGTCAGCAACAAGGTTATGGTGGACATTTGGTATCCATAACTGATGGATTTACAAATACTTTTTTAGCTCGTAAGTAACTGTTTCTTTAAATAAAATAATGGCATAATCACTTTAGGAATCTTTTTTTTTTATAAAAAGCTACTCGAGGCATTGCATCGAATTTTTTAGCTTTTGATTCAGTTTAAAATCGCATTATTTGGAAACTCATAATAAAATCCTTTAATAATTTGCATATTTAATATTTTAGAAAATGCAAATAAAACTTTTACGGAAATAGATTTTTGGATTGGTGGAGATGATTTAGATCAAAGAGGAAAATGGGTATGGCTTGATGGTCAATCTTTTACATTTAAAAATTGGGCGCCTGATGAACCAAGTCTTTTGCCAGGATATCAATGTATTAGTGAAACCATGGCAAGTTTTTGGTTTACTGCTGATTGCTTTAGAGAAAAATCATTTATTTGTGAAATTCCTGCAATTAATGTTTCATCTGGAACTACAACAGTTAGTGGTGGAGCTACTACAAATGGAACTACTCTGCCAACAGAACAAACAGCCACAACTACGTTACCATTTTCTGCATCGTCAGCTACTTCTGAACTATCAACGCCTCCACCTTTAACAACCGAGGAACTACAAACGACAACAACTACATTAGGTCCACCTATTTATACATGTGATAGCGATTGGCATCAATATAATGTAACACATTTTTGTTTTAAAATATTTCCTAAAAATGTTTTTGATGATGCTGAAAATGTGTGTGTTAGTTATAAAGGCCATTTAGCATCCATTCATGATGATGATGAGAAACAATTTGTTGAGGGTAAGTTTAACGATCAAACAACTTTTAAAAAATAATCATTCGGCTTCCAGGACTTATGGATAACACATATTATTGGTTGGGTCTTTGCACAACTGATAATGGCCGAACTTGGATATGGACGGATGGAACCCCATTTGATTATGATGATGGTTGGTGTGATGGAAGTCCAGGAAAAAATCCAAATTCATGTGCAATATTAAATCCACAACAAAATTGTTTTACCACAATTCGTAGAAATACGGCGGGAACATCAGGAATTTGTAAAAAACCTGCTGATGTTCATTATGGTAGCCCTTGAATATTGTTATATTAAAAAAGTTGTTTATTGAATGAAAGAAATTATGTAAAAAATAACTAAAACTAATTTCATCAGCATCCGTTAACGATTACAGCATTGTAATGAGATTCGGTTTGATTTTTCATAAAATCAACCACCTTTGCTTTTTTTTTCAATTTATATGCTTGTTAAACACCATTTTTAAGCCTTACGTATTTAATAATAAAAAATAGTTGAAGGAAGATAAAATGGTTCAATCCAAACATTTAAAAAAAATTTATCTCCTAAAAATTTTGCAAGAACAGCATTTTCATTTTTTGTTTTTCTTGTTTGCGTTGTTTATTGAAATTTGGCAATCTATTATCTTCTGCCACCGCCGCCATTTTTTTTAAAATTCCATCCATTTCGAAAGAAAACAAAAACAAGCATGTTTGTTGCTGCTGCCTATTGTCATCAAAGTTTAAAGCTTTTGTTAGCGAAAAATAAAACTTCTTTTTCATTTTTCCAATTTCAAAGAATGATGTTTAACGTGAGTTTGGTGTTTCATCCAATATTATGTCCCATTGTTACTGAATATTTATGTTGAGTGAAACTTCATTGCTAATCCTTCATATTTACGTGTTTATTATTTGCATCATACGCTTAAATTTCTCTCTAAATTGCTTGTTTATATTCCATGCTTTGTAACAAATATCAATAATCCACTGAAAATGAATGGAGTCCGCCTTTAAACCTTTTCGATAGCTTTTTTGAGCTTGATACCATTCGATTTCCATAATCCATATATTCTTTGACTATCATCAACCTAAAGAATTACTGTTAATAATGTCCTTTTTCCTTTCGTGCTTATATTTATTTATCCATTTACTTGCTTTATATGTTTCTAATTTCATTCATTTTTTCAGAGAATGGCTTCACCTCAAATCACTCATGTTATCTTCGATTTTGATGGAGTTGTATCGGATACAGAAACGGCATATGCTGAAGCAGTAACTAAGGCTCTTGAAAAATATGATAAGAAATTCAACAATCATATTAAACATGGAATGATGGGGCGTAAAACGGATGAATCAATCAAATTTGTTCTTGAAGAAACTGGTCTTAAAGATGATGTGGATTTGGAAGAATTTAAGAAGCTTTACCATGATAATTTTGTCAAACTTCTTCCTCAATCTGATCTCCTTCCTGGTGCTAAAGAAATCATCGAATACCTTGCTAAACAAAAGCTTCACCTTGCAATTAGTACTGGTTCTGGATCAGAAGAATTTGAACTCAAAGAAAAGAAAGCCAAAGATTTATTACCATATTTCGAAGTGATTGCAAAATGTGGAGATGATGATGAAGTTAAAGAAGGTAAACCTGCTCCTGATGCATATTCTGTACCAATGAAACGTTTCAAAACTCAACCTGATTCTCCTGGTAATGTGCTCGTATTTGAAGATTCAATCAATGGTGTTCAAGCTGCTGTTTCAGCTGGTTGCAAAGTTGTCTTCGTTCCTCAAGAAAAGTTCAAAACTGATGATTGGGAAGACAAGATTGCTGAAATCAAGCCAAAATGCAGTGAAATTTTGAAATCGTTGAAAGAATTTGATCCAGAAAAGTTTGGTTTGCCACCAATGAAATGAAGATCTTATGTTTCTTAATTATGTATTTTTGTTAGAATATATGCTTTACTCGGTGTTGTTTGTATTGTTAGTAAAACTATTTTATGCATGTTTCACTTTTCATTATGTTTGTGTAAATAAATAAGTTCTTGATAAAGTTTTGAAGTTTAAAGATGCTATGAAAACATTACTTATGATTTTCTCCAGAAAAAAAACAACTGTTTTATGACAGCAATGATACTTTAGTTAGCTTATGCATTTTCCATGTAAACTATTGGTTTCATTTTTTCAGGTCAACCTTCCAAAAATGTCTGATCTAAAATCAAAAACCAAGGAACTTCATAAACTTGCTACTGAACAGGTTAAAGAAACGAATGATTATTTCAATAAAATGATTGAATTGGAAAGAATTTTAGCTGATTGTCGAATGAACGTTTCAATTGCAAAGTTAGTTAACTTTTTACTTTGTTCTTTACCTTGTAATTAATTTTGGGTTTTTAGATCTCAAAATGGTTTTGCTTTATCAACAGTTGGTTTCATTGATAAAAGAGATATTGAACCAAATGTGTTTGTCAAAATTCAAAATGATAAATTTGTAATCATTCATAAACTCGAAGATGATGAAAAAGAAGAAGGATCAAAAGTACGAAAACGTGGAGGTGGAAAAGATTCAAAGAAAGATGAAGATGACAAAGCTGAGAAAGATTATGGCAAATCCTATGGTGATGATGATAAAGAAGAAGAGCAAAAGGAAAAGGTTAGCAAGCTTCACGGTTTGTTTAGTTACTAGGACTTGCTGCTATGCAGAAAGTTGTTGGTTAAGCAAATTCTTATGGTACAGATTTACGACTGCAAAGCTTTTTAAGAGAAGTTCCACATTTTGTTATAACTTTTACTTTTATGTCTTTCACAGTTGCTTATTTTTCAGAAACAACCTTCAATTCCACAATTTCGTCCATTTGGTGTTCTTGAACCTCGTTCTGCAAAGCAAGCAAGAATCAAAGCTGAAGAAGCCATACAAAGGATAGCTGAGCTTGCATCAATTCAATCAACCATTTTTTCATTGGAAAAAGAAATTTCAAGTTTGAATGCTGAAGTTATCTCATCGCTTGGTGAAGAATATGAAGAATTTGTTCAAATCAACGAAAAACAAAAACCAACAGATTCTGTGAAAAAGCTATTGAAGACTACAAAATGGCTTCAAGTTTCAACTCAATGAGAAGCAATTCAATCATTGTTCTAAATTATTATCATTGTTTATTATTTTCTGCGTTGTAAAAATGTATTTTCCGTTGTTTAGATTGTAATAATATTGTATTGTTTGTTAGGTTTTTAATAAAATTTTCATAACTTTTTTTTTCTCGATCTTTCAATCCAAGAACACGATGCAAAATTTTTTGTTTTCCTTATGATTTTGTACAAATCCATAATTGACTAAACGAGCAAGAAGATTATATGCTTGCGCAATAAGGATAAAACCTTTGTCATTAAATAGTCGAGAGAATGCTTCTGAAATATTATGAATCAAAAAGCAAAAATTGATTTTATTCACTGTACTCTCTCCATTCAAAAGATAGGAACAAAAATTAGAAGGAAAAAAATCTTAACATAATTATCACATTATTATAAGGATAGTTTAGGTTCTTTCATACCGAAACAAAAAATGGGCAAATAAACAAGAGCAAAAATAGGTAATGATAACATTCATATTTCTGTTTTTTGGAATGGAAATACAAAAAAGTGTCAGCCAAAAAAAATAATGATATTACGGTATTATGCTCGCAAGAAGCATAGCGTTACATTTTTTCTTTCCCGAGCTTCAGTATTTCGTTTTCCTAAAAACTCTTTTATCATTTTACCATCAGCATTTTTACATAGTTAGTGATATGCTAAACCACCATGAATATTCCATTTTTAACTTTTTACTGATATGGTTAAAGCTGCGATCGGATTATGCAATGAAAAAGATTTCTTGGATTTGAAAGTAAACCAAACAAGTCCACTGTTTAAAGAAGCAATCAATTTGGACTCAATAACGATCAAAAAATTGTTACTAGGATTCGAAGATAATAACAAAGTGATGATGCAAAATTTATTAATCTCAGTAAAAAATCACAAGCAATAAAGAACTATTACAAAGAAGAAATAATGATTCAAAGCATAAACAGTGAGAAAAAAAGCACAATAAACTAATCAAGTAAAATAATAGCATCATTTGAAATCAACCATCGGTAGGATAACACACTCAACCATCAATCATTTCTTTCGAAGCATCAAGATCATCCGAAGGAGCTAAAGTTGTATTGTTAAAGATGCTAAAGTTGAGTTGATCAGTTTGATTCATTTCAGAAGTTTCAAAGCTTGATACATCAGAAAAGTTTTCAATAATCATAGTTGCATCGATGTTTGAGGAGACATTAAGACGTTCACTTCTTCTTCTTTTTGGAGTTGAGTCACATGGAAAAACAGAAAATCTTTCAAACTGCTTGGATGCATTCGTCTTTGAGTGGCAGCTTGAACGTTTCATTTCTTTTGGTGTAACAGCAAGATAATCATAAGATGAAGATTTCAATTCTGGAAAGAAGGCGCTTATGCTCGAATCAGGTGAAAGATCAGCAAGAAGATGTTTATTGATAGTTTCATTAACAGAAGATCGTTGAGAAGGAGTTATTGTAGCAATGAGAGAATCATCAACGACTTCAGCTAAATGTTTCGAATCAGTTATACTTGAAGCTGGAACATTGAATGAAACATTTCTTCGTGGAGGAGTCATGAGATCAATTACTGAATCATCTTTTAGTTCAACAAACGTCTTCGATCCAATACTGCTGGAATTGGTAACATTAAATGATTGACTTCTTCGATGAGTTTCAATTACCATTTCAGAATTACCAGATATTTCTGTAAACGAAATCGGATCATTAACACTTGAATCGGCGGTATTAACCAATGGACGAGGCGTTTCAGTCATAGAACAATCAGATATCTCGCCAAGCAACTTTGCATGAGTAATGCTAGAGAAGGTATGATTCAACGATTGACTTCGAACAGGATCATCAAGTACCTTCGAACCAATAGCTTTTGAATTCGCAGCATCTCGACTTTTTTGAAGAGTTGAAATAATTTGAACATCTGAATCATCTAATGTTACAGGACGGAAGTTCGAACCAGTATTAGTGCTATTAAAACTAAAACCATTTCCACTTCGACGAGTTGCCATTTTTGAGCCATTATTAACAGGTGAGTCTTCTATTGTAATAATGCTGATTGTTCTATTTCTTTTTGGATTCTTTGAAATAGCAAAAATTTGAGGAGATATCATCTTGCTGCCAGTAATTGGAGGAGGCTTGATGTTCTTTCGTTGTCGCTTTCGTGGATTTTGACCATTTGAACCATCAGCAAACGCATTCGTATTACTACCATTGCCATTCTTTAGTTGACGATCAGTTGTTACCATAGCTAAAAAAATGATAATTAGAAGAGTAATTATTATTGTAAGAAAACGAAGATAAAGGTACGCGAAAAAATGATGATGGAAAATGAAAAAGTTGATGATGCAAGACACAAAAAATGCAAAAACAAGCTTCTTCTTTTTTTCTCTGATTTCTAACTTTTGGCGCTTCAAACCCATTTCGTCAAAGAATTTTGATACGATACCATTAAAAAAAATGATGTTTGAATCAGGGATGCGCGGAAACGACTTTTTTTTCCTTCCGCGGAAACGGAAAAATCAAAATCTATTTCCTTCCGCGCTGGCGGAAACGGAAATTTTAAAACCTACGGAATTCCGCGGAAACGGAAGCGGAAATGAAAAACATGCGGAATTCCGCGGAAACGGAAACGGAAACGGATTTCCGCGCATCCCTGGTTTGAATGATGAATTGAAAGTTTCATTATTTTTTTCTCACAAAAATTATTTTTACTAACATAAATGGAAGAAAAGCAATGTGACATCAACGTTTCCTATCGATAAATTACCCATTTCACTTCCATAAGCTTCATAAAATTAACTTCTAAAAATTCATTGCAACTTACATTCATAACGAAAGTTGTAATATCCAATACCAATCATTGCAACAGAAAACAATGGGTAAAGCAAATAATGGATTAACTTTAATCCTTTCACATAAGCTCGGAAATTCCATAATTTGTTAGTTTATTCCAATTTGAGATTATTTGAAGGTGGATTTACAGATAATCCATTTTATTTTTTATTTTATTCATGGTTAAAGGAAAAGCTTGAATGTGAACTGCAAGCGTACTTTTTACAACTGGCTGCCTCTTTTTTTATCTTTGCAAATCCAAAAATGTACAAAAGTTAAGAAATGAAACAATATTGTTTTAGAAAATATTTATTAGACATACATAAAAGCATATACAGAAAAAATAATGATAAAACATACAAATGAAAGAAAATGGAGGAGTTACGCCATTGGTGGTGGTGGTCGGAGATTTTTTCGATCATTTGGATCCAAATCTTCATAATCATCATCATTGTTAATTTTCTTTGGAATTTGAAATGGTGGAGGTTTCGGTAATTGAGAAGATTTAGGCTCTAACTTTCCAAAATCAATATAAGTTCCATCTTCTCTGTTAATCGGATCAAGTTGTCTTGCATTTGATTGACGTTGCAAAGTTTGTTGTTGAATTGGTTGAGGAGGCTTCTTTAAGGATGATTTAAGAGTTGCACCAGTTTTTTCACCAACAGGTTGAGTCTTTTCAACTTGGAGTGTACCGTTGACAGACTAAAAAACCAAACATGTAAAAAGCATACAAAAGGTTAAAACAACTTACTTTAGGAACGACATTGATAACAGAAAGTTGTTGTTGAGCTTCATCAGACTTGTTTTTCTTATTTTTTCGATACCACCGAACACCAAGTACAATTCCAATAGCAAGTAGAATAAGAAGAATTACAACAACGACGATAACAATTATTTTCCAAGTATCAAATTCTCCAGTTGCCACAGAATCAGAAGAAGACATAACATATGAAGCAGAGGTTGTGTTAGTTGCTGTTGTTATTGATGTTGTTGTTGAAGGAGGAAGTACAGGCACAGCAACACGGAAGATTGATGATGGCTAAAAAGTGATGAAAATTAGTATGCGGTAAAGAAAATACAAAGCTATAGAATCGTGAATTTTCATGATACCAAAAGAGAATCTGAAGTAACATGTGTACTTACAAATGAGATTTTGAAGTTTGATTGTAAATCCTTCCATTCAATTGATACGTTGAAGTATGCAGATGATTCACCTTCAAGCAAAGGCTCGTTTGTTATTTTAGGTAGTACAGGATCATCTGAAGTTGCTGTGACATTTCCTTGATAATCGATGAGAAATCTTGGTATTGTTTGTTTTGATGTGAACAGCGTTCCAACTTGAAGAGAAGGTCCTTGAGCTTTGTTTACTAAAAATAGTTTTAGTTTTAATATCCTTATACTCCCAGAACATTGTAATTTACTTTTTAAATACAAAAGAACTTCCATCGCTTTCATCCATGTAATATCAATATTTTTGGCGGTTCCTGTTTCAGGTTGAAGCTTGAGAGACACGAAGTTTTGCTTATCGATAGCAGTCAAATCATCAGCAGCCAGAGAGAATTCCAATGGCTGAGTTTCATCCATAAATAAAATGACGTTGATTGGTTCACGGCTGGTCGACTTGACTAAGTTTAGTACCCTGAAACAAAGGAAATGTTAAACTCAATCACATAAACATAAAATGTAAAAAGTTTAAAATTCACCATTGATCACCATTTCGTTGAATGATTTCAAGCAGCTTTGGATCACTTATGTCGCTGTTCTTCTTTGGTGTATTGTATTCATATTTTGTAACAATTGAAGGAACATTTGAGCTTTGACCATCCCAGAAACATAAAACAACAAAATACAGGACCAACAGTCGAGAATTCATTTTCTTTATCATCACCGACGTTGGTTGCTTCTTCTTTCGATTGAAGAAAAGTTTGTAACGAAATGAAAACGTTTGAATGAAAGATGATTTGAGTAAATCGAAAATGACCATCTTGAAATTTGAATAAAGTTGCATCATGCTTCTAATGAATGCAAAACAAAAATAAAAAATTATGCAAAATTCTCTTCTTTTTAATTCTAAAAAATGGTAGAAAAATAGTTTGATCAAAATTTTGTTTGAAGAAAGGCTTTTGGGGAAAGAGACAAAACATGGGATAACTTTTGGCGGGAAAAATGTCCCCATATATTTCAAGGATTGCTTACTACTGTTTTGGATCAAGTTTCATTTCAAAGCCATAATAAAAACCTGAAAAAAGAAGCATCTTCTTTTGGAAATATCTTGTTTTTGACTAAACTAAAAAATATTTTTTTTAACTTCTCTGAAAAGAAAATATTGGCCTAATCACTGATGTGAGTTAAACGTATTAAAAAAATTCTTTCTTCACATTCCTCCTTCTTTTTAGCATAAAAAAATAAGTTTTTGAGTTGCTTCGTATTTAACTATCTTTGATTTTTTTTTCATGCTGACTAAAATCGATAAACAAAAAATGAGCCATCAAAAAGAAATTCATTTCCTTTGCGAGTGCCGCCTGAAAATGTTTCGACGGACCTAAAAAAATGGAGCTTCAGCTTCATTTTTTTTTGTATTTTCCTCTCATCAAACTTTGCTGTAAATTCTTTTCAATTTTTGTAAATGGAAAAACTTGAATGAATCATAAAAAAATTAGCTAAATCTTGAAGCAACCTTTTTTCTGTTGTTGATGTTTCGATGATTATTTTTTACGTTTTTTTTTGGTCGTCGAAGTTGTTTTAGTTCAAAAAAATCTTGGAACCTCTCTCTTTTAACCTTTATTTTTTTATTTATATTTATTAAACTTCATCATCATTAAAAGCAAAAAAGTTTGATTTAGTTTTAGTATGCCAAACTAAAATTTCTTTCGGGTTTTCGTTATAACCAAAAGGTTGTAAATCTTCTTTTTTAATATTAAATTGATTGAGAAAACAATCTTCAGGGATTTTTTGAATGCAATTTAATCCAAATGTTGCAGCATCATTGATTAAAATTAAATTGAGTTTTATTGCAAATCCAGCTATATTAATTGGAAATATTCTTTTTGATGGTTTTATAATATCATTGTTCCATTTAACAATCTTTCCATTTTCAACATATGGCCCTTCAACCGTAATTCCACCAATTAAACCTAAAATTAATGGGAGTTGCTGCTTTAGGGAGTTTTTTGTTTAACGATTTTGTGTTAAAAAATTTGTGCATAAATTTCAACTTTTGTTTTGGAAGTCAAATTTACGCTTTTTTCTTTATTTATCTGATAAAACTTGGAACCCAAAAAAGACTTCGATGTCAAGAACGTGTAACTTTATGGTTTGATGCGAAAAAACTTTCTATGTAAGCAAGCACTTACCAACAGGCCAAAAACCAATAGTTTGAACATTTCTAATATATTTATCAAATAAACGAATATCATATGAATTATCATCATCCCCAAAATAAATGACAGCATTTTCACCAAAATTTTTATAATATTTTTTCACGTATGCAATGCCTTCATTCCTTTGAGTCCAACCTTGAGCTAAAAATAAACTTTTTTTCCATTTTTTTTTCTGCTGTTTTTTAAATTTGGAAGATGGAAATCAAAAATTTTTTTGAGCTGATTCGAAGCTTTAAATAAGTTTTTTATTTATTACCTGGTAATTTAAATTGTGTTGGAGCAAAAAAATACGCATATGGAATCACTGTTCGATTAAGCAAGCGTTCCACTGAATTTGAAAGCTTTATTCCATCTTCCACAATAATCCAATGTAAATTTTTAATATGCATTAAAGTTTGAGAAAATTTTATTAAATCTGGTAATCGTTCTGATCGTTTATTGGTTGGAGTAATAATAATTATTGTTGTTGTTGCTGTTTTATTATTTTCCTTAAATTTCATTCCTGCCGCCACCGTCTCCGACGCCACAGAGGAATCAAATTTAAAATAAATTCCACAAAGTGAACCTTTACAATTCGATTCAATAGGATTTTGTAAATAATTTAAAAATTTATATTCCGACGACGACAATGACGATGATGATGATGACAATCGATAACTTCCATCAACAAGAACAAATTTTTTATTTGGACGAATAAAAAATAAAATTATTAAAGTCACCCATGCAAAACATAAATAAATACGATATTTTTTTAATAAATTTATTGGTAAATATTTTTTGTATGATGAAACCATCAACATATTAAGTTTAGTTTTAATTTTATTATTTTCATCGTTAGTTTTGAATTTTTTTATAAAAATTGGCTGCTGCATTACTTCTTAATATTCGGATAATAACAAATTAAAGAAGGAAGTGAAAAAAAATCAGAAAAATATATATAAAGAAATGAACATTTTTTTTAAAATTATCTCTTTGAGTAATCTCTGACGTGAAAATATTTATTATGTCTGTTTGCTTGGTTTTCGCTTATTTTTATTTTTTATTGATTTACTAATAATTTTAAAAATGAAAGCTGAATGGAAAAATAAATATGAACTCACACATTTTTTGATTTTTGATTTTTTTATTAGACGAACATTGAAAACTTATATCATAATGTTATGGGCGAAAACGCAACAAAAAAAAAACTAATGATTACAGAGAAATTTTCCAAATTTATGCAAGCAAGATTTTTTTTTTTGTTACGCTTCACTCTTTTTTTATTGATCTAATTTTTTGAAATTCAGAATAATTTTTTTTGCACAATGTAAAACTATGGTACATAAAAATTAATGAGTATCCTTTTTATTTTTTAACTTCATTTGATCAACTTTTTTGGCATTTTAAAAACATTGTTAACCAAAAATTATCAAAGTGATATATTTTTTTTGTGTGAACCTGCCATGATGAAAATGGCGGCAATTTTGGCAAAAAAATTAAAATTTCCAATTTTGGAGGATTTAAAAAAAGAAGATTTTCTTGAATCCATCCTCCGCCAGTTTGATTGATACTCGCAATAATGTTGCAACGTTATTTTTTTTTTTGTTAAACACAAAGTCGTCACTTTGATAATAATAATTAAAACTTTATTTTTATTTATGGCACTATATTATTCTTGTAAAAAAAAATATAAACTAAAGTTTCTCTTTTAACCCGATATGAATAAAGAAGAATAAAAAGATTTTTTGAAAAAAAGAAGCTATCACAATAATAAAGAAAAAAGTTAACTGAAAATTTGGCTGATTTTTTTCTTTTCTTTTTTTCTTCTGCTACGGAATGTGGTTGTTGTTGAAATTACATTAAAGTAATTGTTTGATAAATTCTTCTTTCAAAATTGGAGATTGAAGAAGGGCGGAAGCAAGATTTTTACGAGCTTCAACGGATAATGTTTCTATTTTACTAAAAAAATTTTTTTTAGAAAAGTTAAGTGTTTGGAAAAAAACAAAAAAAGATTATTATTAAAAGCTTACGATAAAAGTTCGAATAAATTTGAATTTTGAATATTAATTTTTTCAAGTTCATTTTTAAATGTTTCATTTTTCGCATAAGTTTCAAGGTTGCTTGAATCATACAAATAACGAGAACTACCACCGCCTCCAGTTGCAGAAGCAAGGTTAGGAGAAATAATTTCTTGACGATATTTGATTTGATTTTTAATCAAATTTTCTTCAACCCATTTACAACCTTTTTCAAGATCTTTAATTGTGATGGTGGAAGAAGAAGAATTTTTATTTATTGCTTGTATATATTCTCTCGCCATTTGATGTTTAGCTAATTGAACTTGAAGTAAACGATGAATGTATATTCTTGATTGAGACCAAATTAATTGATCCTAAAAAAATATTGTTGGAAGTTTAATTTAGAGAAAAAAAATTTTCGAGGATGAATGAAGCAAGCAATAAAACAGATGAGTGCCAAATTGTTGTTCAACAATAAAGGTGAAACATTCATCTTTACTTTAGTTAGCTATTGCTGGGGCAAAACTCGGGGATGAGTTTTTTTGTTTTGCCTTCGTTCAGCCTTAATCAGGGTCAATATCGAAAAAATAAACTTACATGTATGGCATCTTTAGCTAACATTCGAGAAGTGGTATCATGAAGATCAGCAAATTTAACTGCAATGGTTCGATAAACAGGTAATAGAAATTCTTGACGTTTTTCCATTTTTAATTTCCATTCTGATTTTTCTGTTTTATCCGTGGCTTTATCAAATGAAATTTTAAGGCTTTGAAGTTGTTGATCACATTTTAACATTAATTCATGCAATTGAGGTTTACGAAATTTAATTTCAACTATTCCATCTGGTTCAAGTACGCCTCCACGTGATTCTTTATCAGCTAACATGGTAATGCAAGTTGGATTGATTTGAGTATCCAAAACTGCCCATGCTCCACCTCGAAGTTCACCATATGGTGGAATATAAACTATTACAGGTTGAGTATAAGCTTGTAAAGCATCAACTATGCATGCACCAAATTTAAGTACCATTTCAAACATATCTTTTTGTCCACCACTAAATCCACGAATATTTGCAAGAAAAATAAGTGGAAGGCCTTCACGATTAAAATCATTTATAGCTTCAGCAGTTTTATACGCCGAATCGGGATACCATACTTGTCCAGCTTGAGTGACAGTACGGGTTTGAGAATCAGTCGCAGCTGGATCAGCTGGGATATCAAATGAAATGGTTCGAGGTTCAATAGCCACCACACCAACGGGCTGTCCACATAATTTAGCTCGAGCAGATATAATTGTTTTAGCCCAACCATCCATTATTTCATTAAATGAACCTTTATCAAATAATCCACCACCTTCAATTGGATCCAAAATATTTCGAGGATCATATTGACCTTTAATGGGTGAAGTAGTTACTTCACGTTCTCCATCATCAGTTAAAAGTGTTTTTGGAATATCTGTGGATTTAGGTAAATAAGTCATCCAACGAACAATTTTAATTATTCCATCTAAATCTGTTGTTGCGATTGTATGAGTGACGCCATTATGATACATAATTTGTGTTCCACCAAGTTGTCCAGAAGACATATAAATTTCTTTACCAAGTAATGAATTTAATGCTGGTGCACCAGTAAGAATAATATGGGAATGTTCAACTTGGACAATTCGATGTGAAAGTCGTGCAGCATATGCTCCAATACCCACAGCTCTTCCAGTAACTAAACAATAAGTTGGGACTTCTTGATATGCCGCAGAAGTTTCACCAGCGATAAGACCGGAACCAACTAAATTTTCAACACCCAAATCATTTTCTTTTCCAATTACTGCATCAATAATAACTTTTGTTTTTCCACCATCATCGGATGTTGTTGTTGATTTTTTTGTATATTGAATTTGAGATAAAATATTTTCATCTTTTGAAGCAATTTCATCCAAACATAAAGCTTCAAATCCATCTTCAGGTTTATTTGCATCATTCCAACATACATTTAAATTAGCTTTTATGTCGGCTGCTAATCCAATTCGAGCACCAGAATTTGCAGAAATATAAACTCTTGGAATTTTATTTTTTCGACTATATTCCGATGCAAAATAATATAATCGATGTTCCTTCATTGAGAATGAACCACTTTGATGTGTGATATCATTAGCAATCACCACAACTTTTCGACCAATAGGAAATTCAGGTGTGCATATTTCCATTTCCCATGCAATCATACCTCGATCATTTCCAGCTGTTTCTGATCTTTTTTGAAGGATTTTTTCATCTCGAATAACACTAATTGGGCCATGTTCATTTTCCAAAACCATTTCATATGCTTTACAAAAAAAACTTTGATTGAAATCTTGTTTTTGAAGGTTTTGTCGTTGATTTTCAGATAAATATGATTCATAAATTTTTTCATAACTTTTTGGATTAATTTTTTTAAATTCATTCCATATTTCATGGATAGCTCGACCAAAGACTGCTGGCAAATCATAACAATATGTAGTTCCATGGCGTTGAGCTAATCGACGACGATTTTGAACTTTTATATGTGGAATTAATGGATATGGTGCTTCGATGGAAAGGCCATCATGTTTTGAAGATCCTTCTTCACCCATAATTACAGAAAGGCAATTATTTTTGTCAATTTTATAAACTCCTATTTCAGGAATCACTCCAGTTTCATTATTATAAATAATAAAGAAAGTTTCAAGTTTTCCAGAATCCTAAAAAAAATTTACCATTGTTAAAAAACTTTTAAGGTATTCAAAAAAAACAAAAGCTTACTTTTGATTGAAAGCAAATTTCAGTTTCGTTTATTCTTAATTTATTAAACATTGTTTCATGTTGGAATAAAACATTTTTAATTGCATTTTTCCATCCAACAGTTGGTATTTTGGAATCAACTTCAATGGAAATAAAAATATGATTACAGTCATTCACGGCCAATTTATCAGTGGTTTTAAGATCATCCGCAGCAACACGAATTTCTCCACATGCTCCATCTATGGCATCAGCAAGCTTGGAGTGAAGCTTTTCAATGGGACTGAAAAAAAGAAGAATATGATTAAATTAATTTTGTAAGACTTTTGGCTGAGGATTATGGGTTTCAAAATGTAAATTTTAAAAAAGCAAATTCATAAAACGTGTTTTTCCTCAAAATTTTCATTTTGAAGTAATTTTTATGGACTCTCATAGTTTGGATTTGAAAACAAAAGATTTGGTAGTACAAATCTCGAATCAAACTCATATTTTGAAATTTAGGGTTCATGCTTTTTTAATATTTTACTGCTTTGGTCAAAAAAGCCCTTGTGTTAGATCAAAAAAAAAATGGCAACTATCAAAAAAGAGAAAAGACTTACTTTTGTTTAGAATATTTTCCAACTTTAATAAAATTTCCAATATCTTTAATTAAATGTCTAACAAAAAATCGATTTACTTTTTGATCATTCAATTTAAATAAAAAATATGAAGATTGAGGAGTGGAAATATTTTCTGAACCCTTTGGAAGTCGATTAAGTTGAAGAAGTAAGGGTTCCTCGATTTTTCCATTGTTTTCGATGGTTGTCGACGAAGAACTATTATTAATTCGATTTAATAATTTTCTTGTAAATAATGGAAGAGTTTCATTTTTTTCATTATAAAAATTTGAAATTGTTTTTAAATTAGTTTGTAAAGAAAAAATTGTGGAATCGCTGAGTCGAGAAATAATTTCTTGAATCAAAATATTTTTATATTCATCTTTTTTATGGGAATAAATCATTCGAACAGCCTTTTCTGAATTTTGAGAATTTGCAGCAATAATATTCGCTACACATTTTTCAAGTGGAACACCTTGAAAATATAATTCAGTTTTAGAAAAATCATCCAAAATTTCTTTAATCACTTTTCTTTTGTGTCCTTCTAAACCTTCTGAAAAATCAGAGCAAATTTTTTCGAGATTAAGGAAATGATTTCTTTCTGCACCAATGTTAGATGGATTTAAATCGGATAAATAATTTTCCATAATTTCCGAAAGTCCTTCAGCATCAAAAGGTTTATCAGTTTGAGATAAAAGGCTTTCAATTTTTTCAATCACCAATGAATTATTTATTCGAGTTTTAACCGAAGCCAAAACATAATTATACATTGAAAATGGTAAATTTGAATCATCGAGAATATTAAATAATTTTTCCACTAGTTTAATCACTTCATTTTTATACATTTTTTCGGGTACCGTATATCCATCAAGAATATCATAACATGATTTTAATAAATTTTCAAATTCATCTTTAATTCGAATTTTTTGATTTTTTTCTTCTTCATTCGTCAAAGATTGTTGTTTCCATTGAGTAAATCCACCTTCAAATGATACGGGTTTTGAAAGAGAAGCTTCATTTTCAATTTCTAATTGAGCTATGATAGTTCCAGGAAATAAAACTTGTCCAGGTCGAGCAATATGTAACAATTTTCCACCAATTTTTTTTATATCCAATGCAATCACCATTTTCATGGATTCCATTTCTGCGAATACTTCACCAATTTTTACATTATCTCCATCATTTTTAAGATATTGTAATAATCTTCCTGCATTTCGTGAACGTAAAATAGTGGAATCATTTTCTTTTTCAAATATGGTTAAATTATGAGCAATAGTGACTTTGAAGCGTTCAAGCTAAAAAAAAACAGTAAAAATAAAAAAGTATTTTGTTAGGAAAAAATGTTTTAAAAAGGAGGCAGAAAAATGGAATAAATTTTTTTGGGAGTTTTTTTTTCATAAAAAATAAGGAAGCTTTATTGGAGCTATTTTTCTTTTAAGAGCTCCAAGAAAAATGACTTTTTTGGTAAAGCAATTTTTTTATTTGTCAAAGCTCCAAGAAAGATTTTCCCAAAAATTTCCCAAAGATTTCAAAGGTGTTGAAAAATATATTCCTAACTCTCCTTTCTCATTTTTATAAAAATGCCTCTTACTTACTTCTTCTTCCATGTAACAATGAAAAGTTTGATCAGCATATTCAACCAAAATTCCACCATCTGCATTAAATTGGTGGACTTTTGTTTTAGTAATAAATCCATTTAAAATAATCATAAATTCATTTGATCCGCATCGATTAACAGTAACTGAATATTTAACATTATTATGAACCAATTCAAGTACCATAGTTTCAGATAAATCAGTGGTAGGTAAAATTTGGCCTCGTTCAATGGAAGATTTAAATTTATTAAAAATTTCATTTATTTTTGTTTGTCCAATTACTGTTGCACCCACAGCTATTTTAATATCAAGTGAATGTTCGGGAGCGGATTGAATTTTAGCTGCAATTCTTTCATCCAACCATCCAGTATGAAAAGCATTTTGTTCAAAAATTGGATCTCGAAGAAGTCCAACAAGATAATTTACTTGGGATTGAAAGGTTGCACGAATTTCAAGTTCTTTTAGGGCACAAATGAGAGAGGAAATTGCTTCGTGTCTAAAACAAAAAAGCGAATTTAGAAATGAGAAGAAAAAACTTTAGAAATAAAATAAATTTTAATGAATTTTTTATGCTTTTCACACTAACCTTGTTGGACCTTTAGCAAAGATATGACCAAATTGTGAATCAGCAAATTCATGAACTTTTCCATCATTTGTAACAGAGAAATAACCCCAAACATTTTGAGATGATCGAAATACTAAATTTTTTAATTGACCTGATGCTGGACGAAAACCTTCTGCAGGATCTTCAGATGTTATTCGAGCCGCAATAACACAAAGATTCGATTCAACTTTAGCATTTTCATAATTAATTGAATCTTCTCCATATCGATTTAAACCATATAACATTCGAATATCGGATATTTTAGAAAGGGGTAAACCCATAGCAATTTGAAGTTGTACACCCGGAATATTTACGTTTGAAATCATTTCGGTGCAAGGATGTTCAACTTGAAGGCGAGGATTTAATTCAAGAAAATAATATTTTTGTGTGGATGGTAAATACATATATTCCACAGTACCCGCAGAAACATATCCAACCTTTTTTGCAAGATTCACCGCATCCATTTGCATTTGACGAAGCACATGTGGAGGAGCAATGGAAGCAGGGGCTTCTTCAATAATTTTTTGACATCGTCGTTGAATGGAACAATCTCGAGTATATATGGGTATGACATTACCATAATTATCAGCAATGAGTTGAACTTCAATATGTCGAGCATGTTCCATGCATTTCATTAAAAATATTGGACTTCCTGGGACTTCAGCCTATAATAATAAATTTAAAAAATGGTCAAAAGTCTTAAAACAAAAATTGGAAGTTTAGCATCGAAAAATTTTTTTTATTACGTAATTGTTACAAATTATTCGTCTTTTGTTATGATCATACCTTGAGAGGCAAAATATTTAAAAAAAGAAAAGAAGCTTACTTGAACTCGATGAAAATTAATAATAAATTCTTCATTATTCATACATTTTCTAATTCCCTTTCCTCCACCACCTTCGCTAGCTTTAATCATAACGGGATATGTGATTCCTTTCTCTTTCAAACATTTTAATCCTTCTTGGGCGGTTAAAACGGTGGCGCGATTAAATAATTCTTTTGAAACTTCAAGATTATTATTATTTTTGCCAATATTATCTTCATGAATTTTTAATCCACTTCCTGACCATTCAATAGTTGGAATGTTTACTGTCTAAAAAAAATATATATGTACTTTGTTAAAAATGATTATTTTCGAATTTTTTTGTATTACAAGTTTCTGTAATTTTTGGATATTAATTCTCTCAAAAATAAAAGTTTGCACTTTTCGTTATAAATTTTTACAGTACTATTGAATGACCTTTTTGGTTTCAATTTTTTTTCCTTTTCCTCATTTTACCTGTCAGTCATTTATTTTTATTGTTTGCTACTTTATCATTTTTGACATTTTCCAAACAAAAAATGTACTTAACTCAACAAAAAAAAGAAGAATATTTATTGCTTGTAAAAATTGACTATCTTTCGATTCGACCTTTTTTTCTTTCTTCTAAAATCGAACCATTTTTTCTTTTCTGCTTTTTTTTCTAGTCTATGAAAGTACAAAAAAAGTACAGCAAAAAAATAAAAGAGACCACACTAATACTTGCCTGAGCGATTATAGTCGAAGCAATTTTATCACCCAATGAGAACATGGCATCAGCTGGTGGACCAATAAATGTAATACCATGAGCATTTAATTCAGATGGTAATCGAGGATTTTCTGATGCATGTCCCCATCCAGCCCATACCGCATCAACTTTATATCGAAGAGCGTGTTCGACAATTTCATCCACATTTGCATAATTGTTGGTGTTAGCTCCAGATGGAGAAAAAACTATATGATCCGCAAGTCTGAGATATTCTAAAAACATTGAATAAATAAATAAAAAATTTTGATGGATATAAAAGGGAAAAGCCAAAAAAAAAATTGATAAACCTAAATTTTTAATGCCACTAATATTTGCATCTTTTAGCGAGTTTTTATTGGTTAAGAAAATTTAACATTCCATAAAATCCCATAAAAAATTTTTTTTTGCAAGCATCTTTATCGATAAAGCCTTTGTTTTTTAACCTTTGCCCTTTCTTTCCCTATGGTTTGGTGAAAAAGAAGCAATAATAAACCGGAAAAAAATGAAACTTGATTTTTTTTTCTGGTCGAAGAATCAAAAAAAATGCTAAAGCAAAGAAGACGAAAAAAAAATAGAGTAAGATTGTAATCAGTAAAAATGAATGAAAGTGAAATACTAAAAACTAGTCTTCCGGAAAAAAAATAATAAATGTCAGACAAATGAGTTTTAAAAAATTTGTTGTCAATCAAAAAAAATGATGTTTCAGAAGGTAATTTTTTAGGTAAAAAAGCAAAGTTCATTCACTCAAAAAAAATTGCAAAAAATGGAGGCCATATAAAAAAATTTGGTTTTGTTATTGTGTTTTTTAAAGGTAAAAAAAAAGAAGCTTTTTTGGGTTTAAAAAAATAACCAAAAAAATGGCGATTACTTACCAGCTTGAGATTGAACTTCTTGTTCGGTGGTTAAACAATAAAATTTAACAATTTTATCATTTTGAAATATTTGTTGAAGCATTTTTCTCATCGATGTAATGCATTTAACTGCGGCAATGCCATTAGTTGCAATTAAAATTTTTGAAATATTACATGTTTTAGGTTTGAGAATGGTTGTTGAATCACGTAAAACAAAATAATCGATGAATGAATTAATTGAATGAAAAATTTTATTTTCCATTTCATTTTCATGAGCATCAAAAAGAGAAAAAATTTGTTGTTGTTGTTGAAAATCTTTTCGTTGATGCCCATTTGCATAAGTTTCATGGCATTCTTGCATCAATAATTCTGATGGACCCGGCATTATTTTTAGATACTATAGGAGGGAAGAAAAATGATTGAGAAGAGTAGGAGTTTTTACCTTAAAAAAACTTACAGTTAAAAAAATAAGACAAATGTGAAAATTAACAAATTCGCGTTAATACAAACAACAAAAAAATGGGAAAATTTTCGCATAGAAAAAATGAAAGGTTAAATATTTATTATTTTTTAAAGTGTTTTTAGAGAAAATTATTTATGTATTTGGAAAATAAAAACACATTTTAGTGAATCAGAAAATATCGTGAAAAAAACCTTTGCTTTTTGATTGTTAGCTGTAGCAATAATCACGGGTTGAACCGAGAGAAATAAAAAACAAAACATGCGTTTTTAGTTGTTGGCAGTATAAAACACAAAAAAAAATAGGTTTCTTACAAAATAAATTTGTAGTCTAACATAAAAAAAAGGTTAAGTAAATAAAATTTTCGAGCTATCAAAGAAAATCATAGCTAACTAACTATTTCAAAAAGTAAAAAACTGTTCTAAAATTTAAGTTTCAAGATTCGGTGAATCAAAAACATTTTTTTTATAAAGGCAAAATTTAATTTTAAAATTTAAAAGAGCAAACTTTTCGTAATAATGATTTTTTGCCGATCTTGAAATTAATGGTGTCTAACTCGCCGAAGCCAATTTTTTTTCTTTTTTGAAGGAAAGACGATAACCTCCCTCAAAAATGTGAGTAAAAAAACTGTCACGTTATTATTATAGACGAAGAAAAAAAATTTAGCCGCTGGCCATAAAAAAAATTTTGAAACCTGTTCAACAAATAAAAAAAGAAAAAGTGATGCGTTCAAAAATCTTCAACCTCATTACCTCTTTTTTTCTCTCTTTAACTTTTTTTTAGTTTTCGGAGATTTATATCAAACAAAAAATTTCATTCAATTCGAAATCGAACAACATGCATCAAACATTAAAAAAACTCCTCAAATTTTCGCGCATTTCATAAAATGCTTTTCCTCAAACACCAAAAAATATTAAACCTCTTCCACCTCTTTTGAATTTCACTTTTGCGCATAAAAAAAACATAAATGTGTTTGACGAAACAACTTTCACAAAAATGCCTCCTGCAAACCTTGAAGAAAAAAAAAGTCAACGAAGAAGAAGCGCAACAAAAGCAAAACAAAAATGTGAATGAAAGAAAAGAAGAAGAAAATGTTTTGAACTCATTTAACTCATTTTCTTGTTTCCTTTTATTCCTTTTTAAATACATAAAAATTTAATCATGATATGTTTTTGGTTGATGAGGAGAATGGGAAGGAATATGGAGTGAGGGAGAAATATGTAGATAAATAAATGATAGTAGGCAGGCAAGAAGGAGACGAGAATCACGCCATTTAAAAAGAGAAAATGGAGCTCATCCGTTTTTTTTTCTTTTGATTTTTTCTTTCCTTGGAAGAAAGAGGAAAAGGAAAGAAACAACAAAGAACCTCCGATGGCGAAGAAGCAAAAAATTAAGAAAAAAGCAGCCGAGAAAAAAAAAGAAGAATAAAAAGATTAAAAACCCTTTAACTTCACTTCTAACATCATCGTTCATTTCTCTGATTTTTTTTTTCACAAGAGACAAGAAAAAAATGGATGGAAGCAGAAGCGGCGATAATGAAAATTTTTTTTTTGGAATATAAAATTGAAGGGTCTTATTTTGCTTTTTGCCATGTTTTTCTTTTTACACTTCATAGTTCAGTTTATATAAAAAAGCGAAGAAGCAGACGATCATCTTATGATGGAAAAAAAAGGCGGGCTGAATACAATTGCTCTTCCGTTCATGTTCATGGCCTGATGATGAATGTGATACATACTTTGAGCTCCACAGCATTTTTTTTTTACAGTTTAATATTTTTTTTGTACAAGAATTTAAAAGACCGGAAAAGAGATGGAAGAACAGAACAAAATTTTTTTTATTCAATGGACATCAGAGATAAGAACGCTGCTATAATAAAGTAAAATAAAAAAAAAACATGTGATCTATGAATTTAAGAGATGGATGAATGAATGAATGGATTTGTTAAACCATCAATAATCACGAAAGGATGCTTTTAATAAAAAAAAAATAATAAAGGACGAAAAAGAAAAAATGCGAGAATTCTTTTTTACTTCCAAAGACATCGTCGGAACGTAAAAAAGAAATTTGCCGATGGCGATTTTAAACCACGAGGCAAACCAAAAGAAAAATCATTTAAATCTAAGAATTCAAAAATTAAAAAAAAACCGATAATAGCTTTCGATGATTTCCGATCAGGGATGTCCGAACATGCTTTTTCTTCGATCCGAACTCCGAACATCCGAACGTTCGGATTAGAGTCAAAAATCCGAACATTAATCCGAACATCCGAACATATTCTAAAAACCCTTTTAAAACAACAAATTCACACTTTTTTCGTGTAAAAATGGCTTAATTAAAGCCATTTTATTACTAAACATTTGTTTTTTAATAAAATTTTCGAAGTTATGAAGAAAAATAAATTTTAAAAATTTTTCTTTTAGTAGCAAGCTTTCATGCCTCCAAATTTTATTTTAGTTTGAAAAAAGTTTAGAAAGTTATGCTAACAAATATATTTGATAAAATCAGCAAAAATAATAAAATTTTGAAAAATATAATGATTTTTGCTGGTTTTGGAGCCATTTTTTCAAGACTTTATACTCTTTTATATGTTCGTATTATGTTCGGATGTTCGGGGTAAAATCCGAACATCGATCCGATCGAAAAATGTTCGTCAAAAGGGCCGAACATCCGAACTTCCGAACTCCGAACTCCGAACGTTCGGACATCCCTGTTTCCGATGTAATAATTCCAAAACACAAACATTATCGATCCATTCATAAAAAAATCTTGGCTGCAGTTTGAAATAAAGAAGAAGAAAACAACAAATTTGTTTTACGTTTTGTTTTATATCCCCTTTTTTAGTTTTTGAATTTGCATGTATGTGTGTGAAGTGAAAGAAAAACTTTATCGCGCAATAAATAATAACGAAGAAATGAGAAAAAAAGACACGAGAAAAGAGACACAGCAAAAAAGAAGAAAAAAAGGGATGGTGATGATCGCCCTTTTTTATATATATTTAAAAGTATCATTCATTCTCATCGATTTAAAATATCTTTCTTTTTTTGTGCGCGGATAATAAATAAAATTTGAAATCGATCCAAAAAAAAGTTTCAAAAATTTAAACTAATTTTTTTGTTGGTTTGTTTGTTTGAAAGTGGTGTTAGTAAAATTTTAGAAAAAAGAAAAAAGAAATGCGAATAATCCAAAAAAGTGAAATTCCTATAATTTTAATTGATTTTTCATAAACTTTTGAAAGCTACAGCAAATAAAAATTTGCATAACTATGATAATTATTTAACTCAACGCTAAAAATTTATTCTTAATCGAGCTCTCAAGGAAAAGATTATCAAGCATGAGTCATAAGACAAAAAAATTTAAAAACGTCATTATTGCTTTTGGCTATATTTATATCCCTTCAAAAAATTCCAAAAATGCAGTCAGACGTTGCTAAATTTATCATCTCCAAAAATTTCATAAATAAAACAAAGGTAAAAAAAACAATGCAAAATGAAAAAAATTATGAAAACCGATTACTCATTTTCCATTATTATTATTTTTATTACATACATGGTTGCAAAAATGAGTATCATCCATTCATTCAAAATAAATTCAAGGCCATATCTTTATTGAAATAACATAAACGCGAAAAGAGCCGTCGTCTTCGCTGTAAAAAAGAAAACGAAGAAGAATGGACCAAAGTAAAGAAAAATAAGTTGATATAATCAGAAAAAAAATTGATCCAACTATGAAAAAGATTTTTTGGAGAAAATCTTTTATTTTTTGGTTTAGGAAAATTTCTTTATTCGAATATTTCAATTTTCAAACAAAAAAATGCACTTTTTGCAGATGCAAATTATTTTTTGTTGATAAAAAAAACAAAAAAACAGAGATCACATTTTTTGAGAGCAGCAAAAAAAGAAAATTAAATGTCAACCAAAAAAAGCTGCAAAGAAGAAAAAAAAGGTCGAATCATTCGAGGCAAATCAAAGAAGGAAAGAAAAAAAATTGATATGAGTTCTTTGATGTCTTCAGTTGTCGGCGAAGAAGAAGGACGAAGAAAAAAGAAATCTTTCGATTTCAAGGAAAAGGTTTCAACGTGGAAGGAAGTGAAAAATGAGGTGAGGTTCCAAGTCCTCTTTTTTTTCTTCTCATTCTTTTATATTTGTGTGTCAAAATAAGAAAAAAAAAGTGATTTTGTGTTTCATCAATAATAATAAAAGCAGCAACAAACAGCTTCGACTCAAAAAAGAGACACGGAAAAGTAAAAGATGTGAGAAATGTTGATATTTGTGATTATTTTTAAAAAAAAAATAATAACAATCAAATATTTTGAATGAGTTCGAAAAAAGAAGCAAACTCATTCTTTTTTAAAGATTAAAATTTAAAAAGAAAAATTTTGTATTTCAAGGAAGCATTTTATGAATGTAAAATTATAGTTTATGACTAAAGTAAAAAACACGAATAATAAATGCCATTCACAAAAAATATCAATCAAATTGGTTTAAAAAGCAACATAAATTATTTTTTGTGCTGCCTTATTTTTTTGATATAACAAAATCAAACAGTAGATAAAAAAATGAAACGACGATACTTATCTCGAAAAATGGAGCTAAAAAGCTAAAAAGTTTTTTTTTATTAATTTTCATTTTCCATTGTTTTGTTTTTTCATTATCAAAGTTACAAAAAAAACTCAATGGATGGATGAAAGTTCAAATATTTGAAAAAATTTATTTTTTGATAAACTTTTAACTAAATCTTACTAATTTGTTTATGGCGTTTCCATAAAACTCAATTGCTGGCAAAATAATGCGGCTTAAAAAAAGTTTGGCCATGAAACTATTGCAACACCTTGAAGTGTTCAGAAACTCCATGAAGCGAGATCGTCGAAATATTTTCTTTAAAAAAGAATAAAAAACGAGGTGTTTTTTTTCTTCAAAGAAAACCATTCACTAAAAATACATACTTTTATTTTTGATATGATTGATGGATGCCATTCTTCTTTTTTTAACCAATGGAATCTTAAAGGTTTTATTTAAAAAGAAATGTGTTCCGATTGTTCGAAGCTTCCGGAAATATTGTGTTGGATGATCAATGATTAGAGATAAAAATGGTTCAACAAATAACAAAAAGAAAAAAAACTAACCGAAATCGAAAATCTTTTTAATCTTTTTCTTCGCATTTTAGGCCTGAAAATCAAAGTTTTAAAGGACACGTAAAAATTATAATAAAAAGTTGGCTTGAAAAAACGTTGCTCACTGATTTTTAATAAAAGCCATAATTCGAATCAAAATGGAAATAATTGCAATCTTGAATTTTAGTTTTAAAAAAGCTTTGAAGTGACAATTCCGATATTTGGAATCGAACAAAACTAAACCAAGGCATCAAATTTTATTTTGGGAGCAAACAAAATTTTACAAGTTTTGTTTTTGTTTTAAATTGAATAACCAAAGCAAAGCAACCTAACCACAATAAAAATCATTGCAAGTTCATTTTTAGCACAACAAAAATAAAATGTGGAAAGCATTAGTGCAATAATAAATGTTAAAAACTATTACTTTTCATTATCCTTTATGAAAATTTCGTTCAAAGCTTTTTTGGGTTTAGAATTGTAATAACTGCATTCTCGGCATGCATTCTCCTTGTTTTATGCTTTATTTTTTCCATTTTTTTTTCAAACTAAAATCGAGTTTGTCCATTATCTTATAAAGACAAATACATAACAAAAAAGAAGGAAATTTGGGTATATTTTAATCAAAGATTTAAACGCGGTTGAATATCGATTAAATCGTTTTTGAAAAGCTCATATAAAAGATTTGATTATTTATCGATACTCCTACAGTAAACTGACAGCAATTTTTGTTGAAAAGGTATCTTTTTCACGAATCGTTCAGAAACAAATCTATCACGTTCTTTTTACTTGGCTGCATTTTCTCATTTTTAATAAAACTCTTTTACATATAATAACGGCTTCACATAGTTTAATGGAATTTTTATCATTCTGGTTTAGGATGTTACAAACTTCTTTTGATACCGTAAAAAAAAATGAAGAAGGTTTTTGGCAATGAAAAAGATTTCATGGATTTAAAAGGAAGCCAAATCAGTTAGTTGTATGTTAAAAAGTATGTAATCGATTTGGTAAAAAAATTTAGGCTTATTTTTGTGAAAAGACTTTTTAGCTTCTTTTTTTCTTCATACATACATTGATATTTCATGTAAAGTTGTATAAACTACTAGCGAAGATATGTGGAACAATAAAATGATAAAATAAATTTGATGAAGAAACGTGCAAGCCGCAGTAGTAATCCATCCTTGATGGGAAGATTTTTCCCGCCAAAAAGTTATGTTTTGACTCTTTTGCCAACAAAAACTTTTGTTTCAAATTTTTTTTTATCAAACTATTTTTTTCTGCCATTTTTAGAATCATACAGAAGAAGCAAAAAATTTTGCATATTAATTTTTTATTTTTGCATTCATTAGAAGCATGATGCAGCTTTATTCTAATTTCAATATGGTCAAAGCTCAAATGTTCCTTCAAGTGCTGGTGGCTTTCTTTCAAATATGTTTTGGATGTTTTCTACCTTCAATCAACGACAAATAATGTTGGATCAATGCTGTTTAATTGCTGAGTTTTCTTTTTCTTTTTACTCCTTTGGTTAGCCACTGAAGAGCTCGGGCCAAAGGAGGTTTATCGTTTTAAAAAGTTTTTATGTTGTTTGTATTACTAATATGTCAAGTTATCTGGTTAACGAGCGAAATAACTTGTCGGCCATTCCTTAGGCAATATTGTTTATGTACCAATAATGCTTCTTTAGTTTTAGGTTTTACAAGTTCACATGGTGGCAAGTATCCTGCACTTCAAATGCTTCCAACACATAAAATTCAATGGCTTCTACGATATCTTCAAACAATCATAATGCTTTATCAAATGTTTTTTTTTCACATGAATTGGATGTTTTTCAATGATGATTATCGTGATGTTTATTTGGTGATTTCTTTTATGTTTTACTCCTTGGCAAACCACTGATGATCCCGGGCCGAGGAGGATTTATGCTTTTACTTATTTTGTCTTTGCTCTAATGCTTTGCATTATTGCTTTTAATATTAACTAGCGATATGGTTAACGGGTGAAATCGCTTGTTAGTTATCACACTTTGAGAGTATGATTATGTTTTACCTTTTTGTTTCAGGTGTTTTAGGATATCAAACGAAGAAATGAAAGAAAACAATATGCTTCAATTATGTATCGTTTATTTTTACGAAAGAATCAACAAGTTTACATAAATGTGAATGAAAACAAAGTTTAGAAAAAAGCAATGAAATGAATTATTAATATGAAAGTTGCATAAAATAAGCTATTTTCAAGGAATGAATGGAGGATGTTATTGAAATGAAACAAATTTACAGCAGCAATGGATAAAGCTCTGTTGCTTTTTTGTTTGTTTCGATTTATTGAAATCATGGACTTATTGTTCCACAAATGGTAACTGAAAAAAAAGAAGTTGAACTTTCGTTTTTTTACTTAAAAAAGCAGGCGATGTTTTTTCAATGGTTTTTTCGAAGTGTTTCAAAGTCGTTTGCTTTTTGCTTTCTTTGCCCTTTCAACTTTCTTACTCGCGTTTTTCCGAGTAAATGAATGTCATGCAGTTAGTTGAGGTGATTACCCGAAAGCTTCTGCTCGCGCTTTTTAAAAGCAAGAGAGCATTGATGAAATGTCTCGCACAAAAATCAAAAACTTTTGGATTGCTCAATCTTCTTCTTTTCAATCGAATTTTTTATCTTCACCTTTAACGATTCCGACTGATTTTTTCCCCTCTTTTTTATTGCTTCATTTTCATGAAGTTTTTTCCTTTAAATCTTACCCTTTTTTGTATTCCCGTTTTCACTTTTTATCGACCCACCTTTATCTTCTTAATACACGTGCCGAGAATCTTTCCAATGTTTTTGCTTAGAATTCTTTTACCTTCTTCTTTCTTTATTTCGCCCATTTTTGATTCATCAAACATGAGATTATTGCCTTAATGGCGATAGCTGAAACACTCAGTTTGTTAGATCATTTGGTTGTAAAAAGCCATCTTTCCTTTTTTATTCCCAATATGCTTTACTTCTTTCCCCATTTATTCGCAATACTTACATATGTATTTCGTGCTCATTTATTCGCGTTTTCCCTTTCCCTTATGCTTCAATTTGGTGCTCTTGAATGGTCAAATACTCGATGGTGTTCTCTTCCCGATGTCAATCAAATGAAGCTGCTGATGTTGCGACTCTATTAATGGTAAAGCCGAAATAAATAAAAGATGGTCTTTCAATGGAAATGATGATGATGCTGATGCTGATGCTGATGCTGATGCTGATGCTGATGCTGATGCTGATGCTGATGCTGATGCTGATGCTGATGCTGATGCTGATGCTGATGCTGATGCTGATGCTGATGCTGATGCTGATGCTGATGCTGATGCTGATGCTGATGCTGATGCTGATGCTGATGCTGATGCTGATGCTGATGCTGATGCTGATGCTGATGCTGATGCTGATGCTGATGCTGATGCTGATGCTGATGCTGATGCTGATGCTGATGCTGATGCTGATGCTGATGCTGATGCTGATGCTGATGCTGATGCTGATGCTGATGCTGATGCTGATGCTGATGCTGATGCTGATGCTGATGCTGATGCTGATGCTGATGCTGATGCTGATGCTGATGCTGATGCTGATGCTGATGCTATTATGATCAAAAGAAATTCAACAACCAATAGATGATGTTCGTTTTCAATGTTCTTGGTCAAAAGTTGCTTTTGTGGTTAACGTTATGTCATTGGTATGGTATTTAAAATAAACAAAATCATTTTCCCTGGGCTTTTGATCTTTTGTTTTTTTATTTGTCTTTTTTATCAACATAAACCTTCTTTCTAAATGGCAGGGTTTTCGTATCAGTATTACCTCGCCGCCGGCGGTGGCTGTGATTGTCATGGCATGGCAGCAATGTCGTCGAAAAATATTGGGTTTGAGTGTGAATTTAGATTTTTACATAATGCTTCGATAAAAATCTGCATAAAATTTATTATTTCCCATTTATTAATTAGTTTAACTTATCACCGTGCTATTGTTTGTATATTTACTTCAACCTTTTTTTTCAATGCTTTTTTGTTGAGACATTGCAACAACAACAGAATCATCATCGGACATTGCAAAAAAAAAAAATTGTCCAAAAAAAGAAGGAATGGAAGGAAAAAGAATGTTATCGACAAAAACATTAAAAATATTTCTCGTTTGGAAAAAAAATGGCGTAGTAGAGGGTGAAAAAAAAACGCGCGCAAAGCATTGACATCCAACCAAAAACACTGCGTAGTCGTTCGTGTTTTTCGTTTCTTTTTTTTATTTAAAAAAGTGTCTTTGCTTTTATTTTTTACTTTCCCCTTATTTGTGCTGCGTATATTTTTTCATTTTTCTCCCTTTTATCGGGAGCTCCATAAATTTTTTCAATAGGGAGTTTTTAAATACCAATATTTATTTTTTTAGATTCTCTAAATTTAAAGCTCCACATTTAATTTTTTTAAAAATGTCATCCGAAGAAGAACATTCATCCCCAAATGCCGGTGGAGAAACATCTCCAAAAGGTGGAGATGCATCCAAACGCGGGGTAAAAATTAGTTTTTTTGAGTTGAAAAAATTGATTTTGGATAATAAAATAATTATTTCATTTTTTTTAGCGCGGTCGTCCAAAGAAAGGTGAAGTTGGTGTAGCTGCTGCATCCCGTGCAATTAAGGTTCGTTCATTTTTGATACATTTTGAGGGCATTAGTTTGAGTCGAGGAATTAAAATGAATATAAAATTATCGAAAAGTTGTGAGGTAAAATATTTTTGTAAACACTTATTTGTGATTTGGGTCAATGATTTAACAACATGTCATTCATTACATTTACTTTGTTGATTGAGTTTTTCAGTTGTCTGATTTTTTTAATTCAATTTTCTGCAAAAAAATAAAAACTTTTGCACAATATTTCATATAAAAAGTTTGAGACAAATAATTGAATAATAATTTTTCTTAAAAACAAGGTTTTTACTTTCATGAGTGATCAAACCAATATTGAACTAAATTTGCACATCACTCTTTCTGTATCGCGCTATAAAAGATGGGATGTGTGTTTACTGTCAACTAGTTAATTGGATGATAAAATTAATTTCCCCGATCTTTCTTTCAGAAGCCTACTGCTGAAAAAACACGAACAAGTGCAAGAACAACAACAGTAAGTTCGAAAATATATAATATTCTAACAAACATAATTCACTAAAATCTTTCTTTTTCCAGACAAAACCTACAGATAATAAACCCAAATCTGCTGCTGCTGCTGCACCACCATCAGCAGCAGAAGTTGCAGCAGATACTGAAAGTTCAGATGATGCTCAAACTGCTGCAGTTCCATCTGCACCAAAAGGAGGTCGAGGACGTGGTGCACCACCTAAAGGCGCTGCAGCTCCCAATGCTAAACCTATTGCTGGAACAACCACAGCTGCTGCTCCTTCTGCTAGTAGCGCCAGCAGCAAAGGACGAGGACGACCAAAAAAGTAAACTCTTAAACAATTCATTTAAAATTTTAAAAAATTTGGTTAACTTTTAAGATAATTCAAATATGCAACTACAAAAGATCTCATCATTTTTGTATTTTACCAATCGGATTACTGCTGCTCTTCTTCCTCTTTTTTGTTTTAATGCAAAATTATCATACCTTTTTTGAAAAAAACCTCTTTTTTAATTGTTAAATTCCCCAAAAGGTTCGATGCTGCTGTTATTTTTGCTTTTAATGTTTTTAATGATTTAAATCACAAATAATGCCACCATTTTTTCAATTTTTTTCTATGTCTTTATTTTATTCATAAAAAATTTTTTACCCAACAAAATGTCTCAATTTAGTGAATATTATAAAAATAATAGTTCGTCCATGAAGCTTCAATAAAGCTTCCAAATACATATGAGAATATAAAAACCTAACATCTTTTCAATGATAAAATGGAACAAATTAACAAGCTATGGCGATGGGTTCTTACAATGAACCAAAAATTGTCATGTTCGATGAATTAGCGTTATACAATTCCGATGAACATGTTATCAAAATGTTTGTTCCTGTGTTTGATTCTCTTCCGCTGCTTTATTATGTTCGTATTGTATCTGATCGATGGTTAGGTAGTGAAAATATTCTTTCCATTTCATTCCGTCATATTCTCCTTCCTGATAAATATCCACCTCCGACTGAACTTCTTGATCTTCAACCTCTTCCCATCTCAGCTCTCAATAATCCTGAATATGCTCAAATTTTTGATAAGAAAGGAATCAGCGTTTTCAATCCCATTCAAACTCAAGTCTTTCGTACTTGCTTTGAAAGCACTGAAAATGTTTTTATTGGTGCACCAAATGGAAGTGGAAAACTTACTTGTGCTGAATTCACATTGCTTCGACATTTTGAAAATAATCCTGATCAAAAAGTTGTTTATGTTTCATTGAATGAAGAAGTGGCACGAAATGTTTATCAAGAATGGAATTCTCGAATTGGACGACTTTTGAATAAAACTTTTGTATTTCTTACTGGTGAATTGACGAATGATTTGAAGCTTCTTCAACATGGAATTGTCATTATTTCGACTGCTGATCGATGGGTAACATTTCTCGACGATGGAAACAAAGAAAGAATGTTCAATCTGTGCGACTTTTTATTGATGATGATCTTCAAATGATGGATGATTCTTATATTGAGGTAAGCATTTCGATTTTACAATGTTATTTTTAACCTTATTTGTTGTTTTTTAGCCAACGATGGAATTTGTTTGCTCGCGTATGCGTTATATGTCTTATCAACTTGATTTGGTGTGCCGCGCTTGGAACACATAATCAAGATATTTATGCGTAACTTCGTGAAACTCTTTATCAAGATGATGACATTGTTGGTGAAGCTGCTGGTGCTGCCATGGGTCTTGTAATGGCTGCCAATCTTGATAATACTGCATTCCGTGAAATGCTTCAATATATTAGTGACACGGCTCATGACAAATTCAAAGAGGCTTTCGAACTGGACTTTCTCTTCTTGCTTATGGTCGAATGGAAGAGGTTGAACCTTGGGTCAACGAGCTTTTAGAAGCTAAATCAAATGCTGTTCTTCGACAAACTTTTTTTTTATGCTTGCTATGGCTTACGCTGGAAGTGGTAAAGCTGATGTTGTTCGTCGATTTCTTGCTAAAGTTGCTGCTGATCCAAATCATGGTGTCAAGCGATTTTCTGTTATCGATGTTGGTTTTGTTTTTAGCAAGTAAGTCTATGGTTTTTGATATTTACTTATTTGGGGTGATTAGAGAATCCGCACTTTGAGAATCTTTCATCGAAATATCTTTTTTAAACTAATTTGTTGGTTTATGTAAATGTGCAACTCGTATTGGAATTTCAGGAGCATTTGAAAGGTGTTCTGTTACAGTTTTTGATCTGATTATTTGATTTTTTTGCCACTTTCTTACTAATATTAAATTTTTATGATATTGAAGGAGGCATGCTAGGTACAATAAATGCCAAATTTGGTGAGCCATGATGTTGATGCTTTGGTGAATGTGCTTTCCCAACAAGCGTGGAATTTAACATCCTCTTCGTAGTAAAATGGTGTAGGAAAATTTTGTTTAATAAGGGGTTTTCGCTCGATGCTTCATCTTCTTATAAAGGAAGTAAGTTTTTACTGTAGTTTAATTTACCCTTTTTCGAGTTTATAAATTTTTTGAAGATAATCTTCTTCTTTTGAGTCAGGATTAGAAAGGAGAAAGCAAAGAAAAAGCGGAAATAATGTTTTTTTTGTTTAAATTAGAACAAATTTCTCGATAAAATTGGGGATTTATTGTGGTACCACCAATCCTCTTTTGCTGCTAAAGCTTATTTATTTTTTTCAATTTTTTGTTGTTCTATAAAAATAATAACTCTGATGGTCTTTTATAACATTCATCAAATTGATTTAAGCTGAAAAGAATTTACCAATAAGATTAGAATCTGGAAACACATCCTCACATTTATGTTGCAAAGTTAGTAAAAATTGGTTCTCTTTAAAAGTTTTATTTTGGGATAATAAAGAAAATATATCGAAACTCTTAATCAATTTTTTTGCAAGATGAAATTGGTAAGACAAGATTGAACTCATCCTGTAATTAACATAATCGTGTGCTTCTGCCTCTCATCGCGAAAAAAAACCAAAGCAATTTTCAAAAACTTTGAGCTTTTTTGAAGTTTGAAGGTTTTTTATAATCATTGCCGTTTTTTGTTTGTCTTCGTCATTGTTGGATATTTTTTTTAACACATTTATTGCGTTTCCAGCCTTTTTCACCCTATTATTAAACTTTTAATTTTCAGGTAACAAACAACAAATTTCAAAGGCTAATTATCCAGCTGCTATGAATTCAACTAACGACGATCATTTACTCAAATTTTCAACACTTCCAATGCTTTCAATGGAACAACGAAGAATTTTGACTATAGCAACATGTTTGATAGCTCTTCTGATTGATGGATGTACTATGACTTCTCCAAATATTGAGAAACATGTCCGTGATGTAGAAAAGCAACATCCTAAGAATTCGAAGAAATTTTCGCCATTGTTCAAATGTATGTGTTGAAGGTGAGGTGTACAACGCCTTTACTTCTCATTATTCTGCTTTGAAGAAGAAAACATTTGTTCATACTGTATGTGTTTGTAATCCTTTTTTTAAATCTTTATTCCTTTTGTAGCTTCGTACTGTAATTATGGCTTGCGTGAATCATGATGCTAAGAATGGTCAAGGTGATGAACTTGGTAATGTCATAATGAGCGATGCTTGCAATTTTTGTAATACTTTGAAATTACTTCGTGATCGTTGCCTTCTATGTTAGTTACATCCTACCGTAAGTTTTACTTAATCTTATTATTTAAAACTTTGCCATTGATGGCTTCTTTTTGATTTCGTTTACACATAAAATGTTCTTACTTGTTACTAATTTTTGATATTTTCATTCTTTTTTCGTTTTAGGCTAAACTTGACTTTCTCGATGGTCGTGAACATTTTAATGCTATTGTTTTCTTTTGTTCTCTTGAACTTGTGATTTTCTTACCTCCAACAGGTTCAAACATTGAATCAGCAAATCTTCGGCTTCGCAACAATATTAACTACCTCATCGATCAAATGAATGCTGAAGCGTTATTAGCTGAAAAAAGAATGAAAATCTTCGAATACCATCGTGATGTAAATCCAAATAATATCGCATGGAGAAAAATTAAACCTGATATTGATGCTGTAACTGCTGGCGAAGATAGAGCGTGTGAAACAAATTATGTCGATATATCGTTTAACAACATATTTGGTGCTCTTCATTATTCCACTGATGTTAAAGATTATGAATCTCTCTTCGCAGTTATCAAGTTAGTTTGTTATTTGTTAGCTATCACTCTTATTTATATGCCTTTTCAATGCTTTAAACTTTTTTTGTATTTTTAGTTTACTGAATCTTTGTCGAGCGTTATCTTTCACCGGTGATAATCTTTATGGAAATCCTTATCTTTCACTTTATGAAGACGTATCTTTGGCTATTGAAAGTGATCTTGATATTGATGCAACAGTTAAATTTAGCAAATTTTCTTTCAAATATTTTGAAGGAGTACCAACTGGAGTTGCGCGTGCACCACTTGATGGCAAAAAAAGTATGTTGTTTTCTTTCTTCTAAATTTTCATCAAAGTTTCTTTTAGCTTGGTTGAAGGCTCTTATATTGAACGTGGTTATAACTCTCCTAAAAATGATCCTCATTATGTTTACACCGAATCAATTAGACAAAATTTTGGAAGATTGGCAAGAGCAGCAGCTTGTGGAAGATTTCCAATTTTACTTGAAGATGAAACATCGGCTGGTACGTTTGAAATTATTTAACATAATTCAAAGAAATAAAAATCATCTTATTTTCAGATAAAACATCGATGATTATGGATCTTGCTTTTGTAGCTGGAACTATTGTACATCGTATCAACAATCATCATGAACTTACTGATGTTCAAGAATACTTTGGCTGCTATGCACCTGATGAAAACGGAAAATTTACTTTTGTGGAAGGTGTTCTCTTTCATGCTGTTCGACAAGGTCATTGGGTTATTCTTGATGAATTGAATCTTGCTCCGGTAAAAGTTCTTGAAGCTCTTAATAGAGTAAGTTTATTATTATTATTATTATTATTTATTGTTATTGTTTTTTAGCTATTCGATGATAAATGTGAACTGTTTGTTGCTCAACCAAACCTTGTTTTTAATCTTCGATTTCGTAATTTTGCTACACAAAATCCTGTACGCACTTTCGCTAGTCGTAAAAGACTTTCATTTTTACATCGTTTTACCATTCTTCGATTTGATCATCCACCTTTTGAAGAAATTACTCAAATTGTTTACGCAAGATGTGGAATTGCTAATAGCCCGATGTTGCTTTGATTGAAGCTTGAACTGAACTTAAACATTGCTGTTCAAACGCTGGATTATTTAATGCTTCTGATAGTTTTATGACGTTAAGGTAACCCTTTCTCATTCTTTAACTTTTTGCTTTAGTGATCTTTTCCGTTGGCCTAATCGTCTTGCAAAGAGTGTGTGTGGTGATAGGTAGCAAGTACTAGCTGATCAAGGTTACCTTCTTCTTGTCTCTCGATGTCGAAATTCTAATGATGTGGAAGAAGTTGTTCGAGCTCTTGAAAATATTCTTAAAGTTAAATTGTTTGCAACTTATTTGCCTGATTTGATGGAAAACAACTTACTGAAGGGACCTTTCACATTGTTTCAACGTTTGGTATGCAACGTATGCTCGTCCTTTCCTGCGAAGCTTGGCGTTGCAATGAGCCGATTTCAATGGTTGGTAAAATTGGATGTGGTAAAACGACGGCTGCTCAACTTCTCTCTGATGGCAAACTTTTATGTATAAATTGTCAAGAACGTACTGAAACATCAGATCTTCTTGATTCTATTCGACCAAATGCTAATGGTAGCTTCTTCTGGCTAGATGGCGTTGTTGTACAATCAAATTTTTTGGTATTGAAATGATTCTTCCTAAAGCAAATTTGTTCTTTGATGAGGAAAATGGTATCTGTTTTGGCCAAAAGAAGTTCAGTTTATAGTCAAGGATACTCCAAATTTGTCTTTAAGCAATATTTTACTTTTGTCATCTCAATAAACATGAAATGGCTTTATTTTTGACAATTTTGAACTAAAATCTATCAACTTATAACATCAATCCATAACTAACGGTAAACGCATTTCATGATGGAAACGCCTGAAGCAACGTATCTGTAACATGAAACTCAGCCGCTGAAGAGCGTTACAGATGCCACCTTTTCATCCAAGTGTCCGGCTGAGTCGTTTCTTAACGGCGAAACACTTGGTTGTTCTTTATTTGTATTATTTTTTTGTTTCTATGTTGTCTGCCTCCAACTAAACCTTTAACATACACAGAAAGCATGCATAAAATTAGGTATTTCAATTTTGATCGTTTCTTTTGAAACTTAAAACTTTTAATAACCGAGTCATAATTAAACAAATTAAAAATGGATTGGTACGATTTGCGTGTGGAAATTATTTGCAACTTTAGTCATCATTTGCAATTATGAAAGATCTTGGAAAAATCATCCCATTAATTTTTTGAAAGCAATTGCTTTACCTTTGATACATCTTATAAAAGTTCCTCTTATTTTTATTTTATCCCAAACTAAAGACTTAGAAATCGTTGTTTCAACAAGTGTTCGCTAATTTTTAACACACAAAAATTGAAACATCATAAAACAAAATTATTAGAGATCGTATCATTTTTTTGAGCAAAAAAAAATCAAAGCAATCAATGATTTTGGCATTTAGAGTTCGAAACTTCGAACGCGAGAGTCAACTTCGAAGCAACGATCGAAAAAAAAACTTATTTTTGATTGTTTTTGAACGACCTTCCCTTCCCTTTTTTTCCTCCCTTTTTTAGAATGTCATTATGACGAAAATTTGTGTCATCAAAAAAGTTGAATTACAGATTTGAGATTTTTACCAAAACTGTAAAAGGTGAAGCTTTAAAGCTCAACGAGACCTATAATAATTATAAAACAAAAACAAAAAATTTAGCAAATTTGTTATTCGATGACAATAATAATTCGAAAATATGATAGTCAAATGTCATCATTTTCGGATAATTATTGTCATCGAATAACAAATTTGCTAAATTTTTTGTTTTTGTTTTGCGATTATTATAGAATCTCGCTGAGCTTTAAAGTTTTGCCTTTTACAGGTTTGGTAAAATCTAAAATATGTAATTCTAATTTTTTTGATAACATGAATATTCGAAGTGATGACATTCGACAACCCTAAATCCCTCCCAACTCGTGTATGCTGCCTAAGATGGATGAAGATGTTTGATTATGAATGTAAGTTTTTTTTCTTTCGGTGTGGACCGTAAACCAAAGGTGTGGACCTTAAACCAAACAAAAAACACAAAAAAAACATTCGCCATCTTTTTTTCTTTTGGTGTGGAGGATGCTTGATTATGAGCTAATCCAAACTAAAAATTTACTAACTTTTCTTTTGGTGTGGAGGATGCTTGATTATGAGCTAATCCAAACTAAAAATTTACTAACTTTTCTTTTGGTGTGGAGGATGCTTGATTATGAGCTAATCCAAACTAAAAATTTACTAACTTTTCTTTTGGTGTGGAGGATGCTTGATTATGAGCTAATCCAAACTAAAAATTTACTAACTTTTCTTTCAGGTTGGAGGATGCTTGATTATGAGCTAATCCGATCTCGATGGGTCGGAGGATGTTTGATTATGAACTAATCCGATCCATTAGGGGTTTGTTTTGCGCAAGCATTGTTCCCTGTTTAAAAAACCAAACCCTCTAGAAGCTGGAAACCTTGACGTGGTTAGAGGGCTCACTATCAAGTGTCTAATTTGATAAACCAATATCCAGTATAACAAAACAAAATTGCTTATTATTGAGAGAGAGAGAGAGAAAATATTTTTTTATAGAATTTCTTTAAACTGATATACGTTAGAAGCATAAAAGAAAGTAAGGTGAACAAAATTTCAAAAGAATAATCTTTGGTTTTAACCATGGAAAATTAATAAACCAAATGTATCTCCATAAAAACTTTCTCAGATTTTTGGTATTATCGCCATTTTATTATGTTATAAAATATATCGTTAGTATCCTCATTTCTCAAATCTCATGTGACATGCGTCGCGTTGGAGCTAATCTCGAAAGGTATCTTAGTCAACAACAAAAAATTATCTCCACTTTTGGCATAAAAAAGTTCGTTTTATTGTTCCACAAATCAAGCTTCATGTCGATTTGATCAAACTGCTATTGAATAAAATATGCTTGAACACTTCAAAAATGAGAATTTGAATATTTTAGTTGCTACATCAATTGCTGAAAAAGGCAAGATCGAAAATTCATTTTCTTTTTTTAGACCTCAATAAATAAATTGTGTATTTAGGCCTTGATGTTGCTGCTTGCAATTTAATTGTAAAATACAACAGTGTTGGACCAAGAAATCTCTTACCCAACGAAAAGGTCGAGCTATAGCTAAAAAATAGTCGAGCCGTTCTTCTTGCACTCGATGAAACAACTATGAGCCGAGAATTTGATAATGTTAGAAAAGAATTTATGATGAATGTTTGTAGTATTAAAGACCTTCAAAATTAATCCGAAATTGAACTTCAAAGACTTGTATGTATCTTCTTCTGATATTAGCGGTTTTTAATTTTATCATGTGACATAAACCTCAACAGTGGATGAACATCGCAATTTTACTATTGGTTTTGAATCTTAACATCAATCCTCAAAACTGGAGAAATAACCTTGTTTGAAATTCAATATTTAAATGGTTGAAAAAATGTTAAAGCAAAGAACAAACAAACTGATGTTTTAGCTTTCTTCTTATCTTCTTATTACAATTGCAAAAGCTTGTATGTTTATAACATAATATAATCCTCATTTACTACGAAAATGAACGGAAAACAAACAATCTTACTAACATTTATTAAAATCAACAAACAATAATACAAATAAAAAATGACCAAGTGTTTCGCCGTTAAAAACAAGAAACGACTCAGCCGGACACTTGGATGAAATGGTGGCATCTGTAACGCTCTTCAGCGGCTGAGTTTCATGTTACAGGCCTTTTCACACCATTAATGGATACAATTCCTTGTCAAACCTGAAAACAGAAAGTGAAAATTAATGACCAAAAAAAGAATACGTAGGACCTTCAAATGTAACATTCATTTCTTGAATACTTCACCAGAATAATAATATCTTGAAGCATTACAAAAATCACATTAGGTCGTTTTATTTTGATTGAATTGAAGATTATCCAAAAGTGAAGGAATGAGGTGTGTCTTGAGCATCCGTAGTTGAAGTAAATTCAAATAACATTTGTACAGTTTGCCCAAATTTGGAAATAGCGATTTGTCCAAATTCAAGCTGTTGAAAAGCTTTTCAATCAAGCAAACACTTTGACATGTAATCGAGAAATACAATTTGTTAATTAAGTAAAGGATAATAAAACTTACCTCACCCATACGGTTTTCAAGCATGCTTTGTGAATCATCAATAGTAACCATAATTTGGAAATATCGTTGTTGTTTCTTAGTTCTTCTTAGCCAAATCCGATTTTTTCGATAGTCACTAGCGATGTAAGAGACAAGACGACACATATTTAATCTTTTACCAGTACAGTAATCACCTCTGAAATCAAAACATTATAGCAAATTAAAGGAATTAATAAAACATACTGTAAACGATTTGCAGAGCGTGGTTCAAGAATTTGACGCAAATTTTCCGCTAATTCAGACGCTCGCCCTGTGGATCAGCTTCTTCATCGGAAGCATCTTTATCAAATGGATTATCAGCTGATGGTTCTTCATCGGGCCCTTCGTTGTCGTTTTCACATTTTTCATTTTCTTCGTTGTCAAGGTTTTCCAAATCTGCTGCGAAATCATCTTCCATTTCCAAGGGAGTTTCTGAATCTTTTGGCTTTTGTTGCGGTTCTTGATTTTCATTGGTAGCGTTTTCTTCTTCGTCCTAAATGTAAAAGATTACTTCAAATGTAATAAAGGCTATAAAAACAAACAAACCATTAAATCATCAACTTGTCCAGTTTCTTCAATTTGTTCAGAAACATCTTTCATTCCTTGACCTTCACCCATGCCAGCATTTTCTCCTCAAACATCCTCGATTTCTTTGCCTTGACCACCTTCGCTTTCTTCTTTCTTTGGAATTGAGTTGACTAAACCTTTCTGCAAGATTTGAGAAGATATATGACCGAAATGAACATAGAATGCTGCAATCCAGTTAGCAAATTGAATGAGAATTGATTGCACAAGCTCAAGAGTTTCCAAGATTTCGGTTGTAAGCGCTCCAGTTGATTGGTAAATAAACATTTGTTCGCACTTTTCTTTACGATATAAGATCATCGGAAGCATAAACTAATCCAGCGTTTAAACAGAAATGTTTAATTTCAGTTCAAGCTTCAATCAAAGCAACATCGGGCTATTAGCAATTCCCACATCTTGCGTAAACAATTTGAGTAATTTCTTCAAAAGGCGGATGATCAAATCGAAGAATGATAAAACGATGTAAAAAGCACGTGAGTCTTTTACGACCAGCGTAAGTGCCAACAGGATTTTGTGGAGCAAAAAGACGAAATCGAAGATGAGCTTTAACAACAAGATTTCGTTCAGCAACAAACAGTTCACGATTATCGTCTAATAGCTAAAAAACAATAACAATAAATAATAATAATAATAATAATAATAATAAACTTACTCTATTAAGAGCTTCAAGAACTTTTACCGGAGCAAGATTCAATTCATCAAGAATAACCCAATGACCTTGTCGAACAGCATGAAAGAGAACACCTTCCACCAAAGTAAATTTTCCGTTTTCATCAGGTGCATAGCAGCCAATGTATTCTTGAACATCAGTAAGTTCATGATAGTTGGTTGATACGATGTACAATATTTCCAGTTACCAAAGCAAGATCCATAATCATCGATGTTTTACCTAAAAATAAGATAATTTTTATTTCTTTGAATTAAGTCAAATAATTTCAAACGTACCAGCCGATGTTTCACCTTCAAGTAAAACTGGAAATCTTCCACTAGTAACTGCTCTAGCCAATCTTCCCAAATTTTGTCTAATTGATTCGGTGTAAACATAATGAGGATCATTTTTAGGAGAGTTATCACCACGTTCAATATAAGATCCTTCAACCAAGCTAAAAGAAACTTTGATGAAAATTTAGAAGAAAGAAAACAACATACTTTTTTTGCCATCAAGTGGTGCACGCACAACTCCAGTTGGTACTCCTTCAAAATATTTGGATGAAAACTTGCTAAATTTAACCGTTGCATCAACATCAAGATCGCTTCCAATAGCCAAAGATACGTCTTCATAAAGTGAACGATAAGGATTTCCATAAAGATTATCACCGAAACATTAATGCGATGAAGACGTGAAACTTCAGGCATAGCAAGAAAATCACAGAGTTTCATTCCAACGAAGAAATTATCATCAGGTTTGAACAATGGCGAAAGTTCCTTCGAATTCTTAGGATGTTGCATTTTTGCTTCACGAACATGTTTTTCAATATTTGGAGAAGTCATAGTACATCCATCAATCAGAAGAGCTATCAAACATGTTGCTATAGTCAAAATTCTTCGTTGTTCCATTGAAAGCATTGGAAGTGTTGAAAATTTGAGTAAATGATCGTCGTTAGTTGAATTCATAGCAGCTGGATAATTAGCCTTTGAAATTTGTTGTTTGTTATCTGAAAATTAAAAGTTTAATAATAGGGTGAAAAAGGCTGGAAACGCAATAAATGTGTTAAAAAAAATATCCAACAATGACGAAGACAAACAAAAAACGGCAATGATTATAAAAAACCTTCAAACTTCAAAAAAGCTCAAAGTTTTTGAAAATTGCTTTGGTTTTTTTTCGCGATGAGAGGCAGAAGCACACGATTATGTTAATTACAGGATGAGTTCAATCTTGTCTTACCAATTTCATCTTGCAAAAAAATTGATTAAGAGTTTCGATATATTTTCTTTATTATCCCAAAATAAAACTTTTAAAGAGAACCAATTTTTACTAACTTTGCAACATAAATGTGAGGATGTGTTTCCAGATTCTAATCTTATTGGTAAATTCTTTTCAGCTTAAATCAATTTGATGAATGTTATAAAAGACCATCAGAGTTATTATTTTTATAGAACAACAAAAAATTGAAAAAAATAAATAAGCTTTAGCAGCAAAAGAGGATTGGTGGTACCACAATAAATCCCCAATTTTATCGAGAAATTTGTTCTAATTTAAACAAAAAAAACATTATTTCCGCTTTTTCTTTGCTTTCTCCTTTCTAATCCTGACTCAAAAGAAGAAGATTATCTTCAAAAAATTTATAAACTCGAAAAAGGGTAAATTAAACTACAGTAAAAACTTACTTCCTTTATAAGAAGATGAAGCATCGAGCGAAAACCCCTTATTAAACAAAATTTTCCTACACCATTTTACTACGAAGAGGATGTTAAATTCCACGCTTGTTGGGAAAGCACATTCACCAAAGCATCAACATCATGGCTCATCAAATTTGGCATTTATTGTACCTAGCATGCCTCCTTCAATACCAGAAAATTTTAATATTAGTAAGGAAGTGGCAAAAATATCAAATAATCAAATTAATAACTGTAACAGTGCACCTTTAAAACGCTCCTGAAATTCCAATACGAGTTGCACATTTACATAAACCAACAAATTAGTTTAAAAAAGATATTTCGATGAAAGATTATCAAAGCGCGGATTCTCTAAGCATCCCAAATACAACAATATCAAAAACTATAGACTTACTTGCTAAAAACAAAACCACCAACGATAACAGCAAATCGTTTGACATCATGATTTTGATCAGTAGCAACTTTAGCAAGAAGACGACGAACAATATCAGCTTTACCACTTCCAGTATAAGCCATAGCAAGCATACATACAACAGTTTGTCGAAGAACAGCATTTGATTTAGCTTCTAAAAGCTCGTTGACCCAATGTTTAACATCTTCCATCCGACCATAAGCAAGAAGAGAAAGTCCAGTTCGAAAGCCTCTTTGAATTTTGACATGAACGGGGTGTCGCTAATATAATGAATCATTTCACAGAACGCGGTATTATCGAAACTGGTAGCCATTACAAGACCCATGACAGTACCAACAGCTTCACCAACAACGACATCATCTTGATAAAGAATTTTACGAAGTTGAGCATAACCATCTTGATTATATGTTCCAAGCGCGGCGACACCAAGTCCTAAGCAAGCACCATGACGAAGAGAAGCGGCTGTAGCACTAGCAAATTGATTTTGAAGATAATCGATGACATGAGCACTATCATGATTGGCTTCGTTGAAAAATGATTGAACATCGTTGATATTTCCCAAAAATTGGAGTTTGATATGCTACTTGTTCTCTAAAATTCCAAAATATTAGATGATAGAAAGCAATAAAACAAAAGTAAGAATGTCACCATAAATAAGTATGATATCACAAGCAATCCAAATGAATAATTGATATTCAGAAATTTTGTCGGAGGCGGAAGCAAGTGAACATAATGAAATCGCAGCAAAAGATGTAGTTGAAAAATGGAAACACTTCTAAAATTAAATGAAAGCAACCAACAAAACTTCGACAGACGTAACATGAGCAGTCTAAAAATTTTAACAATTGATTAATTAAACACGATGAAATGTGTTTACCGTTAGTTGTGAATTGATGTTATAAGTTGCTACATTTGAGTTCAAAATCGTAAAAATGAAACCATTTCTTTTGATGAATTCTGTCCATGGTTAAATCGATACAAAACTTCCAAATGTTGCAACGGAGCTTCAGGAAAATGACCGATGAAGCTTTCATTAAATCTTTTATGTTTAATAATAACATAAAATTTCAACAAATTCTGTAAACCATTGACAAAAAAATCTAAAGACATTTTTTGAGGTGGATGACGATGTTTGGCTTTGAGATAAGATGCTTGAACTTCCGAGACCATTGCTTTCTACGAAAGATAATCCATTTCATCTTGTAAAGGTCGAACAGCACAAACAGCATTCAAAGGGTTTATGAAATCAGTGGTTTGAGTAACAGACGACGTTCCAATAATATTAATGAATTTATCCATTCCAACCGCGATTTTTCGATTGCTTTTAAACAATTCATAGGTAAAGACGAGAGACGCCGACAAGCTCGAATCAAATCACTAAAAAGATAAACACGTATAAAGATAAGTACAGTAAACACATACTTTGCATTCAAATCACGATCGATAATACTATCAGCCAACATCAAACGAGAAACTTCAACGAAAATATTCAGCAACTTTTCAGCAACAGATGATAAAGAGGGGAGTTTATGTTGAATAATTTTTCTTAATTCATCATTTGACAATGGTTGTTAGTTTATTCTCATGGGATGACTTCTAACAAGTTCAGAAGAATCCGAATGGTTGTTTTCTGTTCGCATTGTTGCAACGATACTTGCTTCTGGATGAAAAGAATTGACACTACCATCAGAACGAAGTGGAGCATTCCAAGATTTATTCATCAAACATAAAGATGAAACCATTTCCGTCGTAGCTGAATCAATATCTTCAAGTAAAATAAGGCATCTTTTTGTAACAGCCTAAACAAAAAAAGTAAATGAGAATACTAAAAAGACAAAAACAAACTTTTGAAAACACAGATGGCTCCCATATAAATTCACCAGGTACTTCGGTACATTGATAGCAGCCAAAAAAAGACTAAAATAAAAAAGTAAGTTATATTTTATTAGTAATAACACGACCAACCTTGGCAGCATCATCAATTTAATCACTTCGCTGGAGAGTAACGATGAGCATGTTCCATTCTTTAGCAATTCGTTTAACTCAAGTAGTTTTTCCACATTCAACAGTTCCCTAAAATTTTATTATATCATTAACTGGAAAAATAAACAGAAACTTACTTCAACAAAAACTAATTTCTTTTCTATCAATAAATCCTGATAAAAGGATAGCAGCAGCATCTTTGTGAAGTTCATCAGGGAATAAATATTCTTCACTTTCACGAAGCCTTTTAACTTCAGAAGGCACATCTTCTTTAGATTGCGTTGGTTTACGTTTGCGACCCATATTTAAAGTTAAAAAAGTATGTATGTAATAATTTTATGAGAATAAAAATATTATAATAAACGCGACGAGGTTTTAGAAAACAGAGATTAAAATTTTTCTTTCATTTCACAAAATTTTTTGGAGGCTCGAGAAAAATTACAAAGTGTTCATTTTGCCAAAACGTGAAACATTGATTTTAGGAAGCAAGCATTTTTTTAGTTGATGAAGTTGAGAAAGAAAATAGGATCTTTTTTGTTACACAAATTTTTACGTGTATGCGTAAAGTTTATTTTGGGATTAAAATAAGAAGAAGCGAAATTTGATATAAATTTAATGATAGAGATTTTTGGTTTATCATTAAAGGTTGTAAACAAACATTTTAGTTGATTTGTTTACCCATAAATCGGTTTTATCAATTAATTCCTTTAATCAATTCTAACAAAAGCTTTTTCAAAATAGCTACTGCTGGCTGCTTTTTCATTTCTTTCATCAATGCGCAAAAAGTTTTTTTCAATTAAAAAAAATATATTTTTCCCTTTCTCGTTATCCGGCAGGTTGTGTCGTAAAAGATTTTTGACATTGAGGATCCGTTTTCCTAAATCACTTCTTTTTGCAACAACTTTTAAAGTCCAATCCATATCTCAGTGGATATAATAGCATTCAAATAATTTTTAGTTTCAAAACCAAAGTTTAACTTTTTAATTTTATAAGTTTATTATTGCTTGAAAAAGAATGAAATTCTATTTCTCACATTTTTTTTTAAAAACATTTTTGTATAAAAATATTTTTAATCAAGCCATAATTTTTTCTTTGCTAATATTCATTCAAAAGAAAGATAAATAAAAATAAATTGTAAAAAATTGTACAAGAATCAATATAGTCAAAAACATAATTCATTTTTTGGTTGAGGCTTGCAAACATGTCCCGTTGTATTCAATTCAATAAACTCTTCTTTAGTTTCTTCATTTTGTCTAATTTTTGCCGCTACATGAGTTTTAGTTTTTCGATATTCATAACATACATAAGTTTTTCCATTTGCCCAATAAAAATAAGAGTAAAATAAATTTGCGCTGCCACTTGAAGAATTTTTTACAATCTAACGACCTTTTTCATTATTTGTTCTTTCACATTTTTCAAAAAAATAATTTGGTTTTTTAACAATTTTGATTTCAGAAGAAAATGGTTTATATTTAATCATTTTACAAATATGTTCATTATCGCTAAGTCTCAAATATTCTTTTCCATCATCATTTTGTAAAAGTTTTGCATGAACGTTCGCTTTTAAAATTTTACATTTTAAACAAAATTTATCTTTCCACACGGAATGAATTTTGAATGGCTTTTATATTTGAATAACATGTCACTGGAGTGAATGAAATAATTAACATTGAATTTCATTATTGCTTTTTTCTTTTAACCATGCGCAATTTTCCGAATCGATGTATGCGAACGTTGCTGTAAAATTAGATATCCTTTATGTATTACAAAAAAATCGAAAATGGCTTACTTGAGCACAATGTTGTATTACCATTCGGGAAGCAACCACCTGTACTGGTAATACCGAATTGAAGAAAACCATCACAGGGTGTATTAACAAAAAATAAACTTGAAGATACACAATTTTTTTGAATTTGAAACATCATATCTTCAAATTCCATGGATATTTGATTTAGTTAATTTATCTCGACCCTTTTTACTTTTATTTTTTTGTGAACAAATTCGATCAAGTTTTTATAATTTATTTTATAAAGAAAAAATCAAAGTATTTGAGCCATCAATTATGCCAACAACAACAATGATGAATATTGGAAAACAAAAAACTGTGAGAATTAATCCCATTGTTACTAAACATTAACCAAATCATTGTGTGTTTGTACGTTTAATAACCCAACTTCAAACCAAATTTGTGTATGATTGGTAACGTAAACATTTTTTTGTTAATAATAAATAAAGTAAATAAAAAGCATTTACTGAATTCTCCATTAAATCACTCTTAAAAGTTTGAATTGCATCATAAAACTTCTGAAGATTAATAGTGCTACAAAAAATTTTAAAAATGTATCAGCAAAATAAAGGGGTTTTCCTAATTATAAAAAAAGGATCAAAGTTTGCTTTCTGGTAAAAATATGCTAAAAAATTTTGAAATCAAGAAACTCCAAATAAAAAAAGCGAGAGAAAGAAAGAAACCTCTTCAATAAATAAATTGTGTATTTAGGCCTTGAAGTTGCTGTTTGCAATTTAATTATAAAATACAACAGTGATGGATCAGAGAAATCTCTTACCCAAAGAAAAGGTCGAGCTAGAGCTAAAAATATCCAAGCCTTTCTTCTTGCACTCGATGAAAAAACAATAAGCCGAGAATTTGATAATGTTAGAAAAGAATTTATGATTAATGTTTGTAGTATAAAAGAACTTCAAAATGAATCCAAAATTGAACTTCAGTGACTTGCATGTATCTTTTTTCTGATATTAGCGTTTTTTAATTTTATCATGGGACATAAACCTCAACAGTGGATGAACATCGCAATTTTACTATCGATTTTGAATCTTAACATCAATCCTAAACTCAAGAAATAACCTTGTTTGAAATTCAATATTTCCTATGCTTAAATGGTTGAAAAAAATGTTAAAGCAAAGAACAAACAAAAAAAAAGATGTTTTAGCTTTCTTCTTATTACAATTGCAAAAGCTTGTATGTACTTTTATAACAAAGTCTAATCCTCATTAAGTACGAAAATGAACAAAAAAACAAACAATTTTACTAATATTTATTAATATCAACAGACAAAAAATACAAATAAAGAAAGGCCAAGTGTTTCGCCGTTAAGAAACGATTCAGCCGGACACTTGGATGAAATGGTGGCAACTGTAACGCTCTTCAGCGGCTGAGTTTCATGTTACAGGCCTTTTCACATCATTATTTGATACATCTTCGCTGTCAAACCTGAAAACAGATAGTGAAATTTAATGAACAAAAAAGGGAATACATTGAAACCTTCACCATTCAAAAGAAATACTTCCATCTGGTTTAGAAATAGGTACATCGTGTTCAAACAAATCAGGAAGGTAGGTTTGATCGCTCAAATTCAAACGCACAAGTTGATGGTCCGTTACTTTATCTAACGCAACAATAAGATTGGATTTACCAGCATCAGGACTTCCTTCAAGCATGATGGGTTTTTCAAGTAAGAGTGCTCGAATAACTCCAAGAGCATTTCGTTCGGTAGTAGGAGATGAAAACGAATAACGTTGTATGTTTTCTGCTGCAAAGCTTCCAAGTTCAACAGTAAATCCAACAAAAATAACAGAATTTTCTTTTTCAATAGTTTCCAGCTCCACAACAGTAATTATTTGATGTTTTTTAGCAATAGATAAAACCTAAAAGCAATCATAATTTCTAGGTTTTACACAATAACAAAATATTTACCATTTGATGACATTTCTTTTTTAACTTCAAAGGATTGTAAGAAGTTCGAGCAGGAAGAACACCCATTGAATCAAAAACAAATCCAGTGAGGGAATTAGCAAAGCGCTATGAATCGAAAGTTCAGCCATAGTTTTACAAGGAACGAAAAGATCAGCAGCAGCAATGATATCACGAATTGAGAAAACAGTAGGGAAGATGATCGAAAACTTTTCGGTAAAATTAATAAAGAATTCAACAACTCCATTAATAACATGTCTCACTTCTTCGTCAACTGTGTGACCCAATATTGTAACTCTTCCAACAATAATCTTTTTGATGTCTTCAACAGGATGATCACAGCTGCACCAAATTACGGTAAAACGATTTCTGAGTGACTTCGTCAGTTCTTTTTTGCCATAATCAGTACCAGGATTCATTGTTGTAACAACTTGAAAACCAATTAGACGAACAATATCAGCTTTACCAATTACAGAGTAAGCCATAGCAAGCCAAATTCAAAAAATTACAATTGTTTTTAATAAGTATTAATTATGAGAAAGAAAAAAGAAATTTTGGCATATCATCTTCACTTTATGGAAAATCACGAAAGGTTTTTACTGGTTCTCGAAGATTTAAACTTTCTTATTCTCAATTTTCAAATACTTCATCTCATGTTCATTATTTTTGAAGCTACACCATCACCTCCAATATTTTGAAACCTTTATTTTGTTATAGTTTTTTTTCGTTTATTGTTGTTTTGTATGTGCATATTTTCTTATCTTTATTTGTATGTATTCATTTTCCTTATTTTGTTTGTTAGCTTTTTATAAAACTTTTTTTTTTTCTTGCTTTTTCTTTACTATGTTAATGTGAAATGGGTTGAAGTGAATATGCTATGGAAAATAATAATCTTGCCTTTATGGATACTATGTTTTCCTCCATTCATGCTTTGTTATAGCTGCTTTAGCATCTTATAGTTCTTGTTTGGCGGCTGCTGGTAGATATAATTCAGTATTTTTGGGTTGATTGGTGAGTTCCACCAAGTTTGAGGTTTCCAATTACTTTATTTTGCTTTCATGACCTGATATTTTGCTGTTCACATCTTTAACTCTTTGCTCCAAATATAATTTTTTAGTTTTTAATCATTGAAGTTGTATTCTCTCAGAAGTTGTTGGTTGCTCTTTGGGGAGCATTTTCAGCAGCTTGAAGCTTAATTTTCTCCATTTCGTTGGAAATGGCTTCTTTGTCATTTTCTAATTTAATAACGGCCGCTTTAGTATCTTCGAGTTCTTTAACCGAAGATTCAATTTCATTTTGAAGCTTTGAAATATCTGTTTCATAGTTTTCTTGAAACTGCTTTAATTTTTCTTCTTTTTCATTTTATCTGCTTCAAAGTTTCTGGCTCGTTGATCTGCCGAAAGTTGCTCAAGTTAAATTTTTTTCCATTCTTCAAGATTTTTTTATATAGTAAATTTTTAACAAACTCAACAAACAAAAAATATTATTAAAACAAGTAAATAACAATAAATGTTACAAAGATTTTCGAGATGCAATTTCTTCACGATGTCGAGCTTTATACCGTTCAATCGCAATCAGCAAATCACTAAGTATTTGCATTTCAGGTAATACAGATTTTTCCGCAAATGGATTTAAAGCAGTTCGTTGAAAAGTTTCTTTAGTTCGCTCAAATTTTCCATGAAATAATTGTTCAATTAATTTAGAATCATTGGTTGCTGCAAAACTCCATAAAATCGTTGGATTCAAGCATAATTCTGTGGATAATAACCATTCATTCATAGCTTTAGCAACTTCAGCTCTAATTTGTGGACATCCATCTTGAAGCCATACAATTGCTTTAGACATAAATTCATCATAAATTTTTGAATTTCGATGAGTTGTAGCTGTGGTTAACCAAATTCTAATAGCTTTAAGGCGGATTTCATCTTCATAAGAAGCTGAAGCTTCATCAAAAAATAATTTAACTCTTTCAATTTCTTTTTTAGTTAACTTTTTTTCGGCTCGTAAATAAGTAAAGCACTCCATTAAAGCAAAATATATTTCAGATAATGGTGGCTGTGAATCTAAAAGACTTTCGATGGTTGGAATTATTTCTTCATCGAGATAATCATGATTCATTGTTAAAGGTTGAAGAACCTAAAATAATTTTTTAGAATTATTAGATTTTGTTATTTCGAAAGGCGATAGCTAATCCAAGATTCACCAAAGTAACTTTTTAATTTGAATGAAGCTGCAAACAATGACCGTTATCTTACCCTTAAAATATCTTCATCACTTTTAACTTCAGCCAAATCTTTATAAAGTTGATCCAAAAGTTTTACATTTAATTCATTTGCAAGATTATAACATTCAAGCCGAAAATTCAAAGGTAATTTATCTTTTCTTTCTTCCCATAAATTTTGATGAGTTACAAATAAATCTGCAAAACCACTAAATGATAGCTGCTTTTCATTTGAAAATGTATCATTTTGTAACATTTCAATTCCCAAATTTGCAATCATTTGTAAATCATTTTCATTTGCAAGACTTTTTGCTGCAATAAAAAAATAATAAAGGGTTATATCAGCTAACGATTGAACGTCGATAATTTCCCATAAAGCTTGAAAAAATTGTTGGAGGCAATCTATGATAGGTTCAGGAATATCTCCACCATGTCGCTCAAGACATAAATTTAAAAGTAATAAACATCCATCGATAGCATTATTAGAACTTTTAATTACATTCAATCTATTAGAATCTGAAAGCCATTGAACAATTGAAACAAATTCACATTCTTGACTTGTTGTAATTAATGCAACAGCAGATAATTCACGAATTTTTTGCCCTTTTGATTGAAGTAATATTCTAATTAGATATGGATGAAATACGCTCAATTGATAATCAGCTGCATTGGATGGAGTTACATGTGTCAACATCGTTAATAAAGGATACATATGAAATTCATTTCGCGGGTTTGGTTTATCTTCCACATAACTTTGAAATAACTCTTTCATGGTTTTATAAAGGGATGGAAGTTGAATAAATACATCATTGGAAGGTTTAGTACATCGTTGAGAAATAAATAATGATTTTTGACTTTTATTTGGTGAACCAAACATTCGACGAATAACTGCATTAAATAAACGAGAAATAGTATTTCGAATTGGCCAATGATCTGTAAAACTAATAGTCGAAGATTCGACTTCAGGTGGTTCACAAAAGCATAAAAGAAATGCAGGAGTAAGAAATTGTTTGACCACATGAGAAAGGTCTGAACATTCAAATATTGCAACAAGGCAATTAATTGTGTGAATTCTGCAAAAGTAAAAGTTAATAAAAATATAAAAATTTTTCTAAAACTCACATCATTGATGGATCTTGAGAGTTTATTGCGAACATTCTTTCCAATGTTTTAGCAAACTCAGATCGATTATTTTTCTTTGGTTCTGTTGTAAGAATAGCAACAAATAAAGGTGGAATGCCTGCGCTTCGACGAGTTTCACATATTCCTAATGCTTCATCTGCGCCTTCCAAAGATCGAATAAGTTTATCTAAAACTTTTATAGGTGAATCAACCATAGAATAATCATATGGTAAATTTTTTGAATCTTCAAGTTTCCATAATATTGAACAAACTATTTGGAAGGTTAATGCAGCGCTTTCAAATGCCCCACAATGTCGACATTCCGTTAATTGGGTCCAAAGATAATCAATTAAATTTTGTAGTAAATTTGGTGGAAGTAATTTCATTCCAACTTTAGATAACGATTGAGCTGGATCATTCTAAAATAAACAAAAAAAGCTTTAGCAACAAACAGTAAAGTTTCCATGCCGCAAACCTCAAAAGCATAATTAAAGAAATTTTTAAAAACTATTGAAATTTCTTTATGCGTTCTCCAACAATTAACAAGCAGTTGTTGAGCTTTCTTTGCTCTTTCGCTAGCTTTTTGTCCATCGATATCTTCCGAATGATCATCAGAATAATACCCTTCTGGTGCACAACTATGAACTACCGGGGAAACAAGTTTACCAACTGTAAGGCAAAGAGGTATCAAAGTTTTAGGAATATATGTTTCCCATGGTTCTATGTTTTTGCTGAAAAGAAAGAAAAACGCTTTAAGTTAATGAGAGCCAAGTTAAATAAAAAGCAGATTACAGTTGGTAATAAACTTTTGATTCAAAGAATCCATTAAGATAAATAATTAAATTTGTGAGTGATATGTGACCTCCAAGGTATTCTTCATTATGTTGTTGAATTTTTTGAATTTCTTTTTCAATTAAAATTTGAACATGTTTTATCATTGCTTGCAGATGTTGTTCACCTCCAGCATAAACATCCTTCCAAAAGCATCGAGCTTTATAATAATTATTTTTAAAATCCAATGGAATGTCTTCATAATGAGGTCTCTAAAAAATGGGATTAAATATGTGTAAAGTTAATAATGGGCCATTTTTACAAAAGCTCACTTTAATATTTTTAAATTGCAATTTTGAAAGAAGCTTTTCAGCAAGGCCTTGATTAATTTCATATTCATCATCTAATACTGCTTTTAATCGATCATAGCATTCTTGATTCAACCAACTTTGCATTTCCAATTCATCGTACATTAAATCTTAAAAAGTAATTGGGTTTAAAAAAAAGCTTTTTCTTTTGTGAAACGTTAAAGTGCAAAAATTAATAAATTCTCAACAGCAAGAAAAAACTGTAAACTAAATTAACGAAACTAACGAGTTCTTCTTACCTGCTGCACCATTTTTATATGAAGCTTCACTATCATGCATCATTTCAATCAAAAATAAAGCAGATAATTTTCTATTGAAATTTGATTCACGTCCAATTGAATCAAAAACAAAATCATGGATAAACTTTAAAAAATGTTTATGATTTTCTAAAAGTATTTCATTGCATGGACTTTCTTCATAAATTATCTTTTCAGTTTTTGTTGGAAATAATTCTGATGTTGCTAATTCATAAAATAAATCTCGATTTTCAGGTGTCATTTTCTTTTTAAGTTGCTTATAAGATTCCCGCATTCTTTGCATTAAAACTTTAAATTCTGCAACCATTTTTTGACGAATTCCTGGATTTTGTTCTGTCATATTTGATGTTATAAATAAACGAGCAAGAAGGAGTTCATCATATGAAAATGGTCGAGTTAAACGAGGATTTTGACAAATTAAATGCCATGCAAGCATTCGAACTTCAATATCATCAACTACCACCGCTTCAGCAAGAAGTTGAACATCCACACAATCATGCCAAGATAAAGCTGTGCTAGTTGGATTAAAAATGAAAAATTTTGTCATAGATAATACAACTTCAATCGCACGGATTGGATTTGCTGAAGCGTAAAAGTCATCATGAACATCTAAAACTCAAAAAAGTTAACCCCCAAATAAATAAATAAAAGAAAAAAATAAACGAAACTCAGTAAAATGATGGATTCATTATTTAAAATATTTCTTAATTCAACAGATTTAAACATTTTAGGTAATAATTTTGTTTGAATTGCTCGACGGATTTCTATTGTTCCATCCAGCAAGCATCGTCGCATTTCATTTAAATGCAATCCTAAACCTTTATCTTCACTTGCAAGTTTAATTCCGTGAAAAATAATTAAATCAGTAATCTAAAATTAACTCCACGAATTTATTGGGGCAAATATGATAAAATTAAATTTCTTACAGCTGATGTAAGCTCGTGAGCTCCAATTTTAGAATAAAATCTTGTCCAAATATCTTCATCAATTAAATCGCAATGAGTATGTTTCATAAATAAAATCTAAAAAATTTTTCTCAAATCAAAAAAAAAAGAAAAGAAATGGAAATAAAACTTACTAAAGCTCGAATGGTAAATTTTGTAGTTCGTTGAAGAAACATTTGACATAAACTTTCAAGCACATTTTCGCCATTTGAGCCATTAGCTTCAATTAAATTCAATTTGGATTGAATAAAATTATCTAATGTATCCAAAACGGTATGACAAACAATGGGAATTTGATCACGAATATATCGAGTTATATATTCTTTCATTAAAATTGCCAAGGTTAAATTATATTCCAAATTTTCTTCTCTAAAAATACAGAAAAGTAAGTTAGTTTCAAAATTAACAAAAATAAATAAATGATTACCGAAAGATTATAGCCAATCTTTTAACTGCCATGGATAAATCCAACAACCTTGTTGGAGTTCGTTGCCCTGGCTCATTTAGCTCTTCGAGAATGCTTTTAAAAACATAATCCCCCAAAAATATTTGATGATTTTCACAACATGATTTCTTCCATTCTTGATTAATCTTTTGATTTAAAAATCCAACCGATAAAGATACATTTAAAACCTGACATAATATTTGCTTTTGGTTTTTTTCATTGATATTATTACCCGTATTCTCATCATCAATGGAGGACATTCTAAAAATTAAATAGTTGGGGTTAGAAAAAATCAAAAAGACCCAAAATATTATTAGCAAATTAATGGTTCCACGTATAATTTATACAAACAAAAGAGAAAAGAAAATAAGGAAGGAAATATTTATATTGCTAACTAATTGCAACAATTTTTTTTTTGATCAAATTGGTTCCACTAATAATTTTTTTTCTTCAAGATAAAAACTTGTTTATTTTTTGTTTTTTGGTATTGCGTGACCTACGCTTTCATTTTGTTGATCTAAAAAAGCTTTAAGGGAGAAAATAATTTCTGGAAATGAAAAAGAAATTTTAGTTGTAATTACAATTTGAAAAAAACATTAATAATTACTTTGCATCATTTTATTCTTCGGTTAAAGCATTTTTTACCGTAAACAGTGCTACAAAAAAAGGTTTCATGCTTATGCGTTGATCTTTCTTGGATTAATATTCTAAAATTTTTAAAACACTGTAAATTAGGGTTGGATACATAACCGGTAAATTCATAGGTTAATTAGCATTGGTATGCGAATCAAAAACCTGTTGGGAATAATTTTAATATATTTAATTAAAAATATTTGAATCAAAAAATCCATATGTCTAATTCAAGACCTAATTCAAAACGAGATTCACTGATGTCTTCCTCTATGTTGTTGCACATAAGCACATTGGTATGTCTCTGGAACTCAGAAATTTTGAATTGCGACTATTTTTGTTCTTTTCCAAATATTTTTTATTTATTTTTTTTAACCGTAGAAATGTATGTCATTTTTAACTTCCTCTATTTTTTTAAATCTTTATAAAACAATTTTTGAGTACATTCTGTAGAGTAAATAATTACGCATCGATCTATACTATTTTTTCCTTCTATAGCCTTTTACAAAAAGCTATATGCCCTCTGCGGATAGAAACGGATAAAATCCGCAGATTTTGACACCAGTTGACTGTCGACATTGTAATTAAAAATCTGTTAACTTTTCCTTCCATCGATTTAATCAAACAATTTATTTATCCCAAATCTTTTAACAAAAAGTATGCAGGTTTGGATTAAATCAAATCGATTCAAAACTGGATTAAAATTGAAAGCATCTTAATTTCCACTTTTTGATTTTTGCCATCATTATTTTAATGTCCTTTAAAAATAAAAATAAAACAAATTTTTTTTCTAATCTTATAAGTTATAACTTCCATGATTATGCAATATATATTTTTTTTGCAGCGAAATATGTCTAAAATTTCAGAAACAACAAGTTCAACAACGATTAGATTCCCTCAAAAAAGTCATTGATGTCGTTGTTTTCTCAACTAGCTTAATTATGAGAATGTACGTTGTTTAATCGGTTGATTTTATTTTTAACGACTTTAATTTTCGAATTAAATCATTTCTTTAAGTCTTCCTGAAATTTTTGTTTGTTGTTTGTATATGCACAAAAAAAAGAGGGAAAAATATACCTAAGCTTTTTCTTCTTCTGTTGTTGTTGCAACTAAAATAAAAAAAGGCGTAGTTGCAAAAAAATAATTTTGATGATATCAAAAAATCAAATCAAAGTATAAACACAAAATCAAAAAGTCTGATTAAATTTTTTTTATTTATTTTTAGTCATCTTTAAAAAAGTCTATAAAACCAAACAGAAAAATCTGGACAAAGTGCATTTTTTTTAGTATCGTCTGCTTCCACAAAAAAGACGATGCAGCTAAATTTTTGTTTATTAGTAATCATTTTTGCTTGTTTTGTTAAAGCCAAACTTTCATCATTCAAATCTCAACCCTCAAATTCATTTTTTTTAAATCTCAAAAATTTGAAGCATCAGAGTCAAATTTTTGTGAATCACAATTAAAAGCATATCAAGATATTGCAGTTATATGGGATAATAGCTTCGATGATTTTAATTCTCATGACATTGCTCATTCAATTGCAAATATGATTGGTAATAAATTATTCGATGATACAGCATATGAATTTTATAATGATGGCGGTTATGGTTATGAACGAATGTTTCAAGTTACATATATTCCATTTCCACATACTTATAATTATGATTATCATGCATTACATGATTATAAATAGATAAATGGCGAAGATAATATTAATTATACTTTAACCATACAATTAAATGAAAGTTTAAGTGATAATTATCCTAAATATTCTGGAATTTCTGAGTAAGTAAGCTAGCATTAAAAATTTAATTTTTTCGTATCGCCACTGTTGTTTGAAGAGAACCCAAAAATGCGTGCTGTATCGCAAAAATCTTATTCTTTGAAAGTTAAAAGAAATTTGTACTTTTTTTTTGAAATTGGTTCCAAAAATTGCTGAAATTTTAATTAATTGTTTTTTTTTGGAAATCAGTTACGCCGCTAAAAAATTAAGACAAAAAAGAAATATTTGATAAAAGTTTCTGAAACGCCGCCATATGTGATTCTCCATTTTTAAAACCTTGAAAACAAACGCGTAAAGCAATCTAACAACTTCGATGCCTATCAAAGAAATATTTATTTTATTAACCCAATCAAAGTTAAAAATAAAAAAAGAGCCCTTCTTTTTAGTGCTTTGGAATATCTTTGGAATTCCACAATTCAACAAAATCATCGAGTAAATGTAACAAATACTTTAATAATCCTTTCTAAATCTGATGAAGACGTAAATCAATCGCTTTATTGGACAAAAAAATTTATTGAAAATGGAATTGATATTATTACCATTGGAGTTGGATATGAAAATATTTCCAATCTTTATAAACTTTCATCAAATTCAAATTATTCTTTTCAAGTTGATCCAAATGATTCAAATTCGATTGAATTATTAAAAAGAAATATAAAAAATATTGTTGCAACATATTGTGATAGCACTTGCGATATGCCTACAGCTCCACCATGGTGTCCATTTAAAACCACTCCCATACCCACAGGAAATTATAATAATTGTTATGGAATAATTTTTGCCGGGGAAATGTCTTCATCGATAACATTGCAAGAAAAAAAGGATTTTTATACAGTAATTCTTCAATTAATTGGAAGTTTAATATATGCAAATAATTTTCAATTTGCAATAATTACATATGGATATAATATAAATCAAAATTTATTCTTTCAAAATTATGATGATTTTGTTTCCACGATTATTCAATTACAAAGTCAACTTCCTAATCCTAATAGTGGGTCCACTTACATCAAACCGTCAGTTCACTTTATTTATTTTTTTGGCGAAGCAACACCAAAGATTAATTTGTAATATATGTAATAAAGTAAATTATTTTTTAGTCCATTAGCTGCTGTTTATAATGCAATTCAATCAAATCCATATCAAAAATATATTGTATTTTTTATGGGTGAAATGGAGTAAGTTTTTTTAAACCACCAAAAAAATGATAATGAAATTTGCATATTTTTTTCATCACAAATATTTTATTTTATTTTCAGAGCTGTGATGGATCCAAATCCAGGTTTTACACTATCCAATCAAATTGCAGCCACAAATACAAATGTTTATGTTTTGGATTATAGTAAAGGTTTAATTCAAACTAGTTTATGGCCATATTTAACCAATAACATTCCCGATCGAATTGTTAGTGGAAATGGGGAAAGTGCATCAGAAATTTATAATTTCTTTAGTCAAACCATGGTTAAAATTATTAATAATGGACTTTGCTAAAAAAAATTTTAATCGTATTTTAATTTGAAAAAAATTTAATCTCCATTTTTTTCTTACAACTTTGGTTAGATAGTTCAGCCTTTTATTTGCCAAAGTGTTAATATTTTTTGTTTCAAGTATATTTTTTTTTTTCATATTTTTCTTGGTAGATATGATTGCTCGAAAAAGCTTTCTTTGACTAATATTTTTTCTTCCTTTTTTTTTCTTTCTCAAACCGTCTTGCTTTTTTACACCATCATTCAAATACTATTCATTAATATTTATGGTATCTCGTAAAATGGGAAAAATATTTTCAAGAAAGGCTCCAAACTTTGAATTACTCAAGGCTTTTTTGTTGCTGTAAAATTGCATTTTTTCTAATAATTATCATTTGAAATTTAGCTTTTTTTTTACCATAAAATTTTTTGTATTACTATTTTATGTCCAAATAAAGCTGTGTAATAATAATGTAAAAAATTTATAAGCAAAATGAAATTAGCTGATGACAAAAAATTAATTTAAAAAACAAAAAAACTTTTGAAGGAAACGAGAATTAAAATTTTTTTTATTTTCTTTCGTCAAAGAACTTTATAGTGTAGCTACATCCGATAAAATTTTTTTATCTTTCCTTGATTAATCATTTTTTATGCCTCAAAAAAATGTGTGCCATTTTTTTCAATTTTTTTAAAAAATTTTTCTATTTGAACAGATTTTTTCATTGTTTTCAAAAAATATTTCTGCTTCTTTTTCTTTGCGACAAATGTGAAGAAAAAAATGTTTATTCTAAGCTTTTTCGATGTAAAATGGCAAAAAAAAATTTTAAACCAACTCTGCAAGTTGTTTTTATTTTCTCCTTTTTTGGATTTTATATCGCCAAAAAAATGTAGTTTTTTTTAAATTCAATCGCTGTTGTAATTGCTTCTCTCTCATCAATCGATAAATGCAAGAAAATAAAAGAAAAGCGAAACATTTTTTCTTTTTTTTTCTTCAGTTTGCGATTTGTAATTTTTGCATATTTTTTATAGTTTTTTTTTTCTTTTTCTGTATAATTATTCTTTATGATCCAATACAAAATTGTGGTGAAATATTTGCCTGGCCCAGTACTTAAGTGCGTGAAGTTTTGATATGGTGAAATTGGATTCTCCTTCTCCATCGACAAGGATTCTTGTTACATGGGCCGAAAAAAATAAAATGGTCGAAAGGAACCACTGCATACTTGTTTGTACAAGAACGATGATTTGAAAAAAAATTTGTTATAAAGTTTGGCCTACACGCCGCAATTTTATAAATTAATTTTTGTTACATTTCAACCGTGTTTTTTTATTAGCAAATATACCAAAACTATGTACATTTTTTTTTAAAATACAGCGAAAAATTTAAATAAAAATCAGGATTAATTATTAACGTTAAAATAAAAAAGATCGCATTGCAGTGTAATTCCTTTAAAAAAAATTTGGTGTCTTTCTTTTTACTTATTTTTTTTCTTCCTAATTCGATGTCGATCAAAGAAGATGAACTCAACTAAAAATGATTGATTTATTGTAGTTTCATTTTGCTTCTTTTTTTATTTATTTATGTTTTGTGGTTTGAAAAATATTTTGATATTATTAAATTTTGGAGATAAAAAAAGTTTCTTGAGTGGTTTCATTAGCAACAACGACCTAAAAAAATTATAAAACGAAAAAATACAAACATAATGAAAAAATAAATTTTAAAAACTTTCTTATTTGGTCGCATTTTTGAAGATAAAATTTTCACACATTTTTTATTTTTATGTTTCATAGATATCGGTTGATGATTATAAGTGCCGCTGCGCGAGTATTGTCGACTTATTGAGTTGAGTGTTTTTTAGTTTTGTTTTTGTGTCGACCAAAAAAAAATTACATCTTTATTTATATTTATTTTTGATTGATGATAACATGATTTTTTCTATTTTTCTATTTTTTGTTTGTTGAAGGATTAGAGCCTTGCACAAATGTGACACAAGTTTCCTTTTCGAGTTTAATTGAAAACACTCGAAAACACACGATCGACATAAACTTTGTGTTTGATCAATTAAGTATTTAAAGAAACACTAAATGCGCAAAATTTTTTTATAAGTTTTAGATTGTTTTTGAATTGACTTTAATATTTTCTTTTGGATACTGCGCATTTTTTGTTTTTTGATTAAAAAATAAAGAAGTAGCAGGCGACGGCGATATGATTGGAATTTTCATATCTTTGATTTTCTTTGGATTATGTATATATAATTTTTATTGGAAGCGTAAAGGCCTTCCACCTGGGCCTATTCCAATTCCATTGCTTGGAAATATAGTGGATATTTATAAACATGGTTTAATTGGAGCAATGGAATATTGTCGAAAAAGTTATGGAGAAATTTTTACTATGTGGATGGGTGAACGACCTGTCGTCATTTTTAATGATTTTGATCAAATTCAAGAAGCCTTTGTAAAAAATGGTGATTTTTATTCTGGAAGGCCACAAAATGAAGTCTTTGCTGAAATTTTAAGAGGAGGAAATTATGGAATTATTATGACTGATGGACATGTTTGGCGCGAACACCGCCGATTTGCTTTACATGTTTTACGAAACTTTGGATTAGGAAAAAATTTAATGCAAGAACGAGTTTTAAATGAAGTTTCATGGTTTTTGGATGATTTAAAAATAAAAATGAAACAAGGTGAAAAAGAAATCAGCGTTCAAAATAGCATTGACATTGCTATTGGAAGCGTTATAAATGGACTCATATTTGGCTATGCTTTTCATGAAGTAAGTTTTAAAACAAAAAAAGAGCTAAAATTTTTGGGATGCTGGAAATTTGCATTTTTATAAAATAGAAACCAATGTTTTTTTTAGAAAAGTTTAAACGAATTTTATGAAATTAAAAATTTTATTAAAACATTTATTCGAATGGGCGGTGATCCTGTATTCAATGTATTAGCCAATGATAAAACCGGAATATTAAAGCATTTACCTATCTTTCGAGGAAAATGGAAAAAAGCTGAAATTCTTGGTGATGGAATGAAAGCATTCTTTTCTTCACAAATTAAAGAAAGACGAGCTAAAATTGATTTCACCGAAGATTCAGAACCAACTGATTATGTTGAAGCTTATTTGAGACAACAGAAAAAACTTGCTGGTGATAAAGAAGATTTATTCTCGTAAGTTGAGTATCGAATGGAAATTTTTATCTAAAAAAAATTTTTTTCGCTTCAACACCCGATTTTACATTTTGCCTAAAAAAATATTATTGGACCAACTTTTCGATTTTTTAAAAACCAATTTTAGCGATGGCCAGTTACTTGGATGCGTATTTGATATGTGGTTGGCTGGACAAGAAACCACTTCGAATACCCTTGCTTGGATGGTCCTTTACCTCATGACTAATCCCGAAACCCAAAAGAAACTCCATCAAGAACTAACTAAAGTTATTGGATCGGACCGAATGATAACTTTGGATGATAAAATGAATCTTCCATATGTAAATGCGGTGGTTGCTGAAACTCAGCGACTATGTAATTTAGTTCCAAATAATGTTCCACATCGAATTACACAATCCACAAATTTTCATGGTTTTAATCTTGAAGTTGATACAATTGTTATTCCTCAAGTTTCCACTGTGCTTTATGATGAAAAATATTTTCCTGAACCCCATAGTTTTAAACCTGAAAGATTTATTGATGCTAATGGAAAATTTCAAACCAAAGCAGAATTAATTCCATTCAGCATTGGTAAACGTGCATGTTTGGGTGAAGGATTAGCTCGATTGGAATTATATTTATTTGCTGCTAATTTATTTAATCGTTTTGAGGTACCTTAATTGCTTTTTTTTTACCCCAAAGTCCCCAATTTTTGACTATTTTCTAACAAAGAAAATTGTTAAAAAACTTTTTTGTGACTTTTGTAGTTATCATAATTGCTTTCAGATATCTCTAATTCCGACTAATAAACCAAATATGGAACGAATTATGGGTGGCACAGTTTCACCCGAACCATTTGTTGCTCATCTTAAACAAAGATATTTATAAAAACATTTTTTTTGTGTATTATTTTTGTCGAAATTTTATATGTATTTTTTAATTATAAATTAACATTTATTCAAATTTAATGTCAAACTGATTCGATTGAATTTTCGATTTTACAAAATAAACGGCGAAAATATAAGGGCACAAATTTCTGGTTTGATTCGAACACATTCAACAACAGTATAAGTAACATTTCTATTTTATGAATTAAAGTGTTTGAAAAAAGCTACTTTAAGCACTTCATCTTTTTAAAAAAAGATTAAGCTTTTAAGTGAATTATTTGGAAATAATGGCATTTTATATGGTCTCCTTGGTGGCAGTGGAAAAGAGGAAATGGTGGCGGACTTTTTAGGTAAAAATTAAATAAATATTGTATTTAATAATTTATTGTAAATATTAATTTCCCAATAAATCAATCAGCATTCTAATTTTTTTTTAATAATTAAAAAGCAAAATTGAATAATTCAAGAAAAAAAATATTTATTCAAAAAAGCAGTTGACATCTAAATGCAGCAGCAATTCTTTCATTTTCAACCTTTGTGCGTGCATTGTTATTTATTTATCTCTTTTTCTATGGTTGAAAAAGAAAAAGAGAAAAATAAGCAAAAAAATCAAACGCATCCTTCCTTATTTTATATTTTGATAGAAAACGAATGAAATAGAATTCATCTTCGGTTTAATTACCCAAAGTTTGAGGTAATAATTAAATTCCAGCTCTTTTTAAAGTGGCTTTGGAAAAATTAAAATAAATTTTGGAAAGTTTTGCCTTTTTACAAAGCGAAACAAATATTTATAAAAAACAGCAATAATAATTTTTTTGGGATATGCTGATTTCAACAAGCATTTCAAGTTAAGTAACGAAGTTATGATGGTCACCTTGTTGACAGCGTTGAAGCCATTAGAAGGATCGTGTGCAGAGCTCCTGAAGCCTATGAACAACGTCGCTATAAAAAAGAAGCTCATCATCGTCAAGAAGCTCGCATTCGTCAAGAAGCTGAAGCTAAGAAAGAAGAACCACCTCGTAAGAAACCTCGACTCCAACATGATCAGACAGGAGGAAGCATTTCAAGTGAAGAGGAATTCCCATCTTTATGGGACTTTTGATTATTTATTCGTTTTTCATTTTATAATTTTGTTTATGTTGTTCAAGTTATTTTATATTTAATAATAAAAAAATCTTTAATTCACAATAGCAAAAAAAATTGGGTTTTATTAATAAAAAAAGTTTTAAACGCAAATTAAAAAATGACAGAAAACAAAAAAAGTTAACCCAAGCGTCTTCTTTTTTTGGTCTGCATTGAAGAAAAACAAAGCATAAAAATATTGTAAATAAAAGAAACCATTAAAAGGAAATATTTTTTCTATTGCTTTAAATAATTTTTTTAACCAAGGATATCTTTAATTGCATTATGAAGAATATATTTTTGTCCTTCTGGACATTGACCATTAAAATCATCCATATCAAGAGCCCAAGTAAAAGCTCCACCAAATCCATTTCTTTTAACCCATGTGGCTTTTTGATCCACTGAACTTTTATCATCGTAACCATACCAAAGATTTCCATTAACTCGATATGGAACTTTTTGGGTTGCATCCCAATATCGTGTACCACCCATATTGCAAATCTACAAAAAATTAATTTATTTACAGAGTAATTAATTCTTGGTGCAATAATAAAAAGTTTTCAAAGCTGTCGAATTTCATTCAAACTTTCAAACCGAATATTTTAATTAAGATAATTCAGAATCTTTGAGCGTTTCGAAATAAGTTTTTTCATTATTACTCAATTTCTTTTTTATTTATTGGTATAAAAATTTTAAAACTCAAAATATGGGTTTGATTCGAATTGTTTTTAATTCCACTAATTTTAGATCGAATCGAATAATATTTAAATTCGGGTTTCAAAAAATTTCCTTGTTTCGTTCCATAGCTTTTATAGAAAATTTAGTTTTTTTAATTAATCAATTTTTCAATCCTACTTCATAATATGATCCATGACTATCATCACCTGTTAAAGGTTTCCCTGGAGCATTCATACCATAATTATTTGGATCATTTAGTTTCCAACCATATCCATATGTTGCGATACCCATTAATAATTTATTTTTGGGCATCCCTTTTGAATTCCAATATTTCATTGCATATGCAGAATTATAATTATCATCGGATGATAAAGAAAATAAGGGACTATTTTCACCTGTTTGTGATTCCCAATCTCCATGAAAATCATATGTCATAACATTAACATAATCAAGATGTTCCGACATTCCTTGAACATTATAACCTTTATCAACCGTTTCAGCATCAGCTGTAACAGCAACCGTGAGAAGTTTGGTATTATCAGCATTTTTAAGGTCCTAAAACAAATAAGATTGGTTTTTTTGGTAAGTAAATTAAAAGGTGTAAAAGCTTTGGATTTATGAATGGAAAACAAAAATTGATTAATTTTTGATCCAATTCTCAAATTTAAACTTGCTTAATTTAACCAAAATTAAACACGAAATCGCTTTTTTAACAAATTTTTGGCAAAAATAATTTTAACCAATGTTGAGATAAAAAACAAATAAATGAAATAAAAACTCGCTTATGTGGGTTTAAGATTAAGTTAAATGCCATTACCTTTAACAAGTTAATATAATTGTCATAATCTCCATGTTCAGGATATTCCCAATCAATATCAATTCCTAAAAAAAATAACCCAAATTTTTTCAATTTTGCTTTGAAAATTCTTTAATCTTGAAATCAAAAACCAACCATCAAAACCATATTGATTTATAAAATTCATAGCGGAATTAACAAACGTTTTACGGTTATTTTCATTCGCTGCAAGCTTCTGAAAAAAATTTGTAAATTAATTTATTCATCTTCGCTTTTTATTTTTTTTAGTCTAGGAAAATCTCCTTACTTTAAATGTTGCTGTTCCTGCACTCCATCCACCAAATGAAAGAATAGTTTTAAGACCAGGCTGAGAATTTTTTAAATCATTCACTCGTTTATAATATCCTCCATTTGGGCCATTGGATGTGTCTTGATCATCATAAGCTCCAGCCGTGAAATCATCATTAACTTTAGCAAAAGCAAAAAATATATGCGTGCACGTTCCTGGAATATACATTTCAGGTTCATATCGACCTTTACCATCTCGATAATGAGCCCAATCAGAAAAATAACATCCTCGAATATAACCATTGGTGGAAGCTGAAAAAAAAAATCAAGAAAATATGGGGAAATAAATGACTGATTTTTAAAACTCATTTTTGTGGAAATTGTACTTGGTTTAGGTATAAAAAAAAGTTTTTTTGCTAAGGTTTGAGCTCACGGATTTAATTTTTTAGACCATGCCAAATTAGTCAATTACAACCTCGAAAGTCTATGTAAACGGAAAACCAGCTAATCCTGAGCAAAATTTGATTTTATTTTTACAACAAAAAATCCCCTAATTCTCAAAAAAGTGATTATTGAAATTTAAATCTAACCATTATTATTATTATCCAATAATCCCAAAGTAACTCCACTTCCATCTTGAATTGGGCTTGTCGCAGATTTCAACCAACATGTGCCTCCATTATAATTTGTCCATGAATATGCTTTACATCCAGAAGTGGATTGGCATATTCCACAACAATCATTTAATTGTCCTTGTTTGGATGATAAATCATTTCCCGTTACATCCTTATTAACTTGAAGCTTGCAACCTGAAAAAAATAATTTTCTTTTAAAATATTATTTGTGAAATCTTTAATCTAACTTAAAACATGATGATGACAAATAAATATGAAGCATATTAGAAATTTAATTAACACTTTTTTAGATAAAATCATATTTTAAAAAAATATTTTCACTAAAAAATTATTTTTTTTAGACTAATTGAATTAACTTTTATTTACGCCTTCAATAGCAGCAATAAATTTATGTTACAACCAAAGTTTTTCTGATTTTAAAGTATTTTATTTAAGCTTTTTATCTTAATTTTTTTTTACCTGAGCGCATTTATTTCTTAACTCACAAAAAAAATCTTATCATTTTCCATTTTTTTTCTTTTTTTCATTGTGAGCAACTTTCGCCGCGCTCAAAAACCAAAGTAAAATGTTATTTTATTTGAAAGATGTGTGGTTCCATGAATAAAGCCATGAATGTAGTTAACCAAAAGTTCAAAGCAACGAAGAAAAAGGAAAGAAAGTGATCAAGATATTTTTATTCAAATAATGGTTAAAAAAGCGATGCTTGCTTTATTGAAAAAAGGTTTATTTTTAAAAACTTAAATTAGTGATAAAGTTTCAAAGAAGTGCACTTTAAAAAAAATTATTTGTTAATATTTGGAATACCGTAAAATCGGTTTAATTAATTGTAACTTTTTTTTTGCCTTTATTAAAAAATGACAGATCGCTTTTTTTTGCAGCGATTTTTCGGATCTTTTGTCTTTTCATTTTTTTGTTGTTGATGAGAATGCTTATTTACATCTCCATAAATGTGCCGACGACAACAGCCATTCTTTGTCAGGCAGACGACGACAGCCGCCAACATATGGCGCGGTTTTTTCTTTATCCAAAGTCAAAAATCAAGTCTAAAAAAGGAAAAGAAAGAAAAAAGGTTTCAAAACAAATATGAACTTTTGAAGAGAGTGCAAAAGGAGGCACCATCGTCGATTGATGCTAATTGAAACTTTCGTCGAGACTGTTAAATAAACAAAGGCTATTTTTGAATTTCTTTAATTATTTTATTCAGAAAAGCCGATATCTTAAAAAGCTTTCTTTACTTGATTTTTTTAAGCGAAGCATCAAAAAATGTCAAAAAAGCCCTTGCAATCTTTACTCTTTTGTCTTCATCTAATTTTTTCTTTTGCCCATTAGAAAGTAATTTTTAAAAAGGAAAAAAATTGTCTGTTTGTTTTATATATATCGATTAATTTTTTTGTTGTTAATAAAAGTGATAGCATAGATAAGAAACCCATATGACTAAAATTGTTTATTTTTCTTTCTTATTCTGTCTCTATTTTTTGATAGGTTTTTTTCTTTAAAAACAAAAAAAGTTTGGCATTCTCTCCTTTTTCGTTTTTGAATCGAGAATATTACATAATCGAAACAAAAGAGAAGGAAATAACTGTTGCGCCATTTTTTTCTTTTTCTAAAGTTTTTTCTTTTGAAAGCCAAAGCGAATGTCTCTATAATTATCGGATTATGTTCGATTTGATTCAATCGCTGTCACTCTTGCATCCTTCCTTTTTTGCGCATTTTAAACACAAAAAAAAGTATTACAAAAAAAACGAGGAAGAAAGAGAAAAAAGGCAATAAATTATTTCTTTTGTAACTCATAATCTAAATCAAAAAATCGATTTTTTTGTTTGATTTAATTGAAGTGGTGGAATTTAATCGAGCGTAGTCCTTTCCTTCTCTGTTGCGATGCAATTTTCTTTTTTTTGATATTCGATATTGCATCCTTTTTATAATTCTCTTTCGTCTTTTTTCTTCTTCCGTTTTTATGTAAATTTTTATTGAGTGGGCTTCTTCGTTTTAGAAGTGGACATTTAAAAAGTTTGGGAAAAATAAAATATAAAATTTGTACGATTTTTGCAATTTAGTTAAAAACAATGGGGCATTTGAGAATCAAACTTAAGTTAAAAATGAATCTATTTTTTTTTTGAAATTTTTGTTCTTATCGGTTGACTTTGAAGTTAGAATTAACGGTTTTTTCTATGTATTTTTTTAAGAATTAACTTTTCTGTTGTAAGAGAAAATGTAATTAAAATTTTTCTTCTGACGTCAAAAATATTTTTTTGTATTGTTTTGGGCGTTTTTAAATTTTAATTATTTTAAACACCAAAGTTTCAATTTCAATTTTTCTTTAATTAACAAGATTTTGAAACTGAATTAGTCAATGAAACTTTTCTACGAAATTACTAACCTTTTTTCTATGTATTTCATCTTTTTTTAAAAATTAGTTAAAACTTTACTACCAACAAATAACTATCTTTAAACATAAATGATTCACTCTCCTCAATGTTATTTTTATTTTTTGCGCATCGAAAGAAGACACCATGAATCACGCGGACTACCACCACAACCACCACCACCAACAACGTCGTTGTCGTTGCTGCTGCGAGACGATACTATTTTAAAGATGGTGGTGTTTATAAAAGAGAAGAAAAAAAAAAACTGAAGAGCGAAAAAAAATGAGAAGATGAAAAAAAATGTTTTTGAATTCTATTTTCTTTTCTTTTTTTGATCAAAAGCCATCTCCATTTTTTTCTGTCGCTACTTTCTATCTGAAAAAAAGATAGAATGTTTTCACGGTTTTAAAAAAGGGTTTCTTTCATTTTTTTATACTGAAGTTTTTGAAGAAAAGTGTACATATTTTTTTTAAGTCACGCGATGGATGCAACAGAACAGCAGGCGGGTGGTTGGGCTTGACCTTGTTTTTTTCTCCCTTCTTCTTAAAAAAAGAGAGTGGACGCTCTAGCTTTTTTACGCAATGTGACTTGAGGAGGCTGTGAGAGTGTTCGTTTCTTTTCAGACAAAATTTATTTTAAAAACCTAAAAGCTTCTCCCTTTTTTCCTCAAATTTTTTTTAAATTTTTCATTTTTTTCCTTTTTGACAAACCTTAAAATTGATTTTATTTTTAAAAATATGTGAAAAGAAAAAATTGCGACTTAAAAATGAGACTAATTTTCTTTTAATGAATAAAGTCCATAATTTTGTTAAAAAGCAATCGAAGAGGTTGGTTTCTAAAACTTCCAAAAATTTATGGTTTTAAATAAAATGTTTCTAACTTTCAATAATTTCTCGTCAAAAAAATTTTTACACCCATACAATGACAAAAAAAAAAGTAACGCTATATTATTTCAAAAGCGAAATACTCTTCTTCACTTGAATGGGGAAAGAAAATAGCGATGCATTTATCCTCCACTCGTAAACACCGAAAGAAAAAAATATGAAATAGCTTTTCTCTAACCTTTATTCTTTTCTTTTCGTGGTTGTTGTTTTTTTTTTCTTTTAAAAAACTTTCATCAATTTTTATTTTTTGATCAATGAAATTTCTTTTTTGACATTTTCACGTGTGTCGTCTGTCTGGCCTCTGGGTGTGTGACTCAACTCAACTCATTTTTACTTTTATTTTTTCCATAACGTGAGTTAGGATCTCTTCTTTTTATTTTTCATTTAATTTTTACTTTTTCTTTCCATCTCTATTTTTTTCGTCGCAAAAATTTTTTTTACACTTATATTTTGAAAAGAAAAGTGGTTCGTTCAAAAGATTTATTTTTCTTTTCCAATTTTGCGCTCAAATTTTTTATTTTATGTTTTATCAAAGAAAATTTGTGTAAAGTAAAAAATTGATTTTTATTTTTTTTTTGCTATCAAAAGTTTTTCACTTTTGGTTTTGGTTTTTTTGACGCTCAATATTTATTTATTTTCAAGGCTAAGACTCTCACACAAAAGGAAAAAAGCAATAAACTTTGACCAATTTCTTTGTTTGGGCAAAATAAAGCCAAAATTGTGTTTTAAAAAAGAACGCCGCTGCATAAGATAGATAACAACTGTTTTTGCTTTTATCCTCTCTTTCATACTTCAATTTAAAAAAAAACTCCTTTTTTGTTTTCATAGAATCAAATCCTTTTTTTATTATCAGTTTTTTTTACATTGTTTTGCCTTAGAAATATTTAAAAATTTTGGCATAACAAAGAGATGCGATTTAAAAAAATGCCCTATATTTTTTATGGGATCACAATATATTTTCTATCGCGTTTTATTACTCTACTTTTAATACTTTTTCTTGCTGATATTTCATTATAAAAAATAAATATTATTTTCCATTATTTTCCATTATTTTCCACCCATTTTTTAGAAAAAAATTTCCGCTGACCAAAAACTGAGTTGTCTTAATGACGCCTAATTTTAATACTTACTTTTTCATTAACCCAGTTTTTTTTCTTCTACTTTATGTTTTGAACTCCTTTCGATAATTCGTGAATCATTCTTTCATTTATTTATCGTAAAAAATTATATATATGTACTTAAAGTTTATTTTTTGTCTTTTCTCCGTTCCATGAATCATTGGTGTTTCCGTTTTTTAGCTTGGCTCAAATAAACTATTTTTATTTATTTTTTTTATTGCTATTTGCAAAAATGAAAATTGCATCGGGTGCTATTTTATTTTTTATTTTATCTTTAATCAAAGCTGAACTTACTGGTGATAATGTTTGCACTAAAGAAATCGAGTAAGTTTATAAAAATTAAATCAAAGTTTTCCAAAAAATTAATTTAAAATTTCTTAAATTTTGATTCAAAAGCTTTTTCATGATTTTAAATTTTTATGAAAAAATTATTATCTTTCATTTTTTTATAGAAAAATTGTAAGTGTCACAAGAAAAGTCACACAAAATGTTCAATTAGTTACCACTGAAGCTTGTGGGGATGTTACTAAAGGTTTTATGTGTCCTGTAACAAAGTGAGTTTTATTTTTCAAAAAATAAAGGTGAAAAAATTTTATTCCGAAAAATAATTTACAGAAATGGTTCGAAAGTTGCATACAAAACCATTCCTGAAGTCACCCTTGTTAATACTACAGTTTGTTGTGAAGGTTATGGCGAAGTTAATGGGGAATGTAAATGTGAGTAAAATTTTAACATAGCTAATTTTTTAATCTCAAAAACTACATTTTTTACCATATTTTTATTCTAATTATTTTGGTATTAAAAAAATTTCATTTCCCCATAATTTTTCAGATATTGAAAAGCAGGCATTAGCATCTTCCAACAACACCACCAAAATTGGATTAGGCCTTGTTACATTTGTTATTTTATCAGCCCTTCTTGCTGGAGCAGTTTTATATTATCGCAAAAAATATCATAAAGAAAAAGATCCCAAACTTCCAACTGTTTCATATAAACCCGAACCCGATGCAATATTTCCCGATGCAGTGGAGCCACATCGAGAATTCCAAAATCCTTTATTTTCAAGACCCGTTGAAATGACAGAAGAAGAGCGACAACTTGAAAATATTAAAATTGGTGGAAAATTAGCTGATATTGAAGGCCGTGGTTATAGTTCCACAAAAAGTTCAACAAGTAAGTTTCTTTTTTTTCTCTCTAAAATTAGTTAGTTATTACGGATCCCGCCATGAAAATTTAAAATTTGTCACCAAGAGTTGTTCATATGAATTAATGTTTTCGTGCCGAGGCAAGATAAGTTTTAACTAAACTTTTTTTTTAGATCATTATGAAGCCATGCCTGGTTCATCAACTCCACCATCCACATCAATGAGAGGTTACCCAAATCCAAATGTTGATGAAGAAAATCAATGTATGCAACATTTACTTAACGATATTAATAATGAGGTGGAGGAGTCACATGAAGATTTATCTGTTGTGGATAGTCGTCAGCACTAAACAAATTTAAGGGTCCTTTTTCCTTTTCCATATTTCCTTCCTCTATGTGTTGGTTTTTATTTTGCATTAACAAACTTTGCCTTTTAACATTTTTAAAAACTGTTTTTGCATTTAACACTTATTACATATGCTTTTAAACCCTGTGTCAGCCATCTATGTAGGATAGCATTTTATTTGTGTTTTTAACGACTGGAACCAAGATTTTTTTAGTCACTTATCAGGTTTGGAGTTTAATAAATCGGGTAGATTTTTACTAACAAAACAAAAAAGCCTTCATAATTTTTGTTTGCTTTTTCTTCTCTTTTTTTTTTGTCGAAGACACCCTATCGCTTTTTAGATTTACTTAGAGGTCACATTTTTTTTTGCACCCTGTTGTGTTATTTACGTTTTTATCCGCACCCTAATGTAAAAAAGTGTGAAGTTCAAAAATATATAATTTTTCAGATTCAACTCCAGGCAATTATTACAGTTAAAAAAAATTAAATATAATTTAAAAAACGTGTGTCCTTCTTCTTCTGCGCTTTTCTTCCTCCCATCTTTCCTATTTACGGGCATGTCCATGCTTTTTATTATTATTATTCTGTTAATAAAAAAAAAGCATCATCATATATTCAAAAATAAACAGTTTCTTTTATATTTCACTTTTTAAATATTGCTGTACCATAAATAATTAAGTAAAAAATTATTAGAAATAAAATTTTTGTTATTGTAAAATATATTTGTTAGAAATTTATGAATTTCTGTATTATTGTTTTTTTACCGCTTCAAAGGCATCAATAAAAAAATATGGTACGAGCTTCCATGGATCCGATAATCACGTGTAATCAGGTGCCTTGCCCACCACGTATGTTTCATCTGTTGTTTTTGTCCAAATTAGGTATGGCTCAGAACAATATTATGTTTTCTGCTTTTTTAGTAAAATAAAGTTTCATAATTTATTAGAAATTTAAATTAAACCAAAAGCTCATTTTCATCCTTTAATTGCAAATTGATTTTTATTCATAGAAAACATTTATTGGTTTAACATAAAAGATTCATATGGAATACAAATAAATACATAATTTGTCGAACTTAATTATCTCAAGGATATATTTTATAAAAATTAAAAACTTGACTCAACAATATTTTTAAAAAATTTAATTAAAATTAGGTGCTTTTTCAAAATTTTTAATTACTTCTTCAAAAGCTTTAAGAGTTTCTTCAGCATTTTGTAATCCAGTAATTTCAACATTGTTTTCTTTTTTGAATTTTTTAGCTGATTCATAAAATTCAAGTAAGGCTTTTTGAAATTTTTTTGCAGCTGTAATCATTTCGGATTTTGCTTCGTTCACTGATTTTTTAAATTTCTCTATAGCTTTATTTGCGCGTTCAAGAGATTCAGCTTGGGTGAATGAAAGCTAAAAAAATAAGGAAAATGAAAAATCCTAAAAAAAAGAAAATAACGTGTCAAACCTCATCTTCGGGGATTGGTGCGGTGTAAGAAATTTGAAAGGCTAAAAATACCAATAAAATTCCAAACCAAATATGAGACATAATTGACAAAACTTAGAAATAATCTTTTTTTTTGTTAATAAAATTGAAGAGCGTTGGAAAAATTTTTTTTGAATAAAAAACAAAATAAAAAATTTGAAAGAAAACAATAAAAACTTGGATCTCTTTTATAAACCTTTCTTCAAAAAGAGAAAAAAAATCCAATAACTAAAAAACAAAATATATTCATTTTTGAGATAACACGTGCTCTTTAAATTAACAGCAGTTGTTGTTTTGGAGTTTCAAATATTTATTTTGCTGTTTTAAAGCTTTTTGTTTATGACTCGTATCTTATTTTTTACGAAAAAACTTTTTTTTGGACCCTTGGACCTTAAAAACACTATTTTTCATTGCAGAATGGATTTTTTGTTTTAACCAAAAATAAGAAGAAAAAAAATTTTAGTTCATTTTCTGTCAAGACTTGTGAGACGTTGAATTAACAAAAAACAAAAGAGAACTAAAATAAAAAATAAAGTGAAAAGCTACTATATTTTTTCGTTCCTCTAAATAGATGGTTTCAAAAAAGATGGAAATAAAGAATGTAATTAATTAAAAAAAGTTTTTCCTAAACGTTTTTGAAATAAACAATTTTTATTATAACAAAATTGCAAAAATATTATAGTAAGTATGTTAATGAAAAGGTTATCATTTTATAACTTTTTTTTTTATAATACTAAATTTCATCCATCCGCAACAAACGTCGAAGTGATAAAACATGCCACTCTGGAAGCAATGAAATAATTAACATTGAATTTCATTATTACTTTTTTCTTTTAAGCATGCGCAATTTTCAGGAGTGATAAGAGTAAATTTTGTTGCAAAATTATTTATTTTTTAAAGTGTTTGGAACATTAATAATAATAAAAAACTAATTACTTGAATACTTTGCTGTATTATTAGCAGTTATCTGTGAAATGGCTGAAATGACGCCAAATTGAACATTACCGTCACAGCGTTTATTAACAAACGCTGGTCCTCCACTGTCTGTCTAAATATTTTACGAATGTAAAAAATTGTTGTTAACTTGCAGCTCTTACACTTTCCATTCCACCTTGATAATAAAAAGATGAAACTTCATTGGGATTAACTATCATAGCGCGTAAATAACCAACTCGTAAATCCTCTGCTGGTACTAAAGAATTTATTTATAAAATATTAAAAAATCCAAAACGAAAATGAAACATACTTCCATTTTCAGTAATTCCAAAACCTAATGTATTAAAACTTTCGTTAAATAATGGTACATATGTATGATCTAATTTAATAGGTTGAATATTATAATTAAACACTATAGGTTTGACGAGCTAAAAATTATGTATTAATTTTGTAAATTATTTGAAAATTTGGTTTATAGTACTGTACTTTTATTAATGCGATATCATCGTCATAACCAGAAGCAGAAGGGTTATCAGTTTTGAGAAAAATGCTTTCAGCTTGATATCCAATATATCCCATAGCAATAGCATCCGATCGATGATTACGGGCAACTTGAATAGCGATATCGCTAGCATTTATGTTATCATAACAATGGGCAGCTGAAAGAATATATCTTTCATGAATGATTGATCCAAGGCACCATCCAACATATGCAAAAAATGGGAATTCATCTGTTGATGTTATATTATACTGTGATGTGGCAAAATGAATAATGGAAAAAGTTAGAACAATAATTTTAAAACCATACTTTATGGAAAAAATATCGACAAACTCTGTTGTAAATTGCTAAGAATTTTTCGACTTTTATATCATTTTTTTGAAAAGAACATAAACCCGATTATCATTTATCTGTTTACAGTTTCTCATTTAAAATTAACATATTTATGAATGAAAAAAGCGTTACGGTTTTTTCACTTTCGAATAATTTTATTTTTAATAAATTAATAAATACAAAGCATGACACTCTAAACATAAGATTAATGCAGCCGTTTATTGCCACGTTTTTTAATTTATCGTAGAATTTGTTGGTTGGTAACAGCTGAAACCGATTAAAAATAAAATTTCATTGAAAAGTTTTTTTGTACATTGAACACTTAAAAATGTTACGAAAAAAATTCCAGAAGAAAAGTGCTTTATTTTTATCGTTTAATATGCATTTTTACATCCATTTTCAATGATTTTTTTCCAAACGCATCCTATGGTGACGATTTGGAAGCAATTTTTTATTTTATGAACTCAGATTTGTGGGCTTGGAACTTCGATTAAAATGGATAATAATGTAAGTAAAGAATTAATAAATCAGCAAAGGGTTTGAGAAAAAAATTTTTTTTAGACATCAACAACAATCATGCATAAAACCGGTGCAGCTCCATCCTCTTCTTCACCAGCATTATCAGTAAAAACATCCAAATCAGAAAGTTCTGATGCTCATGAAAATGCAGAAAGTAATAATTATTTTATTTTTAAAAGTTAATAATATTTCCCAAAGATTTATTTTTTTAGTCGCTCGATGGTTGTGATTAACAAAAAAACATGCAAATCCATTTTTCGTAATTACGATGGCAAAACGGAAGCCTTCTTGAAACAATAATTTGATAAATTGTTTACTTGCTTCGAATTTTTATTACCTCAAAAAAAGCTTCCAACAGAAAACAAGATTGATTCTCGACGAGTGTCACAAACATTTTGGTCCACTGTTATTTGTTTAAACTCCACAAAGCTTTATAAATAATAATAATGGAGCAACCAACAAAAATGCTGGAAAGTTAAGCGAAACATTTGTATTGATAAATATGGTCGACCATGGACCATCACTAGCAACTAAAAGAAAAACTGTATCATCAGTTCTTTTGATTGCACAAAAAACCTATAAAAAAAGTTAGATCAGTATTTGTTGCTGATGGAAATACGCACACGGTAATATTGTTTCACGCATTTCAAGAATGGTAAGCTATGAAAATTTACAACAAATACGACAACAAAATTAGTTAACGGTTTGTAGTGTTCATAAACTAGTGGCTTTATTGCTTCCTTATAAACCCTTTTTTTGCTTCACAATAATAAAGCTTTCAATGGGGCGGTTACATGGTTAATCGATAAAGAAAAAGTGATGAAGTAACAAAGATGCCTCTTGATAAACGCTTTTCAAGCTCAAATATTTCCTTAAAATTCAAACAAAACAAGCAAAAAATCAGAAATAAACATTTATTAACAAAGACAAAACTCGAGACAGACAATATTATATTATAACAAACAAAAAGTCAAAGAACAAAAGTAACAAAAAAGTAAAAATACAAATTTTTTCTTGATTTATGAATCACCAGAAAGAACACGTTGAGCCAAAAATTTTTGTGCACCATGTTTTGCAAGTTTATGAGCCATTTCATTACCATAATTTGCATCAGGACTATTATCATATTCAAGTCTAACATTAACGACAGCTCTCATTAATTGCAAATTTTAAACCTTCGCAAATAGCTAGCTTGTTTGGATGATAAATGTTTTGTATAAAAAAATGATTTCCATTTTTTGCCGTATCAAAATTCAAATTTGCTTATTGTCCTGCTCCTCCTCATATTCTTTCAATGCAAAATATGGAATGCAAAATCAATTAGTTTTTATAAATTACTTTTAATTAGAAAAGCATGCACCTTTCAAACTTGTTTCTCTATTTTCATTCCTCGCTTTTTTCTGATTATAAAGGAAGTAAGTGTTTACTTTAGTTTAATTTAGTCTTTTTCGAGTTTATAAATTGTTTGAAAATAATCTTCTTCTTTTTTGAGTCAAGATTAGAAAGGAGAATGCAAAGAAAAAGCGGAAATAATGTTTGGTTTGTTTAAATTAGAACAAATCTCTCGAAAAAATTAGGATTGACTGATACCACCATTCCACTTTAGCTGCTAAAGCTTATTGATTTCTTCAATTTTTTGTTGTCCCAAGAATAATAACTCTGATGGTCTACGACAACATTCATCAAGTTGATTTAAGCCGAAAAGAATTTACGAGTAAGAGTAGCATTCGGAATCGCATCCTCACCTTTATGTTACAAAAATGGCTTTAGTAAAAATTGGTTCTCTTTAAAAGTTTTATTTTGGGATAATAAAGAAAATATATCGAAACTCTTAATCAATTTTTTTGCAAGATGAAATTGGTAAGACAAGATTGAACTCATCCTGTAATTAACATAATCGTGTGCTTCTGCCTCTCATCGCGAAAAAAAACCAAAGCATTTTCAAAAACTTTGAGCTTTTTTTGAAGTTTGAAGCTTTTTTCGTTATTGCTGTTTTTTGTTTGTCTTCATCATTTTTGGATATTTTTTAACACATTTGTTGCGTGATATATTCAAGCTCTTTTCACCATTATTATTAAACTTTTAATTTTCAGGTAACAAACTAATAATTTCAAAGGCTAATTATCCAGCTGCTATGAATTCTACTAACGACGATCATTTACTCCACTTCTCGACATTTCCGAAACTTTCAATGGAACAACGAAGAATTTTGACAATAGCAACATGTTTTATAATTAACCTGATTGATGGATGTACATTGACTTCTCCAAATATTGAAAAACATGTTCGTGAAGCAAAAAAGCAACATCCTAAGAATTCGAAGAATTTTTCGCTATTGTTCAAACCTGATGATATTTTTTTTGGTGGAATGAAACTCTGAGGTTTTCTCGCTATGCCTGAAGTTTCTTGTCTTGTTCAACGCATTAATGTCCAAATGTACGTTGGAGGTAAGGTGTACCACGCCTATGCTTCTCATTATACTGTCTTGAAGAAGAAAACATTTGTTCATATTGTATGGTTTTACAGTCCTTTTTTTTTTACATCTTTATTCCTTTTTTAGCTTCGTATTGCAATTATGGCTTGCGTGAATCGTGGTGCAAAGAAAGGAAAGGGTGATGAACTTGGTAATGTCAAATTGAGCGATGCTTGCAATTTTTGTAACACTTTGAATTTACTTCGTGATCGTGGCCTTCACTGGTAGTTACATTCTACCGTAAGTTTAACTTAATCTCAGTATCAAAAAAACTTAACCATTCATGGCTTCTTCTTTTTGATTTCCTTTATTCGTAAAATGTTCTTACTTGTTACTATTATTTGATATTTACATTCTTTTGTCGTTTTAGGCTAAACTTGATTTTCTCGATGGTCGTTAACTTTTCAATTCTATAGTTTTCTTTTGTTCTCGTGAACGTGTGATTTCCTTACCACCAACAGGTTCAATCATGTAACCAACCAAACTTCAGCTTCGCAAAGAGATTTATTACCTCACCAATCAAATAAATGCTGAAGCGTTATTAGCTGAAAAAACAATGAAAGTCTTCGAATACCATCGTGATGTAAATCCATATAATATCGCTTGGAGAAAAGTTAAACATGATATTGATACTGTTACTGCTTGGGAAGATAGAACGTGGGAAACAAATTATATCGATACTTTGCTGAACAAATTTTTTGGTGCTCTTCATTTTTCCACCGATATTAAAGATTATGAATCTCTCATCGCATTTATCAAGTTAGTTTGTTATTTGTTAGCTATCACTCTTATTTATGTGCCTTTTCAATGTTTTAAACTTTTTTTGTATTTTTAGTTTACGAAATCTTTGTCGATCGTTATCTTTCGTCGGTGATAATCTTTATGGAAATCCTTATCGTTCACTTTATGAAGACGTATCTTTGGCTATTGAAAGTGATCTTGATATTGATGCAACGGTTAAATTTAGCAAATTTTCTTCCAAATATTTTGAAGGAGTACCAACTGGAGTTGCGCGTGCACCACTTGATGGCAAAAAAAGTATGTTGTTTTCTTTCTTCTAAATTTTCATCAAAGTTTCTTTTAGCTTGGTTGAAGGATCTTATATTGAACGTGGTGATAACTCTCCTAAAAATGATCCTCATTATGTTTACACCGAATCAATTAGACAAAATTTGGGAAGATTGGCTAGAGCAGTTACTAGTGGAAGATTTCCAGTTTTACTTGAAGGTGAAACATCGGCTGGTACGTTTGAAATTATTTGACTTAATTCAAAGAAATAAAAATTATCTTATTTTTAGGTAAAACATCGATGATTATGGATCTTGCTTTGGTAACTGGAAATATTGTACATCGTATCAACCAACTATCATGAACTTACTGATGTTCAAGAATACATTGGCTGCTATGCACCTGATGAAAACGGAAAATTTACTTTGGTGGAAGGTGTTCTCTTTCATGCTGTTCGACAAGGTCATTGGGTTATTCTTGATGAATTGAATCTTGCTCCGGTAGAAGTTCTTGAAGCTCTTAATAGAGTAAGTTTATTATTATTAGTATTATTATTATTATTATTTATTGTTATTGTTTTTTTAGCTATTCGATGATAAATGTGAGCTGTTTGTTGCTCAACGAAACCTTGTTTTTAATCTTCGATTTCGTAATTTTGCTCCACAAAATCCTGTACGCACTTTCGCTAGTCGTAAAAGACTTTCATTTTTACATCGTTTTACCATTCTTCGATTTGATCATCCACCTTTTGAAGAAATTACTCAAATTGTTTACGCAAGATGTGGAATTGCTAATAGCCCGATGTTACTTTGATTGAAGCTTGAACTGAACTTAAACATTGCTGTTCAAACGCTGGATTATTTAATGCTTCTGATAGTTTTATGACGTTAAGGTAAGCCTTTCTCATTCTTTAACTTTTCTTTACTTTTTGCTTTAGTGATCTTTTCCGTTGGCCTAATCGTCTTGCAAAGAGTGTGTGTGGTGATTGGTAGCAAGTACTAGCTGATCAAGGTTACCTTCTTCTTGTCTCTCGATGTCGAAATTCTAATGATGTGGAAGAAGTTGTTCGAGCTCATGAAAATATTCTTAAAGTTAAATTGTTTGCAACTTATTCGCCTTATTTGCCTGATTTGATGGAAAACAACTTACTGAAGGGACCTTTCACATTGTTTCAACGTTTGGTATGGATGGTATGCTCGTTCTTTCCTTTGAAGCTTGGCGTTGCGATGAGTAAATGACTGTTGAAACTGGATGTGGTAAAACGATGGCTGCTCAACTTCTCTCTGATGGCAAAATTTTATGTATTAATTGTCAAGAACGTACTGAAACATCTGATCTTCTTGATTCTATTCGACCAAGTACTGATGGTAGCTTCTTCTGGCAAGATGGTGTTGTTGTTCAAGCAAAGAAAACATGATCTAAGCTACCTATTGATGTAATTTCGCTTGCTTCTGATTATGTTCTTGTAAGATTAAATCCTTTATTTGAATCATCTAGAACCAACTTATTAACCGACGTTGGAGCTGATGCTAAAAATGTTACTGCTCATTCAGGTTTTCAAGTTGTTCCGCCTTCCTGGATGCTAAAGATATTTCAAACATTGTTGGCTATTTAATCAATTCAAAATCTCTCAAAAGTATCAAATCTGATACGTTTTTTGTCTACTCTTTGGATTCTTGAGCTTATCAACCATAGTGATCTCCTTCATAACCCTTATTTCGGTGATGATGATGATCCTTTTCGATTTATTCAACATTCTACGCTTATGGATCAACACTTGCTAGCTTTTTCAAATTTCCGTCGATCGCTTCATTCTAAGCCATTCATGCAGGCTATTAATGTTTACATTGAAAATAATAAAGCTGAAGTTATTCGATGTGTGGATGCTGTTCGCCGCTTAGAAGCTCGTGTTAATGAAGTCAGAGATGAATTTCCTGAAGAAACAAATTTGAAAGAAATCTCTGAGATCATCACAACATTTTAAATTCTGACTGTGGTATGCCTCAAATGAAATTGGCTTCTTGGATTGAAAAAGTACTTGGTTGGTTTTTGCCTTTCTCTTCTCAAAATCTTTTTTACTTTTCTTTTTTTAGGAAAATGTGAACATTGTCAAAAACTTGCTCCTCGACAGTACTCTCTTGTTGATCAGCTAAGCGAAATACAAGAAATTTTGCTTGATTGGCGTAAAATGCAGGTTCATTCATGGAATCACATCATCAATGCTGTAAAAGAAGATTCACAAGCAATTGTCCTAACGATGTGTTTCCCAATCATCGAAACTCTTATGCAATGGCGACACAATTCAAATTTGCCAAGAAATGTTTCAAATTTTCTCGCGATGGTTGTTGATTGAATTCAATCATCTGCTCTTATTGACTTTGAATCACGCCTGAAAATAACATCTTTTACTGCTGTTTTATCTGAAATCTTCTTTACCACTGCCGATGAACTATCTAAACTTGCTTCTTCCTTGAAATCCATTGTTTTCTATTTTTCTGCTTATCTTCGAACAGTTGAAGAAAAAATCCTAAATAAACGAAAGGATGTCGTTCAAGAACTTGAAAATTTCGTAAACATTGTTAAATTTCATGATTTAAATTTATGGAGTGTTAAAAAAATTCTGCTGAAAAGGCTCATCAAAAGCTCTTCGAAATTGTCAAAAAATACAAAGTTTGTTTATCATTTTTCAAAAGTACTTTAATTCTCTTAATTTTAGCTCGGCGGAAGCGAAGAATTGTCTACTCTTTTCCTTTCATTTCTACCTGAAGTTTCACATCCTGTTACTATCAAAGTTTGTAAGAAGCCAAGTATTATTTATAACTACTGATCCTCGACTTAATTTCAATAACTTTTATCAACGCTTCTCCAATGTACTTTTACCACTTCCTGGTCTTCATGAACCTGAATAGTTATCTGAATTTTGTTCTGACTATCTTGAAATTCTCAAAAAGACGTTGTTTACGCTGAAACAGATGATGAAGGAAATGAAAAGCTGCAAGGTCGAGCCCTCTTTGATCGACAACAACGCTTTGCTTCTCTTGTCAAACTCGCTGGTAAATTTTGGACTTCTTGTTTATTCGCCGTGCTGCACCTTTATCATCTGAAGAACTTCGTAAATCGTCGCTTATAATGGATGCTAAAGATAGTGGATTAAATGAAGAATATTTCCGTTCAAGTGCTGTTGTACGAAATATGATTATGCGCCTTGTCAATCAACTAAATTCTCAAAAACAACCTCATATTAGGAAGCAAGTTAGCGTTCAAAAGATTTCCCATATTCGTGGCTATAATGAATATGGTTTTTCATGGTAGATTAATTCGGTACAAACTTTCAAAAAGCTTCAAGAAACTATCATTTGGGTTCGTTCTACAAGAGATCGTATAAATATTTTTGCTGAAAATGTTAAACGAACGCCTCCATTTTTCTCTGCTTCATCTCAATTCCAATATCCCTTCATTGAAGCACTATTACGTGTTGATAAATCTTTGGATATTTCAACTACTTTGTAAAAATTGGTTCATGCTGCTCCTGATAAAAGTGTTAATTCAACTTTTAATGCTGATGTCAATATCTTAAGCGATCTTCTTGATGTTGCAATTCATAAAGAACATTCGAAATACGGTCTCATAAAATCCATGGCTGATAGTTTAGTCTCTTGTTTAGAACAAATGTCTTCATATTGTGTTGTCTATGGTAAACGTACAGTTGGAGAATTATGGAAAGTGTAAGTTTTGGGTTTCTTTTTTTCTTTTTTAGTATCAATATCCTTTTCAGTGATGATGGTGAAAGCTTCATTGCCGACGTTTTACAACAAGCTGAAATTGTACTTTCAATTATTGCTGACCCTGATCTTTATAAACATTTCACCGCCAATTTGGACTGAATTAAGTGTTATCTAACCGAACTTTCGACGATTGCTTGTAATGAAATTCAACTTGTTCCACCTCATTTTGGCGATGGTGATTTTATCAAAGCGATATTTTCTAGCAAAAGGTACAGCAAATTTTCAAATCCATTGAATCAAAGATCGATGAAACTCAACAACCATTGGACATGTTCAAAAATATTCTTCTAGGCTGTAGCGCTGGTATTGACTTTGTTAAGGTATAATTGTATAATTTTGATTTGATGTTACCGTAATGTTTTAGGAGATAACTGAGCTTGAAGCTTTGATGGATCAGCTTCGCAGAAGTAATTCTGCTTCATCTGTAAACTTGGAACGATATACAAGGCTTACAACCGAAATCTTGGAAACTCTTGAGCTTGTGCAATCAATTCTCATTCAATTTGCTAACTGGATTGCAGCATTCTATGTTCATTTCGGTCATATATCTTCTCAAATCTTGCAGAAAGGTTTAGTCAACTCAATTCCAAAGAAAGAAGAAAGTGAAGGTGGTCAAGGCAAAGAAATCGAGGATGTTGGAGGACAAAATGCTGGCATGGGTGAAGGTCAAGGAATGAAAGATATTTCAGAACAAATTGAAGAAACTGGGCAAGTTGATGATTTAATGGTTTGTTTGTTTTTATAGCCTTTATTACATTTGAAGTAATTCTTTTACATTTAGGACGAAGAAGAAAACGCTACCAATGAAAATCAAGAACCGCAAGAAAAGCCAAAAGATTCAGAAACTCCCTTGGAAATGGAAGATGATTTCGCAGCAGATTTGGAAAACCTTGACAATGAAGAAAATGAAAAAGGTGAAAACGACAACGAAGAGCTTGATGATGAACCTAATGTTGGTTGGAATATGGTTGTTATTGATGATTTACAAAGCATGGATGAAAACCGTATGGGAGAAGTAAATCTTATTATCCTTTACTTATTTAACAAATTTTATTTCTAGATCACATGTCAAAGTGTTTGCTTGATTGAAAAAGCTTTTCGACAGCTTGAAGTTGGACAAACTGTACAAATGTTACGTGAATTCACTTCAACTACGGATGCTCAAGACACACCTCATTCCTTCACTTTTGGATGATCTTCAATTCAATCAAAACAGAACTGACCTTATGGGATTTTTCTTATGCTTCAAACTATTCTCATTCGGATGGATGAATTATTTAAGAAATCAATGTTACATATGAAGGTCTATGTATTCTTTGTTTTTGGTCATTAACTTCATTTTCTGTTTTCAGGTTTGATACCGAAGATGTATCAAATAATGATGTGAAAAGGCATGTAACATGAAACTCGGCCGCTGATGAGCGTTACAGATGCCACCATTTCATCCAAGTGTCCGGCTGAGTCGTTTCTTAACGGCGAAACACTTGGTCGTTCTTTATTTGCATTTTTTGTTTGTTGATTTTAATAAATGTTAGTAAAATTGTTTGTTTTTTTGTTCATTTTCGTACTTAATGAGGATTAGACTTTGTTATAAAAGTACATACAAGCTTTTGCAATTGTAATAAGAACAAAGCTAAAACATCTGTTTTTTTGTTTGTTCTTTGCTTTAACATTTTTTTCAATCATTTAAGCATAGGAAATATTGAATTTCAAACAAGGGTATTTCTTGAGTTTAGGATTGATTTTAAGATTCAAAATCGATAGTAAAATTGCGATGTTCATCCGCTATTGAGGTTTATGTCACATGATAAAATTAAAAAACGCTGATATCAGAAAAAGATACATACAAAGTCTCTAAAATTCAATTTCGGAATTATTTTGAAGGTCTTTAATACTACAAACATTCATCATAAATTCTTTTCTAACATTATCAAATTCTCGGCTTATTGTTTTTTCATCGAATGCACGAAGATTGGCTCGGCTATTTTTAGCTCTAGCTCAATCTTTTCTTTGGGTAAGAGATTTCTCTGATCCATCACTGTTGTATTTTACAATTAAATTGCAAACAGCAACATCAAGGCCTAAATACACAATTTATTTATTTAGGTCTAAAAAAAGAAAAAGAATTTTCGATCTTGCCTTCTTCAGTAACTGATTTAGCAACTAAAATATTTAAATTACCATTTTTTGAATAGTTCAAGCATATTTTGTTGTTCAATTGCAGTTTGACCAAATCAATACTATAAAAAAGATGTTTATGGCTTGATTACAAATATAACAAATATCCTTTCTTTTTATCATAAATTTTGGATGTTTTGCTGGATATTGGTTTATCAAATTAGAAATTTGATAGTTAGCCCTCTAACCACGTCACGGTTTCCAGCTTCTAGAGGGTTTGGTTTTTTTAAAGGGAACAATGCTTGCGCAAAACAAACCCCTGATTAATCTGCAAATGGATAACATTAGCAGCAGATAGAAACAATGGATGAACCTACAAACAGGTAACATCCTCTATCATTGATGAACCTACAAACAGGTAGCATCAGCCAGCAGCTAGAAAAAAAGGATGAATCTACAAACAGATAACATCCGCGGCGCTAGTAAATGAACCTACAAACAGGTAGCATTCGCCGGCAGCCAGCATTAAAATTTTGATGAACCTACAAACAGGTAGCATCAGCTAGCTTTGATGAACCTACAAACAGGTAGCATCAGCTAGCTTTGATGAACCTACAAACAGGTAGCATCAGCCAGCAGCTAGAAAAAAAGGATGAATCTACAAACAGATAACATCCGCGGCGCTAGTAAATGAACCTACAAACAGGTAGCATTCGCCGGCAGCCATACTGGATATTGGTTTATCAATTTCTAATAAGAAACTGATAATAAGCCCTCTAACCACGACAAGGTTTCCAGTTTTAGAGAGTTTAATCTTAAAAGAAACATACGTTGACATTTGAGCTCCACCCATGGGAGAAATACCAGCAAGTGGAAGAGAAACACGAGATAAAAACATTGAGATAGGTGGGACCATTGACATCCGAAGAAGAACACCATCGAGCAATTGACCATCCAAGAGCACCAGATTGAAGATTCAAGCATAAGGGGAAGGCAAAACGCGAATAAATGAGCACGAAATACATAAGTATCAACAACAAAAAGGGAAATGATGTAAAGCATATTGGGGACAAAAAAGGAATAATGGCTTTGTACAACCAATTGATCCAACAAACTGAGTGTTAAAGCTATCACCATTACAGCAATAATCTCATTTTTTGATGAATCAAAAATGGGCAAAAAAAAAGAAAGATGAAGGTAAAAAAGTTTAAACAAAGGCAATTGAAAAATTCTCGGCATGTGTATGAAGATAAAAGTCGCTTGATAAAGGGCAAGGATTTTGGAAGAAAAAACTCAAACAAAAAGAAGCAATAAAAAAGAGGCGGAAAAATCGATCAAGAATCATCAAAGGCGAAGATAAAAAAATTTCGATTGAAAAAAGAAGAATGAGTAATTCAAAAAAATTTTGATTTTGGGGCGAGAGATTACATCAATGCTCTCTTGCTTTAGAAATCCGCGAGCAGAAGCTTTCGGGTAATCACCTCAACTAACTGCATGTTATTTCATTTACTCGGAAAAACGCGAGCAAGAAAGTTGAAAGGGCAAAAAAAGCAAAAAGCAAACGACTTTGAAACACTTCAAAAAAACCATTGAAAAAACGTCGCCTGCTTTTTTGATTAAAAACGAACGAAGGTTCAACTAACTTCTTGTTTTTTGAAGTTAAAATTTGTGCAACAATAAGTCCATGATTTCAATAAATCAAAACAAACAAAATAGCAACAGAGCTTTATCCATTGCTGCTGTAAATTAGTTTTATTTTAGTAGACTCAACCATTCCTTTCTTGAAAATAGCTTATTTTATGCTACTTGAAATTCACAGAATTCATTTGACTGCTTTTTTCTAAAGCTTGCTTTCATTCACATTTATGTAAACTTGTTGCTTTCTCTTTTTTCGTAAAAACAAACGATACATAATTGAAGCATATTGTTTCCTTTCATTTCTTCGTTTGATATCCTAAAACACCTGAAACAAATAATAAAGCATAAAAAGTCCCTAAGTTTAATCAGTAACAAGCGATTTCACCCGTTAACCATATCGCTAGTTAATATTAAAAGCAATAATGCAAAGCATTAGAGCAAAGACAAAATAAGTAAAAGCATAAATCCTCCTCGGCCCGGGATCATCAGTGGTTTGCAGAGGAGTAAAACATAAAACAAATCACCAAATAAACATCACGATAATCATCATTGAAAAACATCCAATTCATGTGAAAAAAAAAACATTTGATAAAGCATTATGATTGTTTGAAGATATCGTAGAAGCAATTGAATTTTATGTGGTAGAAGCATTTGAAGTGCAGGATTTTTGCCACCATGTGAACTTGTAAAACCTAAAACTAAAGAAGCATTATAGGTACATAAATAATATTGCCTAAGGAATGGCCGACAAGTTATTTCGCTCGTTAACCAGATAACTTGACATATTAGAAACACAAACAACATAAAAGCATTTTAAAACGATAAACCTCCTTTGGTCCGAGCTCTTCAGTGGTTGACCAAAGGAGAAAAAAAGAAAGAAAACAAATCCATCCATATAACATTGATCCATCAACAGCAATTGTCTTTGATTCAAACAAAAAAACATCCAAAAACATAATTGAAACGAAGCCACCAGCACTTGAAGGAACATTTGAGCTTTGTCCATCTAGAAATTTGAATAAATTGAATCATGAATCTAATGATTGCAAAAATAAAAAAATAATATGCAAAATTTTTTGCTTCTTCTGTTTAATTCTAAAAAATGGCAGAAAAAAGTTTGATCAAAAAAAATTTGAAACAAAAGTTTTCGGAAAAAGAGTCAAAGCATAATTTTGGCGGGAAAAATCTTCCCATCAAGGATGGGTAATGACTACTGTGGCTTGCACATTTCTTTATCACATTTTTTAAATCATTTTATTGTTCCACATATCTTCGCTGGTAGTTTATGCAAATTTACATGAAATATCAATGTATGAAGAAAAAATAGAAGCTAAAAATTCTTTTCACAAAAATAAGCCAATTTTTTTTTTTACCAAATCGATTGAATAGTTTTTAACATACAACTAACTGATTTGGTTTAGTTTTAAATCCAAGAAATCTTTTTCATTACGAAAAACCAACTTCATTTTTTATTACGGTATCGAAAGAAGTTTAATGGAATTTTTATCATTCTGGTTTAGGATATTACAAAACTATTTGAAGCTGTTATTTTATATTGTAAAAGAGTTTTATTAAAAATGAGAAACAGCAACCAAGTAAAAAAAAAGATGAAAGGCAGCTTTATTTCTGAACGATTCATGAAAAAGATATCTTGTCAACAAACATTGCTGTCAAATTACTGTAGTAGTATCGATAAACAATCAAATCTTTTATATGAGCATTTCAAAAACGATTTAATCAATATTCAACCGCGTTTAAATCTTTGATTAAAAAATACCCAAATTACTTTTTTGTAATGTATTTGCCTTTTGAAGATAATGGACAAACTGGATTTTAGTTTATAAAAAAATAGGAAAAAAAATAAGCATAAAACAAGGAAGATGCATGCCGAGAATGCAGTTATTACAATTCTAAACCAAAAAAAGCTTTGAACGAAATTTTCAAAAGAATTATGAAAATTTATGATTTTTACTATTTATTATTACACTAATGCTTTCCACTTTTTTTTGTTGTGCTAAAATAATGAACTTGCAATGATTTTTATTGTGGTTAGGTTGCTTTGCTTTGGTAATTTAATTTGAAACAAAACTTGTAAAATTTTGTTAGCTCCCAAAAAAATTGAAGTTTTGGTTTAGTTTTGTTCGATTCAACATATTGGAGTTGTCACGTCAAAGCTTATTTTAAAACTAAAATTCAAGATTGCAATTATTTCCATTTTGACTCGAATTATGACTTTTATTAAAAATCAGAGAGCAATATTTTTTCCAACCAATCTTTTATTATAATTTTTGCGTGGCTTTTAAAACTTTGATTATCAAGCCTAAAATGCGAAGAAAAAGATTAAAAAATTTCGATTAGTTTTTTCTTCTTTTGTTATTGGTTGGTTGTACCATTTTTATCTCTCATGTTTGATAATACAACAAAAGCTTACCGAACCTTTGGAAGAAGGTAAATTGCGACCTTTAAACCTTAATTAATTTTTTGTTTTTGTTGAAACACATTTTTAAGGGCCAAAATAAACTTTACAGTCGTAAAAATGTGTAATAAAAAAGATCCTATTTTCTCATCAACTTCATCAGCTATGTAAAATGCTTTTTATGTTTCTCTTTTTCAAAGTCTAAGAATGTGCCTCATTTTTTTTTGGCAAAATGGATACTTTGTAATTTTCTCGAGCGGCATAAAAAATTTTGAATTGGAAAAAGAGAATCCTAAAATCAACAGACTTTTAAAACTTCGAATTTATCCTAATAAAATTATTACATACTTTCAACTTTAAATATGGTTCGCAAACGCAAACCAAAGCAATCTAAAGAAGATGTGCCTTCTGAAGTTAAAAGGTTTCGTGAAAGTGAAGAATATTTATTCCCTGATGAACTTCATAAATATGCTGCTATCCTTTTATCAGGATTTATTGATAGAAAAGAAATTAGTTTTTGTTGAAGTAAGTTTCTGTTGTATTTTTCCAGCTAATGATATAATAAAATTTTAGGGAACTGCTGGATGTGGAAAAACTACTTTAGTTAAACGAATTGCTATAGAATGGAACATGCCTATCGTTACTCTCCAGCGAAGTGATTAAATTGATGATGCTGCCAAGGTTGGTCGTGTTATTACTAATAAAATATAACTTACTTTTTTATTTTAGTCTTTTTTTGGCTGCTATTAATGTACCGAAGTACCTGGTGAATTTATATGGGAGCCATCTGTGTTTTCAAAAGTTTGTTTTTGTTTTTTAATATTCTCATTTACTTTTTTTTGTTTAGGCTTTTACAAAAAGATGCCTTATTTTACTTGAAAATATTGATTCAGCTACGACGGAAATGGTTTCATCTTTGTATTTGATGAATAAATCTTGGAATGCTCCACTATGTTCAGATGTCCCTTCTTTTCATCCAGAAGCACGTATCATTGCAAAAGTGCGAACAGAAAACAACCATTCGGATTCTTCTGAACTTGTTAGAAGTCATCTTGGCTGTAGCGGTGGTATTGATTTAATTAAGGTATAATTGTATAATTTTGATTTGATTTTATCGTAATGTTTTAGGAGATAACTGAGCTTGAATCTTTGATGAATCAGCTTTGCAAAGTTTATTCTGCTTCGTCTGTAAACTTGGAACGATATAAAAGGCTTACAACTGAAATCTTGGAAACTCTTGAGCTTGTGTAATCAATTCTCATTCAATTTGCTAACTGGATTGCCACATTTTATGTTCATTTCGGTCATATATATTCTCAAATCTTGCAAAAAGGTTTAGTCAACTCAATTCCAAAGAAAGAAGAAAGCGAAGGTGGTCAAGGCAAAGAAAGCGAGGATGTTGGAGGAGAAAATGCTGTCATGGGTGAAGGTCAAGGAATGAAAGATTTTTCTGAACAAATTGAAGAAACTGGACAAGTTAATGATTTAATGGTTTGTTTGGTTTTATAGCCTTTATTACATTTGAAGTAATTCTTTTACATTTAGGACGAAGAAGAAAACGCTACCAATGAAAATCAAGAACCGCAAGAAAAGCCAAAAGATTCTGTAACTCTCTTGGAAATGGAAGATGATTTCGCAGCAGATTTGGAAAACCTTGACAACGAAGAAAATGAAAAATGTGAAAACGACAACGAAGAGCTCGATGAAGAACCTAATGTTGATTGGAATATGGGTGATGTTGAAGAGCGTGAAGAGAATCAACTTGATCCTTACTTATGGGATATGCCTCAGCAAGAAGATAAAAAACTTGATGACCGTCCAGAAGGTGAAGATAGTAAGACCGATGATATTGGTGCTAAAGAAAATGACGACACTGTTGCTAATCAAGATGAAGGAAGTAAATATTTAAGAAATCGTTGTTACATTTGAAGAAGGTCTACGTATTCTTTTTTTGTTCATTAACTTTCACTTTTTTTTTCAGGTTTGACAGTGAAATGTATCCATTAATGGTATGAAAAGGATTAAGATGTTGTTTATTGTTTGCGAAATAGGTGGAAACGCCTAAAGCAATGTCATGACAATATACTACTGTAACATGAAACTCAGCCGCTGAAGAGCGTTACAGTTGCCGATTTTTCATCCAAGTGTTCGGCTGAGTCGTTTCTTGTTTTTAACGGCGAAACACTTGGCTCTTCTTTATTTGTATTATTTTTTGTTGATTTTAATAATTGTTAGTAAAAGTGTTTTCTTTTCGTCCTTTTTTGTAGTAAATGAGGATTAGACTATGTTCAATAATCCGATTGGTATAACTCGAAAATGATGAGATATTTTGTACTTGCATATTTGAATTATCTTAAAAGTTAACCATATTTTTTTTAAAAATTTAAATGAATTGTTTAAGGGTTTACTTTTTTGGTCGTCCTCGTCCTTTGTTGCTGGCGCTACTAGCAGAAGGAGCAGCAGCTGTGGTTGTTCCAGCAATAGGTTTAGCATTGGGAGCTGCAGCGCCTTTAGGTGGTGCACCACGTCCTCGACCTCCTTTTGGTGCAGATGTAACTGAAGCAGTTTGAGCATCATCTGAACTTTCAGTATATGCAACTTCTGCTGATGATGATGCAGCTGTAGCAACAGATTTTGGTTTATTATCTGTAGGTTTTCTCTGGAAAAAGAAAGATTAGTGAATTATGTTTGTTAGAATATAAATTCAAACTTACTGTTGTTCTTGCATTGGAAAGTTTTTTATTGAACTAAATAAACGAATATATAAATATAAATTAACAAATAAATTGATAAAATTCAGAAATCCCAAAAGGAGTCTGGGCTGCCACCACTTTCTTGGCTTGTTTGGCTTCCGCCATTTTCTTCTATAACCTTCCCACCAGCTTCGACTTTAGCTTTCTTTGCTTTTTCATCATTTCGAACGCCTTCACTTCCACGCTTGAGACCCTTTTCACGGCCTTCCTGAGCAGCTTCCTGTTGACGTTGACGAGCATCTTCATTTTGACGTTGACGAACTTCTTCTTGTTGACGTTGACGAGCTTCTTCAATTTGACGTTGACGTTCTTCTTCACGTGCACGATGAGCTTCTTCATGTTGACGTTGTTCTTCCTCTTCAGCTGCACGACGAGCTTCTTCATGTTCACGTTGTTGTTCTTCTTCAGCTGCACGACGAGCTTCTTCATGTTCACGTTGTTGTTCTTCTTCAGCTGCACGACGAGCTTCTTCATGTTCACGTTGTTGTTCTTCTTCAGCTGCACGACGAGCTTCTTCATGTTCACGTTGTTGTTCTTCTTCAGCTGCACGACGAGCTTCTTCATGTTCACGTTGTTGTTCTTCTTCAGCTGCACGACGAGCTTCTTCCTCTTCTTCTCGGATACGATGTAATTCTTGTTCGTGCAGACGACGAACTTCTTCTAGACGATGTTCTTGGTGGTGTTGCATTTCATCATCATCATGGGTTTCAGGAAGACCATTAGCTTGATCATTACGCAACACGATGTTTCTGATACCATCTACGTTTCGCACAAGATGAACTTCGTAATCAGCTGATAAGCTCAGTTGCAAGGTGAAATGATCAGGACGGAATGTGGGTATAAGGATTATCATTTTAATTTTCCGCGATGCAAGTATTTTTACAGCTTCTCGTAGCTGATCACTTTTCCAATGCTTATCAACCAAAATGTACGCTGATGTACCTTCTGACCACTTAATCTTTTTGGCCCAGCTTTCAAGACTTCGTGAGTTCGCATGAGGTGAGCTGAACTTAACCATATCAAGCTCTTTGAAGTTCCATGGAAACCGATCAGGAATAACAAGAATGTTACGTTTTTGCATTGCTCCTTAAAGTAAGTTAAAATTATTTCTGAAGCAAAGAAGCTAGTTGAATGAAAACAATATCTCTGACACAATAAGAATGAAATAAAGGTAAACATTGGTGAGGTTCCAATCTTTACGGTAAACGAACGACCGTAAGGGTTAGAATCAAAAGAAAGGGTTAGTGCGTCGAGCATAATTGCTTGACAATTAAGTCCATTTATTCAATGTTAAGAGTAAAGCAAAGCAAGCAATGTAAATCAAACAACAACTTTATTATAACAATAACATTAAAACAAACAACAACAATAGATAAATAATTGAAGCTCATTCATTCCTATCAGTTCTTCTTTTGATTACCTAAAACACCTGAAACAAAAAGGTAAAACATAAACATCTCACAAAGTATGATAACTAATAACGTGCTATTTCACCCGTAAACCATATAGCAAGTTAATATCGAAAGCTCTAATGCAAAGCATTAGAGCAAAAAAAAATAAGTAAAAACATAAATCCTCCTCGGCCCGGGATCTTCAGTGGCTTACCGAGGAGTAAAACATAAAAGAAATCACCAAATAAACAACACGATGATCATCATTGAAACACATCCAGTATCAGTAGAGTAAAACCAACAAGCATTGACCATCGAAGAAAAGAAACATAAACTTGAATAGCTATATTGAGTGAAATCCATGTGAATGAAGAACGTTTTGAAAGAAGTTAACACCATCAAGAGCAAGCACCATTGAGGAAAACATATAAGAGCTTCATTAACATTCTCTTCATATCAATAGTAACATCAAAAAACATCAAGCATCGAAGCCATAAGTACATACCTGAAAAACGATCGGTTAAATCGAGAGTAACACATACCAGTATTTCCAATAGTTTGAACTTCTTTTGATCCGAGAGAGCATCACCAGAACTTCTATCATCATCTTCATCACAAGAACCATCCAAAAAACATTGATTTATTACAGCACAACCATTACACCATTCATCAAATGTCGCCTCTTGAGACCATTTCTTGGATCATAAAGAGCTTTGCCATTATCAATAAGTAATTCCATCATTATCAGCATCATCTTTTCCATTGAGAGACCATCTTTGATTTCTTTATATCATCCACCACAAGATTCACAGCTGCATATCATTTTGATTGACATCCAAAGAAGAAGAGCATCGAGAAGTTGACCATCCATGAGCACCATATTGAAGAATGAAGCAGAAGGGGAAGGGAAAAACGCGAAAAAAGAATCACGAAATGCATATGTAAGTATCACGAACAAAAGGGAAAAGAAGTAAGTAGGCATATTGGGAATAAAAAAGGAATGATGGCTTTGTACAACCAAAAAATGATCTAACAAACTGAGTGTTTCAGCTATCGCCATTAAGGCAATAATCTCATGTTTGATGAATCAAAAATGGGCGAAATAAAGAAAGAAGAAGGTAAAAGAATTCTAAGCAAAAACATTGGAAAGATTCTCGGCACGTGTATAAAGAAGATAAAGGTGGGTCGATAAAAAGTGAAAACGGGAATACAAAAAAGGGTAAAGATTTAAAGGAAAAAACTTCATGAAAATGAAGCAATAAAAAAGAGGGGAAAAAATCGATCAGGAATCATCAAAGGCGAAGATAAAAAAATTTCGATTGAAAAAAGAAGAATGAGTAATTCAAAAAATTTTTGATTTTGGGGCGAGAGATTACATCAATGCTCTCTTGCTTTAGAAATCCGCGAGCAGAAGCTTTCGGGTAATCACCTCAACTAACTGCATGTTATTTCATTTACTCGGAAAAACGCGAGCAAGAAAGTTGAAAGGGCAAAAAAAGCAAAAAGCAAACGACTTTGAAACACTTCAAAAAAACCATTGAAAAAACGTCGCCTGCTTTTTTGATTAAAAACGAACGAAGGTTCAACTAACTTCTTGTTTTTTGAAGTTAAAATTTGTGCAACAATAAGTCCATGATTTCAATAAATCAAAACAAACAAAATAGCAACAGAGCTTTATCCATTGCTGTTGTAAATTTGTTTCATTTTAATAACATCCTCCATTGCTTCCTTGAAAATAGTTTATTTTATGCAACTTTCATATTAAGAATTCATTTCATTGCTTTTTTCTAAACTTTGTTTTGATTCACATTTATGTAAGCTTGTTGCTTTCTCTTTCGTAAAACCAAACAATCCAATAGATACATATTTGAATCATATTGTTTCCTTTCATTTCTTCGTTTGATATCCTAAAACACCTGAAACAAATAATAAAGCATAAAAAGTCCCTAAGTTTAATCAGTAACAAGCGATTTCACCCGTTAACCATATCGCTAGTTAATATTAAAAGCAATAATGCAAAGCATTAGAGCAAAGACAAAATAAGTAAAAGCATAAATCCTCCTCGGCCCGGGATCATCAGTGGTTTGCAGAGGAGTAAAACATAAAACAAATCACCAAATAAACATCACGATAATCATCATTGAAAAACATCCAATTCATGTGAAAAAAAAAACATTTGATAAAGCATTATGATTGTTTGAAGATATCGTAGAAGCAATTGAATTTTATGTGGTAGAAGCATTTGAAGTGCAGGATTTTTGCCACCATGTGAACTTGTAAAACCTAAAACTAAAGAAGCATTATAGGTACATAAATAATATTGCCTAAGGAATGGCCGACAAGTTATTTCGCTCGTTAACCAGATAACTTGACATATTAGAAACACAAACAACATAAAAGCATTTTAAAACGATAAACCTCCTTTGGTCCGAGCTCTTCAGTGGTTGACCAAAGGAGAAAAAAAGAAAGAAAACAAATCCATCCATATAACATTGATCCATCAACAGCAATTGTCTTTGATTCAAACAAAAAAACATCCAAAAACATAATTGAAACGAAGCCACCAGCACTTGAAGGAACATTTGAGCTTTGTCCATCTAGACGGGAAAAATCTAATGTTTGTAATTTCTTATTAGTTTTTTTGGGCGTTTTCATCTTACAAGTAATTTATTTTATTTTCAATCTTTTTTTATCGACCATTGGAAATAGTTTTAAAATACAAATTAACAACCCTGGTAGGCAGAAGTACATATTAAAAAACAATAAAAAAATATCAAATCGTATCAAAAACTATAATTATTTTTTATTTTAAATCGAATCGATTCCAAAACAAGTTTTTTTGTTGTCAAAAGTTTTATGTTAAAAAACTCCCAAATTTTAGTTTTGATCGTTTCAATCATTTACATTTTTTTTGTTTGGTTTGACGAAAGCATTTTTATATGACTCTTCTTAACTTTGTCGTCGTCGTCTGTTTTTTATGATTTTTTTTTTGTAAATTTTGTTTCGAAATTTTTGATTTATTTTTTCAATTGACTGTATTTTTTGTGACTGCTCAGAATAAAACGCAGCTTTCATTTAAAAAGAGAGCTTTGTACTCTTCCAGCATATCTTATCTTCGTTGTTTTATTTTCATCATTCTGCTTCCAAGAAAAATCGTGCTTGAAAATCGAAGCCAAACTTTATGATTTTTGATTTATTTTTTATTATTCTTTTCTTTCTAAATAATTTCGCTCATTTCCAATATCATCGGCGAAGAAAGAAAATGGAATTTTGAGTATTTATAATTCTTTAAAATTATTCAATTTTTTATCCAAGGTTTTTTTGCAGGAAAATCCGAAAGAAAAATTCTTGAATATTAAAACTAAAAAAATGAAGAAAAAAAATCTTCTATGTTTTTGAGCTTTTCTTAAAACATGTGACCATCTTCTTTTTTCTAATCAATCAAAAAAGTTTAACATCAAATCCTCAAAGATTAGTAGTGTTTGCAAGAAGCAAGCAATTAGTCCAATCAATTATATTTTACTTAACTAACAATAGATAATAATCGAATAATAATTGCTTTTTTATTTTTTCCAATCTTCCTTAACCATAAGATTTTTGCTAGGAACAAAAAAATGTGTTGTTGTTAATAATTAATAGTATTAATAATAAAGGCGAAACAGAGTGCAAAAAATATCCAAACCCCAAAATCAAAAAGCAAAAAAAGCACATATGTTTTTTTGTCTTTGTTAGAGCCGTTGTTGTTGCTCTTTTTTTTGATCCATTTTTTTTATTATCCATCATCAATTTTCTTTCTTTTTTATTTGTTCTTACTTTTTTTTTCAAATAAAAAGTGCCACAAATTTTATGGGAATCAATTTTTCTTTTTTCTTTTTGCTTTTATTTATTTTATTGATTTAAAAAAAATTAGTTTTTGCTTTCGTCACTTCGTAGCTTTTTTTATTTTAAGTTAGTTAGCCATTGTCATTCCATTAGATTAAAAATAGGTAATAAAAATCACAGTTAGTTAATTAGCTGATTTTGTAGTCAAAAATCTTCGAGGTTTTATTGATTTAACAAAAATAGTAAACTTTATGATTGAACAAATTTTTTTTCGACCTGGTATGAAAATTTACTGTATTATTTCAAAACAAAATAAGTGTGTTATTAATTTAATAGAAAACTTTCATCATTGTTTTAAAAGTTTAAGTGGTTTGCGAGTTTTTTACTTATTTTTTTGATATCATTTCGATTTTCGCCATTTATAAATTTTTAAACTTTATTTCAGGTCCCATTTTCTCAAACCTCTTGCCTTTAAAACTTTTAAACTTTTTTTCTCAAAAAAAAAACAAACAGAAAAACTTTAAGAAAATGGCATCATCAACATCAGTGAATTTATTATTTGCATTTTTTGCAACCCTTTTGCCATCAGTGGTAGCAGATTTTTGGTATATGCGTAGTTCACCTTCTTGTGGAGATGTTCGTTGCCAACGTGAAGATTATTTTCATTATTATAATTGTAATGGAAATTATTGTGATTTTCATTTACAGGTTTGACTTTTTAAATAAGTTTTCTTTTAAAAAATACTAAATTTACCAAACGAAAATGCATTTTTAGCTTTTTAAACTTTTAAAATTATTAAAATATTCAAAAAGCAGTTTTTTTATTTTGTAAAAATGCTTCAAAAAAATAACAAATTACGAATTATTAATTTTTTAATTTTTTAGCCCTGGCTTTTTGCCATCATTTCCTTCATCGTTTTAAGTTTTCTTCTCAGCTGCTTCTGCACCCTTCTTCGATTTGTATGTTGTTCACCTCGTCGATAACCAACAACATCCTCCTCTCATAAAAAGAATCAGATGCTGCCTAATCCTCAAAAAAAAAATGAAAATTAAAAAAAGCCCATCAATTACACAGAAATATATTTGTTCTTTATACAATTTTATTAATAATACATATATTTTCTTAATTTTTAGAGAAAAATTTTTATACTTATACGATTTAATATTTTTTTTATTGTAAATTGCTTTTTTTAAAGCTCAATAAAATTTGAACATAAAAAAGTAAGCAAAGAAAAATATTATTACAAACTTAAAAATTCAAGAAGGAGATGAAAAGAAAAACGTTGATAATTTTTTAGCATATCTTTTATTTTGGATTTAAAAAAAATATTTAAATTTACTCTTTCATTAACTTGCTACAACATATTTATAATATCAAAAGCTTGTTTGATTTCTTCCAAAATCATTGTTTAAATAAGCGGATTTTTCTTTTTTTTGAAGTTCCGAAAAATCATTAATGGCTCTAAATCAAAAAATGATCCGTTAAAAATGATAATGATTACTGAAACTTTGGTATCTTTTGTCCAAAAACTTTTTTTAAAAGTAATATTTTTATGTTTATTTTTGTTGAAAACAATTAGATGAGGTTATCGGACGACTTTATATTTTTCAAAAAAGTTCTTTAAAATATGGAATTTTTATTATTTATAAACTAACGGGAAAAAATGAAAAAAGTAACAAGAACATAATTTTCTAGAGACACACAGATAAATTTTTAAAATAAAAAAAAACAAATTAGTTTTAAAAAATTAGCATAATTCACAAATACATAACTTGATTCAAGCATATTTCTTTCTTTCTTTCTCTCTTTTTTTATTTGGTATAATATTTTCTTTCTTATTGCAGCTGCTAACGTTTTTTCTTTGAATTTAAAGTAAAAAAATAAAATAATAATTAAAGTGGTAAATTAATAATTTCAACGCGTTTTTGTTGTTCACGAAATTTTTTACATTCATCTATTAAATCATTTAAACATCGATCACTCATTTTTCGAACACGTTTATCCAATATTCTAAAAAATATATTTCTTATGTAAACAATTTTTGTTGTTGTTGTCATTTTATTTGCTAAAAAAACTCACTGATATTCTTCATGCTTTAATAATTCATCGATATCCCGTAATTCCTCAAATCTTTCACTCAATTCTGTTAAAGTCATGGATTTCATAACAGGTAATTGAAAAAGCATAGCCAAAAATAATAAATCTAATAACAGTGAAGTAAGTAAATCTTTTTTCTAAAAAAAACAAAAAATTGTTCTATGAATCAAAGAATTTGAAAAAAAAATTATGGTTTCCTACTTACACTATTTAATTCACCACAAAGATATCTTTCACATGCTCGCTTTAAAACAGGTAAATCATTTAATTCAGCATCAATTAAAAAATCAGCAAAATCTTCCACATATTCCATTTGTGGAAGGGCTACTTTATTAAAATACATATTTGCAAGGGTCTAAAAAAATATTACACAATTATCAGCCTTCATGAGATTATTTTTATTTGTATGAAGAGATGACAAAATAAATCATTATTATAGTCTTGCAACCAACGGGGATGTGGATTCGACGCGAAAAGAAAAACTTACATCATGCATTTCAGCTTTATTTTCTTCCATACATTCAAAAGCATTTTCAGCTTCATCCTCTTCATCATTATTATCACTTTCATTTTCAGTGTTATTTTCTTCTTCCGTATCTAATTCATCATTGGAACTTCCGGGAATTATTGAAGCCCTTCGTTCGCAAGAATCACAACAAGCAACTAATAATTTTTTAAATAAATGTTCTGGCTTTTCAAGCATTGATACTACAGAATCGCGAGGAGCAGAAATTTTAACCATTGGATTTTTATTATTACTATTTTTTGGAATGCAACCATTTTGCTGCGGCTGTTGTGATTTTTTGGTGGTCTCACAACAACAAGAATTATTATCTTTATCGCCATCATCTGAATCCGATTGAGCTCCTTTACTATCCAATCGATTTCTTTCTCGATCCATAACAATATTGAAAGCCTTTTCCAAATCAAATCTTTCACTATTTGCTTCAGCGCTACGAAGTCTAAAAAATGTTAAGTCTTTTATTGTTTAAAACTCAAAATTTTGTGATTGATTCTTTCTAATTTAATTAAAAGTGGAAATAAATTTAGAGCAGATAAGAAAAATAAAAAATATTGATTTTTTTATGGTTTTTTTTCTTTGCGTGTTTGAAGTAAGTCGCTGCTTTAAATTTTTTTTGAATATTTGAACTTTTTTCTTTTATTTCATTTAAATAATTTTGTATCTCAACTTAAAAACCGCATTTTTGTTAAAGGCTTCAATAATAAGAAAATTGTTAAATAATGCCAAATTTTCAATTCGTAAAAAATAAAAAAACATTCAAAGAATAATACCATAAAATTTGTTTCATAAATAAAGTATTAAGAAATTAAAGGGTTCCAATCAGTGACGAATATTTCAATCAATTTTTTTTAAAGGAAAATACAATTTTGTTTCAAAATAAAACGAGAATAACTTACTTTCTTGTACCAACTTTGGATTTCTTTCTCCAAACTTTACTTCGAACTCTCGCTCGATAATTTGCAGTTAAAAATGAATGAACGGGTGTTGGGGAAACCGCATTTAAATATTTATCAGTTTTAAATAATGCAGCATCCATTTCAAGTACCACCGATAATCTTACAATTTTTCCTATCCTTTCTTTAATATGATTTGTTAATTTTTCACGATTTGTATTTAATATTTCTGTTTCTTTCCCACGAGTTAAATGAAGGGGCCTCATTTTTGGATGAGGCAACGAAGAGGAAACTGGAGGAGAATCTTTTGGAGCTGTTATATCCACATGTGCAAATACATCCACAGTTGATATTGGACCATCAACGTTATATAAACTTATTGCAATATAATCGGGATCTTCCAAATCTGCTGATTCATCAGAATCCTAGAATAAAAAATAAAAATAAATTTTGAAGAGTTTCTGTAGAAAATTATGCAAATTTTTCTTTGAGTTTTTTCTTATATTTCCCCCCCTCTTTTTAATTTAAATTTATGAAATGTTGAGAATCCAAAAAAGTGAAATCAATAAAGTTTTTTTCAAAGTATTTGCGCATTTATTTTTTTAGCTTATTTTAGTCTCTCTATTTTTTCTTTGTAAATAAAAAAGAGTCAACAATAAAACCTTGCTTATTATTTGTGAAAGTAAAAAAATTCTTTCGAATTTCGATTCAGTTTATTTTGTTTATTTTTAAATGTTGACTTTTTTCACAAAAGCTGATTAAATTTTTATTTTTAAAGACGTGAAAAATAATTTTTGGTCTAAAGTGAGTTTCTTTATTTTTATCTCAAAATTTATTTTTTGTAAACAATTTTCAAAAAAGAAAAAGCTTAATTGCTCTTTATAAAATTTTTCTTTGCAAATAATAAAAATTCTGAAAAAAAAATGAAATATAAAAGGAGTTTTATCTTATCTCTAAAATTCCCCTAATTACAAGATTTTTATCTTTCGAGCAACGGTATAAATTTAATAAAATTCAATTTCCAAACGCCAGGAATTTGCATAATCTTTTTTTTTGGTTTACAAAACAACTTTAATCTTCCCTCATTTTTGTTATCGAAAATTATTACTATTTTTTTTACGTCATCAGTTCAATCGAGAACATATGCATAAAAAATGCAATGATAATATATTTAATTATTTTAATCCATCAATAAAAAAAACTTACGAGACTGGCACTACCATGCATTTTAATAGTCCATTGAAATGCGACATGATCAAATACGGTTGCAAATTTGGGTGAAATATGTAATATTATTGCTTCATTATGATTTAATTGTCTTTGAACTACTCGAACGGGCCAAACATAACGAAAACTTATTTTTTCTATGGGTTTACTTGACGCTAAAGATACCAGAGATGATGAAGACATCTGAAAAAATTATTTTTATAAGTTATAAAGTTTATAACCAACTACAGAAAATATTAAAACGCTCGAATTAAAAAATATGGAACTTTTATAAAAAAATCCTCAAAAATTTTTGAGGTAAGATGCTATGATTTATTTTATTTTATTAGCGAAAATATATATGACAAAAATTCACGAAACAGACATAAAAATTAATAAAAAAAAAGTTTCGCGATAAATCTCTCAGTAATAAAATATTTTTAAAACTTCACAAAAATATAAAAAAATTTTTTAGCCATCTCTCTAAATCAATTTCATCCCATGCAAAAAATATAATATAATTACAACAATAAAAAAATGCACCTAAAAAGCACGCAACAAAAAATGATAATAAAATATTATTCACAATATCTCCTCCTCCTGAGTATAAAACAAATTTAAAAAAAATTAAATCAAATTATTCGAAAAGGCCATTTTTTGTGTTTTTTATGAAATAAAAAAAAGACAGACGACGAAAAAAATGAAGCAAACATGGAATTAACACAAATAACAAAATCAAACCATTTTTATTTTCAATTCCATCTCCATCCATCCTGTCGGTCTGTCGTCTGTTATCAATCATCAGCTTTATAAATAAATAAATATATATTTGCTTGAAACCCATTTAAACTAAACTAAAAAAGCAAACAGACGATGGCGGCGCAAGCAATTTTTGCACGTGAATAATAAAAGAAGAGCAAAAAAAAAGAAAAATATTAAACTTTTTTTAAAAAGGCATTAAAAAATTCACTCAGTAAATAAATAGTTTTTTTTAAAAGAAATTAAGACTTTGAATCATCATCAAAAGTAATTTTAAAAAAGTTAGGAAAAAATAACCAACAAAAATAAAGAAAGAGGGTTTCTAAAAGCCCAAGGTAAGTAAGTAAAGAGACTCGATGAATCGACGACAAGAAGCAAACGAAAGGTTTTGAAATATGGTGAGAGTAAAAAGCTCTAAGGTCAAAGATTATTATGTCTGGTATGAAAATGAGTCATAGTTAGTTGCATGACAAGTTTTTGTAATTCAAGCAAAAAAATATAAGCAACATAGTTACTTACTTTGAGGACAATAACTCACTTTAAAAAAGTTTTAAGCTTTATGTGAAACAAAAAAAATCAAAACCAAAAAGCAAAATTAAACTTTTATGAAGTATTTGAATATTTCTGGATAAAATTTTGTCCCAATTAACGCTGAATTTATTCAAACTTAAAGCAAATATTTTCAAGATTAAGTCAAAAGAGTTAAAAATTTATCAAAGAAATTCCTAAACAAAAGTAAACTAATTTTTTGCTTTAATACTCGACTTTACAGAATTTTTACCGCACTTGTTAGTCGATATCTTTTCCTTCAGAATTTTTAAATTAATTCTATAAACAGTCCGAAACAAGATAATCACATTTCCCAGAAGAAAAAATAAATAAATATGGTAGCTGCCTCCCGTCATTGAGAAAAACGCGAAAATTTCTCGAAAATTCTGTTTCTTTTTCTTCCCATATTTTTATTTTTACGTTTTTCAAATCAACACAAAAGCTTTTCTTGCCCATCAAAAAAGCAGTGGGATTAAGCGTGAGGAAAAGACTATATAGACGATATATTTTGCAAAAACGATGCAAAAAAGAAAAAATCATTACAAATAAAGGAAAAAAATTAAGTAAGTAGACGATGAAAAAAAAAAAATAAGTCGATGAGACCACACACATAATAAGAAAGAAACTTAATGTAAATATGTACAAATGTATATATATTTGACCAAAATCCCTTATGTAAACTCTTTTGAAAATGTTGAGCTAGAGATTATTAAGTAATAATAATAATTGAAGAAAAAAAAAAGAAAGTTAAAAGTACACCAATCCTTTTATGATCGTGGTCGTTGTTGTGGTTGTAAAGTAGCGAGAAAAAAAATATGAAGGAATGGATGCAAAAAAGGAGCGCAAAATAAAAATAAATACTTACATATTGTTGCAGAAGAAAAAAACGTGGTCATAATAAAAAGAAAAGAAGAAAGATTTTTTTGCAGAAAAAAAAATATAAAAATAATATTTGCACGAGCTTGTGCAACGACAACAAAAAAATGACGTAATAATTTAACGAACACCTTAAATTTAGATACCAAAAAAAATTTTGAAACTTCTCGTTACCATCCACAAATTTGAAACCTGTCATCAGAAAAAACCATAATTTTTGTTAATCTAATCTCTCCAAAAAAAAAAGTCAAAAATTTAATTTTAAGCATTGAGAAATTTCTTTAAAAGTATTAAAAGAGTTCTAACATAATTGATTCGATTTTGAAATAACAAAATTCATGTTTATTAAGAAATTTATCCAATCATCGTTTTTTCTCTTAAAAAATTTTGGGAACTTTATTCGCCAAAAACATATCGAAAAATAGTTTCATCTCTCTGACATCATTTATTTTTGGGTGCTTTAAAAAATTTCTAAAAAAAATTATATCCATGAATGAGCTTTTAAACTTTTTTCCCACTTTTTTTATTCTAGAAAATGACCACGAAATTCTGTTTGCATTTTTTTAGCTATAAATTCCCTAAACAAGAAGATGCAAAAAATATTTAAAAGAAAAACTAATAACAACAAAAAAAAATGTGAACACTAACCTAAAAAAAGTGCGACGAAGCAAAGAACCAACGAAAGATAAAAAAATTGAAGAGATAAATGTCGTCATTTTTTTATCTTCGTATTTTGTAACACCTAAAAAACGGTTTTTTTCTTCTTCATTAGTTGGTGTGGTTAAAAATGCAGCTACTGCTGTTTGCTGGCTGCTGATATTACGGCTGCTGCGATTGCTACTCTTTTTTTTTCTTTTTTCTTTTTTCATTTGCAAAACGATCGAAAATTAAATCAAAAAGCAAACAAAACAAAAAAATTAATCGAGACTAAACGACTTTTTGGTTTTTGGGTCTTTTCTTTTGTACAGCAGCTGAGTCTCCTATCTCTCTGTCAGCTGGAGAATGAAATAAAATGGATGGAGTGAGAAAAAAATTGTTGCTGCTACCGCTCATTTTTGCTGGAAGGGGATTTTTTCTTTTCTTTCTTACTCGAGGAGCAAAAAAATATATCGAGTGCTAATAATAATGATGAAATGGATGATGGTGATGATAGAGATAGAGATATTGATGGGTGATCTCGTTCGTCATCACTCTAAAGTGCAATAATTCAAATCCAATAAATGAAGCCTGCGTGTTAATAATAGCTTCAGGGGTTAAAAGCTATTTTGGCGGAATAAAAACCAAATTTAATAGCAATCGATCTCCAATATGCTAAATTTTTTAGAAAAAAAAGTGTTAATACTTGTGGCTTTCATCAGAAATTTTCTAAAAACAAAAAAAATAGTAAAAAAAAACCATTTTATTAAAAATGTATTAACTCGAAAAATCAAAAATCACTTCAAAACCTTGCTTCATTTTTTACACAGAAACCTCACATCAAGGCTTTTGAATTTTGAACTTCACAAAAATAAGGATAACGTCAAATCATCGAATTTTAAAAATAAATAAAGGGTAGCAGCAACAAAAAAACAGATGATCGCAATGGTCAGTCACTCACTCACTCATTGACTTGTTCGCTAAAAACCACGCAAAAATACAAAAAAGACCATCAAAAAGCTGACGCGAAAGATTTTGAATTTATTAGTTTTTGAAAGAAATTTTTTCTAAGATCATTTTGGAATATTTCCAAGTTTACTTCTTCTTTTTTCAAATAATAAAGCAAAGAAGACGCAAAAAAGAAATGAAAAAGAAGTGCACGTTGTAAAAAAGCGTGACCAAAGATTACTTTTTTATTACAAGAAAAAATTATTAAAATGACACTTTTTGACATCCATATAAAAGAAGTAAGAAAAAAAAGTTTTTGTTAATGACGTCAAAGAAGGAAAGAGAAGAAGAAAAAAAAATGGATGAATAACAATTTTCTTTGACCATCATTTTATAATATTTTTTTTTTATTCCACGTGATAAAAAAGAAATGAAGAAAAAAAGTTTATAACAAATTATAAAATTTTTGTGAAACATAATTAAAAGAAATTTAATGAATGTTTTAAAAATAATTATTTTTATTAAGAAAATTTTTTCATGGAGGCAAATAAAAACTTTTTATATGGAATTGGTTTTTTTGAGTCTCATAAGGATAGTAAAAAGTGTAAAATAAATAAATAAGTTAATTATTGGCTGTCAAAAAATAAAAAACAGTCAAAAAGATTTCCTTTTAAAAATCAAACTTGCAATTTACAAAAAAAGTATCGAACTACAAAAAGTTCATAGGTCGAAATATTTACTGCCTTTTGCAGCTTTTGTTTATAAAAAGTTTTCAGCAAAATGCACTCAGAAATGAAAGCTATTTTAGTGAGGAAAAAAATCAAAGAAGCACCAACATCCCCCCATTCACATTTCCTGTTGATAAGGAGGGCTTTTCACATTTTTTATTCACTCACATTCATTCACCATGTTTTTTTAATTTTTTTGATTCAAAGACCATTCTTCAATATATTCTTTATTTTATTGAATTTAATCTTTGAGAGAGAAAAAACCATTTAAGCTATTTTTACACTATTTTTTATCAATGTTTCAATAATAATAAAAAAATTATACATACTATAATTTACCCGCAGTGATGTACTTTTCAAAAAGAAGATAAAACCATTATATGTATTTATAGCTCCACAAATATCAGCATCAACAAAGTGAAAAGTTGAAAGATTATTTTTGACGTAGTTTGAACAAAAATTAAGTTTATTTTAAGAATTTTTTAAGGATGTTAATAAAAGAAAGAAATAAACAAAAAGATTTAAAAGAAGGAAAGCTCTAAAAATGTTGAAAAGCTTTTAGGCAAGATTGATTCACTGGAAATAATATTCTTATTACCTACATTATTATGTTCGAAGAAGAGAAAAAATGGTTGAGTTTAGTACTTTGAAACAGGAAAGTAATAAAAATGATAAAATATCAACAATTTTCAAGACGCCGCTCGATGCGTATAAAATTATTTTGAACCAAAAAACAATATAAAAATTGCAAAATCCAAAGCTCAAAAAGTTTTTATGAAAACGTTTCTATCCATCAAATGAATTTACAATGACTCGATATAACGTTTTTGAAATTTTTTCAGCCTCGCATGCCCAAATTATTTTTTATTACTATTTTTAGAAATTTTGATTCAAATCTAACTAAAGAAAAATCAAAACAATACAACCAAAAAATTAAAATAAGTAAAGCTTCTTTAATTTCAAAAAAAAGTTGTTTGTCCTTAGCAGCTGGAGGCATCAAAGGAAAAACAAACAAACTTTTTTTTTCTAATACTTTTTGTTTCTTTGTTTTTAAACGAGAAGAAAAAAAGAAAGATTAGGGAAAAATTAAATGTCTGTTTTTTATTTTACTCCAATTTTTTTCATTCTCTTTTTATTTGGAAGTTAAAGAGAATCTTTTTTTAATTTTTAGTCATCACTTCCAAGTTAGAATAATAACAAGCTTTCAGAGAAAAAAGTAAAAGTTTTAAATTAAAATTTAAAAACATACCTGGACAATAGAAAAGAGCACAGCAAAATAAACGATGCTATTTCAAGCAAAAACAATCAAACTTTGCAATCAAACAAGTGCAGAAGAAGAAAAAAAAATCAAAAAGCTCGAAGCAACAACGCCGAGCACAGACGATGATGGTGATACACGCCAACCACAACAAGAAAAAAAAGGATGAAAAGGTTTCAAAAAAAATGCACAGAGAAAAAACAAAACAAAATATAATAATAAAATACCAGGCGTGAATAAGAAGCAAGCGATGATAGGACAAAAAATTGATGGTTGTGGTCGTTGTTTGTTTGCCACCTCCAGGCAAAAATAAAAAAAGAGCGAAGAATAAAAAAAAGAGTTCCAACAAACCCAAATAAAAGAAAACACAAAAAAAATGGATGAAAAACCTAAGAAAAAAAAATATTGGCATGAAATAGGATAAGATTTGGAAATGAGAAATGTGAATGCAAACACACCGGTTGAATATGCTGCTTCACCTCCAAAAAAAAAAGAAGATGGAGTTTCGAAAAAAAATATAATAGATGGAATAAAGCATGGTTGGCGTTGAATGAATTTTTTTTAGGTGGAGGAGGTCAATAAATAAGGGACATTTTGTGTGAGAAAGACAAATAAATGGATACACCGCCAACAACAAAAAAGAAGAGATGACGTAAAATAAAGAAAATGTTTCATCTTTTCTTTTTCTTTTTTCCATTTTGATGGGAAAAGAAATATGCAAGAATGAATGAATAATGAGTAATTTGAAGCAAAATGAAAATTGATAAGAATTGTAAGTAAATAAACGGATACAACGAAGATACAAAATTTTAGGGTTTTTGCTTTTCTCAAAAATACATAAGAATAATGGGTTTAAAAAATAAAATAAAATTTAAAAAGCGTAAATTTGTTGAAAAAAAAGAAAAATAAAAGTTTTGAAATTGTGATTACGAAATTTCTTGAAAACCCTTCTTGTGAAATAAAAAACCGAAGTAAAAAAATTACATTTTTTGCGAAATGATTGTGAAAGGTTTCAAGTTGCAGAAGTACCACCAAAAAAAGAACTCAAAATTATTTAAAGCTAGCTTTTGCTTATTTTCGCTAAATTTTTTAGTTTTAATTTTAGACTATTTTTTACATTGAAGCCATATGATGGTGGAAAACAATGGCTGCTAGAATTGGAGAAAAAAAAAAGCACACCAATTTTTTTTTTCTAGACTAATCTTTCAATGGAAACTCAAAGACTGTAATGACACCATGTGCTTTTGGTACATTGAAGGCAGCCACTGATTAACTAACATCAATGGTTCATAGTTTGCACTTATACAAAGTTTAATTTAAAAAATATATAAAGGCCGAAAAAATTAAGCATTGTCGAAGAAAAAAAAATACAAATATCATTTTTGATTCATTAATATTTTTAAAAAAACTTTTTGAATCGTAATTGGTCGATGACATTTTAAACAAAAACGAATCAGAAAAAACATATTTTTTTGACGAAAAAATCAAAAAAATAAGAGTTTTTCGTAAAAATGTCGAATAGATATGAAACCAACTTATGGTCAAAAAACAGTTTTTCAAATACATATGTTTGTTTTCAAAAAACAAAACTATTCTTTATAAACTATGGACGCAATAATTTAAATAAAAAAAGAAGAGGTAGTGGCGTGATATTTTTTTTATCGCATCAAAAATCAATGTTATGAAAACCGTTTAAAGAAAAAGAAATTTGGTTGGAAAAAAATAATGATTGTTTCAGAACGAAAAGCAAGAATTTGTGAACTACATTCAGAGTTTTTTATGCAAGATTAGATTTCATTTTCGAAAAAAAAATAGCATAAATATTTTAACGTTAAAAAACATAAAGAAAATAATCAAAATTTTAAGAAATAAATTATCATATTTTCAAAAAACTTCCGTCAAATCCTAATTTAATTTTGTTTCCCTAAAAAAAGTCAGAGGCATAATTCACCGATTGCGCAAACAATTACATTAACATTTTCTTTTCGAACAGTTGAAATGGGAGGGAAGTGGCTTCTAAAGAAGTCGTCCTTTCTAAAGCCTAACAAAACAAAACAAAAGAATTTAGCTTTTTTTTTCATTGGGCATCATTTGCTTTTTCTTTTCTTTTTTTCATCATTGTTTTAGCCAAACAAAAAATTTTTTGGGTTAAAAAGGGAAGAAAGCTTTAAAGAAGCTACACAAACACATTCACAAACGTTATTTTTTTGTGAACTTTTAAAAAATTTTTTTAACGGAAACGAAATCAAAAAAGTTCTAAGCTTCGATAAAAATAAAAAAATTTAAGCTTAAACTCGGTAGGAAAAAAAACGTGATTCGACTGACGTTGTTGTTTAAATTAAGAAGAAAAAAAAACTAAACCGTTTTAATTCAAACAAAACACAACAAAGAGAAAAAACTTTTATTTTAAAACAAATGCTAACTTCAAAATTTTAAGCTGAAAGAAAGCACAAAAAAACATATGGTTTTTGCTTTCATTGTTCCAAAAATTTTAAAGCCAAAATATGAAATAATAATAAAAGGCAATGTTTTAAAAAAAGTGGCCATTCATTCATCCATAACTTATGATTTGATGATTCATATATGCTTTTGCTTCCATCATGACAAAAAGATGAATGTTGAAAGAAAAAAAGAGATTAAAATCGTGTTAAAAAATTTTAAAAACGCATAATTTTCTTTAAAAAAAATTGTTTTTAACCAAATCCATTTTAAGTGTATCCTACATATCTTTCTGTAAATTATCGATCGAAAAAAAAAAGATAGTAGATTTCCTTTCTAAAATAAAATGTAATTTTCCCTCAAAATTTTTTTTGTGAAAAACAAAGTTTTATGAAGCAACAATAATAAACAATACAATTCAATTCAATAAACTCATATTATTTTATTTTTGGTTTAAAATGTTGTTGACCACGAAAATCTTCCCTATGGTAATGAAACCATCGACTAAATTAAAAATTCTGAATAAATTATTTGATTTTTTTTGGGATTAAAGTTTTTTTTGCACAACAGCGAAGAAAAAAAAATTCGAAAATGGAGTCAATTTTGAAATTAAGCAAAAAAAAATTTTTTTTGATAAAAATCATGTACAAAAAAACAGAATATTTGGCAGCCTTTTTTTCATTCCTGAAAATTCAATTAAACAAAACTTTGTTTGCACTTTTGTTTTTTCATTGTTTTTTAGCGGAAAATTTAATTTGTAAAGGTATTACATATTTTTATTAGTCAGTAAAAAAATTTAAATTTTATGTCTGATCAATGAACTTTTTTTTTGTATTTTTACCAAAGTCAACAAGAACAACAGTTCCCATATTTGTGAACAATCATAGCAGCATAATTGAAAACAATATTTACCTTTAAAAAACCCATTTTGTTTTGACTTAAATGCAAATGAAAATCAAATTATTTTAAAAGAAATTGGTATTCCATAAATGCAAACTCCATTGTTAAACTAAAGAAAAAATAAATAAAATTTCTTTGATTTTTACTAGCCATTAAAAAAAACACGTGTGCATAGAGCTTAATGGGCCATTCATTATTTCATTCTTGAAACTCATTATGCGTTTTATTTTATTGCGCTTTTTATTAGATTATTAAAATGTTAAGCACACAAGAATTTTCTTTTCAAAATTACAAAGCGTATCTTTCAATTTGATTGTTAGATAACCAACAACATCGAAGGTGAAAACTAAAAAAAATTTTTTTCTATTAAGAATTTTTGGCTCTCATACTTCCATCCTCAACGTTGGCAAAACCGTGTAAATTTTATATTTTTTTTTTTGCATACCATTTGATCCATTTTTTAAAATATTTTTAAAGATTTTGGGATCGAAAAAGGATATATGAAATTCTTTCGTTCATTTTTTGTTTCTCTTTTCTAATTTTTTTTCTTGATAGCTAATGCAAATTTGAAAAATTCATTCGATTCTCTTTCCGCTATTTATGGGTTGCTCAAATACTTCCCTAGCTTTAGTGAAATCGAGGAATATCAAAAATTCGAAGAGATGAATAAATTTATGTTACTTAAAAAAGGATGAATATTAATAAGAAATTTAATTTTAAAAAAAATAGATGAGATTGAAAGATAAAAAAAAAGAATATTTAATCTTGCGATATTCTAGGTGAGTCTCCCGAGCGCCGATGTATGAGAGCTCATTTTTTTCTTCTGCGTTAAATTCATTTTCTCGTTAGTCAAACTTTTAATAATTAAAAAGACTCACTCAAAATTTTCGAAGAAAAAAAAAGTTAACACAATTTTAAAATTTTATCTTGATTTTTATTGATCAAGATAAAAAAAACTTTAATGAAAAAAAGAAAATCGCAATGCAGGCAATTATTAAATGTTTTATTGCCAATTTTTTTCTTGCTTCACTAATGCAAGATAATTCACTGGAATTATTAAATTACCAAAACCCCAAATTACGTCAAAATGAAAAAATTATCAGAGACATATGCGGTGGTTTCTCTCATTTAACTTTTAATACTTTTTTTTGTTTTCCCTCATTTTTTGACCGAAATTAACTTTTTTTGTTGTTGAAGATTTCGGTTTTTTGATTTATTTTTTTATTCTAAAAATACTACCAAACAAAATTTTTTTTACTGCCAATAACCGTTTGTTACAAAATTGCCCCCAATTATTACCAATTAATGCTTGAACTTTCCAAAAAAAAAGACATCAGTTTCAAACACTCTTTCATCGACATACATAATTAATTATTCTTTAGAGCCTTTAGGCATTATGGGCCATCACCATCTTAAATCGATGCAAACTTATGGAGAATGGTGGCAATGGCAATTAAAAAGGGTTCCAAAATGGGTTATAATTATTATGGCTATATTAGTTTGTGGATTACTTAAAAAATTATGGGATTTTAATTCCTCAACAAATAATTCAAATATGAAGTTTGTTTTTTTTCCTTCAAATTTTTTATTCCTAAAAAAATCTTTTTTTAATTTTTAGTTATTTTGCTACAGCTAAAGGCCAAATTCATATTGATGAAATAATTGAAAATGTATTCAATAAAAATGGATATTCGTTTATTAAAAATGATTTAATTCCCATTCTAAAAAAAGATGTTCCGATGACTTGTGATGAAGTGAGTTTTTTTCAGGTCATCAAAAAACATAAATTCCCTTAATTGAGTTTCAAAATGCCCCGATTCATCGAATTTTAACTTTAAAATATAAAATTATTCTCAAAAAAAAATTTGAGATAAAAACATAGTTAAAAAAAGCACACGCAGCAGCACCACTAAAATTTTTTTGTTTATAAATCTTTCACAAAATTTTGCAAATTTATTTGCAAGGTTCATATTTAATTTAGTGTTAAATTACCGACCGACCGACAAAAAAGTCGGTAAATTCAGAAAATTGTCGGTATGGAAATTGCTCCCGGTCGGTAAAGTCGGTAAAAAGTCGGTATAAAAATATGGTCGGTCGGTAAATCGGTCGGTAATAAGTCGATATAAAAATTTTTTTCGAATCATAAAATCAACAAAAGTTCCAGTTTTTAGTCAAAAATACATTTTTTTAATACTAAAGTGATAAGAACATCAAAAAAATTAGTATTTCTGTTAAGTTTTTAAGAAAAACAAATCCTGATAAGAAATTTAGGAAAAAATGTCGGTATAAAATTTTGTCGGTCGGTAAAGTCGGTAAAATGTCGGTATAAAAAAACGGTCGGTCGGTAAAAAGTCGGTCGGTAAGTCGGTAATTACCGACTTTTCGGTCGGTAATTTAACACTAATTTAATTTACATTTTCAAAAAAATAGGCTCGAATAAAAAACCTAAGAAAATGTGTAAAAAATTAGTTAAATTTTTCATTTCTTTCTTTTTCAAAATTTTTTTTTCTAAAACTAAACCTAGAAAAATTAAACTTTTGTCTTTCTTGTAGGTATTTTCAGAATGGCAAAAAATAGCTGATAATGGATTAACTTTGGATCCACCAAAAGAATTACCAAATGCTGAATCATTTCTATTAAATTATTATACTCAACTTGAAAGTTGGTATATCAATACCATTCCACATAATGATGATCAAACTTTATCAAATTGGAATGAAACATTTATGAATCATATGATAAATATTGCTAAAGAAAATCCATATAATTTACCTCGATCATATCGAAATCAATCACGTTAGCTATTTAAAAATTTAAATTATGCAAATTTAAAGAGTCTTTGATGGAATAATAATTTTTTAGTGGCAGTTTATATGGCAACAAAATATTTTAATGTTAATAATCAAATTGGAGCTGTGATTGGTTCATTAACTCCATGGGCTGAATCGTTTATCCTTGCAAATGGAGCAAAAAATGTTACCACCATTGATTATCAAAAAGTTAAAATAATTCATCCACAAATGAATTTTCTTTATGCACCCGAATTGCCTACACTTCAAAAAAGGTTGTTAAAACTATCCATAAACAAATTTTTTTTAAAGTTAAAATTAATTTTTAGTTTAAACAATCATTTTGATTTTATTGTAACTTATTCAAGTATTGAACATAGTGGCTTGGGAAGATATGGAGATCCAATGGATCCCATTGGAGATATTAGAGAAATGAATAAAATTCATTGTTTATTAAAAACTAATGGTTTATTATTTGTTGGTTTCCCGGTTGGAAAGGATACTATTTATTATAATGCTCATCGAATTTATGGTCGAATGAGATTAGCCATGATGTTTGAAGGTAAAACAATAAAAACTTTTAAAAGCAAGCCATAAACTTGAAAGAAATCTTTTTTTAGGCTATCGATTATTAGGAACGTTCTGGCTTGATTCAACTACACCAATAAAACTTACTCAAGGAATCCTAGAAAAAATTGGAGGAATAAATCAATATTTATTTGTTTTACAAAAAATTGATTAACTTTTGACATGAAAACAAAAACTAAAAAAATTTAAAGTGGTTTTATTATCGAATTTTTTATTAAAATATATTTGTTTGGTAATTGTATAATAAAAAGTTTGAATTCTAAATATATGGTCGAACATAAAATAAGTTTCAATTAAAAAACGGCATTACAGCATTGCACTTAAGTCCAGGGCCTGGGTAAATCAGGCAAAGCAATCAAAAAAGCAGGCAGGGTATTTCGAGGCAAAATAAAAAAGCAACGTCTAATTACCATCAATCGACTCTTCTCAAAATTCTGAACATATTATTTTCAATCCATATCCAAAGCATATAAAATTTTTTTAGTCACGTGCTATCCCTATGAGATTAAAATGATCCATGGGGAAAGCCTATGAGTAAACATAATCCATAGCGAAGCTTTTACCATTTCAACGATATAAAAGTAAATCAAGAAACATTTCGGTAAACTTGTGCTTGTTGTTATTCATGAAGAAGAAAAGTTTTCCATTAAAAATGTAAGACAATTTTACATTTATTCTTGCATTTTAGAAGAAGAAGAAAACAATCTTTTAACAGTTTTTTTTATGTCAAATATGCTCACTGTAATGGATAACCATCTTCATAGAAAAAATGTTTTCAAATTTAAATCGATCGACTGATGGGAAAAAAATAAAATACGCAGCTTTATGCCTTTAGTTTTTTTTCTTCTTTAAATTTTTTTTGGATTTGCCTTTTTCTTTCGTTTTTTTAACGCAATATGACTTCTTCATTCAAATAATAAAAGTGTGTATGATTTCTTTTTACTTTAGACAATTTTAATTTGCAATTAACAAAGTTTGCTTTTCAGTAAAATTCACTTTTAGACTTTCAAGATGCCGGTCTTCCTTAATTCCGAGATTCTAAAAGAAATTTTCGAACAATGTAACTCTGATGAAAATTCTTTATCAAAATTTATGCTGTCAGGAAAGCAAAATTTATATATTGCATTAAATTATTTTTCTAAATCTGAAATTATTCATACCGATGATTCCAAAAGTCGTGTTACGGTTGTTTCCGTAAGTTTTTATAAAGCTTAAGCTTTATTATTTCCATTCAAGTTTTTTTAACCAAAGTTTTTATAGGGTGGAAAAGCAAATGAATATTTGTTTTCATCGGAATTTTTATTCTTAAAGCCAGTTATTCGGAACTCACTTGATTCAGTTAAAACTTTGGTCGTTCACCGAAATTATGATGATGAATATGAAGAAGAAAACCTAAGTATTTTTATGATTTTATTTGGAAAAACTAAAATTAAAAATAAAGATGGTATTAATTTGATGGATTTAATCAATAAAAATCAATTATTTTTTTGCCGTAATATCGCTTTCGACGCTGCTCCAATGGTGGGTGATCGTTTGACAACCCCTCATATATTGTTATATCCTGATGAAGGAACCTTATTCCTTGAAATTATTTATAATAGAAGGTTGGTTATATTGTTTATATATAAATAGATAAATATATTTGTGTGCGATTAATATTTAAAAACTTCTTTTTTCTTTAGTTTGAAGTTTCCATCAGTTGAAAACATAAAAATCCGAGGTACTCTTTTAAATATTGGCGATTTCAAACAATTTATTTATTTTATCTCAAATTATTTCCCAAAACTCAAATCAATGAAAATTTTATTTTTTATAAATCCAAAGAAATGGGATGAAATTAGAGAAATTATTTTATTTTTACATCCATCAATTTTTGAAAGCATTGATTCAAAAGTTAAAGGAAAAATAAGAATTAAAATGGAAAGTTTTGAATCGTTTAATGTAAGCTTGCTTGGTTTTTCTATTGCCAATTTTTTTTAGATAATTTAATTCTTTATAGGTTGTTAAAGAACTTAAATCCGAATTGGATTTAATATTTGATCCTGATAAAACCTTTGTTAGAAAATCATTTAATATTCATCAAGATTTATCTTTTAATTTTAAATGTGGCTTTTTTGGTTTCTCACCTGAAATTATCGAAGCTCAACGCAATCGTTTCCGTCATGAAGTTTTTCAATTTTTGTTCATCCTTCTTTCAATGGCTTTCATGTTTGGTTATTATTATTATGCATAATTAGAATAATGCATACATAGAAACCATATGCAAGCGAAGTGATTCAATCAATTGCTTTTGCTTTAACGTTTAAGAAAAAAATACTTAACTTTTAGATGGTTTTTATTTTTAGCTTATTTAGATCCATTTAAATTTTTTTAAACATGTTATATTCTAATTTTGTCTTTTATTTTTCCACTTCATGTTTGAAAATTTAATATAGTTGAGCTTTTGTTAGGATTGAATAAATGATTAAAATCCAAAATCGTTTAATCCAAAAATATATTTAAAAAAGCTGGAAGATTCTGGAATTCGTTTAATTTCGAAGCAATTTGAATTTTCAGCTTTTCAAACTTGATTATTCATTTTTTTCTTTTGTGTCCGCTATTTTAATTATAAAGATGCCTTAAATTTTTCGTTTTGAGTTGGATAATTAAATTTATTTTGATTTTTAAAACAAGCGTACTACTACAAAAGTAAAATCATTTATATTTAAGATTTGTCCATTTTTTTTTCTTCTGCCACATCATTCCAACCAAAAAGGAAGTTCCATGATTTCGGTTTCTGAGCTTGAAGTCTCGGCTATCAATGAATTTTTTTGTTCTCCTGCTTCCGTATCAACAACTTTCATAATTTTGGGTCTTGTTGATTCCTGTCCCAACCAATATTTATTCTTCAATGAGCAACATGATTTTATTTGATTATCTGTACATTTGTAGGTGCAACAAATGTCACTTAAAGTATCGAAGGAACATGTTTGCTTATTTTCGCCACAAATCATTGCAATTCGTTGAGTTAAATAGCGTCCACATGTTCGTCTCTAAAACCACAAAAAAACAAATTAATTAAGTTTTTTTAATTCAAACAATTTTTATTAAACTTACTGGGACACTTTCTTGTGATTCCATACTTTGAATAACTTTTACTTGAGTGAAAGCTAGGATGATGAAAAGACAAATGCAAAAAATAATCGAAAATCGAGGCATAGCTTTTAAATTTTCTAAAATAATTTTTTTTATTTATACCTTTGATTAGCAAATATCACAGAAAATAAAAAACCCAACTACAGCACAGTTTAATAAAACTTTGTCAAAGATAAAACATTGGATCTAATACTTTTTCTATAAAAAAAGCTAAAAATTGAGTCCGCCTTTCTTATTTAATTAATTATGTTTTTTTTGTTTTGTTTGGCAGGTTTTTTTTTAAAATATAATCGCTCTTTGGATCAAAACACTTACCTTTACTTTTTATTTCCATCAATCACGGTGAAATTCTTCCATTAGCTATATTCCGTGACTCAACTTTTTTTTTTATAAATTTTAGCTGTGTCAGAAAAAACCGCAATTCATTCAATTGCTTTTTAATTCAAAAACAAAGTCATTAGAAGAAACAAAAAACATGATTAAAAATAAGTTTCGACCTTTGTTCTTTCGCTCGTGAAAAAAATACGAGTCAAAGAAGAAAATCAGCAAAAATTCAAAAAACTTCGAGCGACGACTCATCCTTTCAACAATGGATTTTTATTTTATTTTTTGACTAACGTTTGTTACAGTAATCATTTTAACTTGCATATTGGTGTTGGTAATTCTCGGAACAAAAATTTGAAGTTTCTGGAATAATATTCTTCGCGCTAAAATTGATGATGAGAGAATTGGTCGTTCTGGTAGAAAACCATCCAAATTTGGATTACCTATAATATAGTGTTTACTGGATTGCCTTTACACTTTCGAATTTAAAGAAATATCCAGATTCTCAAATTTCTAAAAAAATAAACTAAATTCATTATAAAAATTTTCCTTTCTTTGAGTTATTATCATCAATCATATATGGTAAATTGTCCATGTTCAATATTATGTGCTGCTTGTATGATCTGTATTGTTTTCGTTGCTCTTCAACATTTTTTTAAAAGAAACTTTTATTTAATATGCAAATTAACTTAATAAAAAACATAATGCAAGATAATAAAATTAAAAAACATTAATAAAACAAACAAAAAAAAATTCTTGAAAAATATTATTCTAAACAAGCAAAAAAATATTTTTTTTCTCAATTAATTAAATATTAAAAAAATCAATAAAACATGAAGCTCAAATTAAGAGACTAGAGATAAGAAGATAGGGATGGGAGATTTAATTCTTTCTTTCTTTTTTTTCTAAATGGGTTTTGGAAATATAAATAAATTAAAAGAAACAAGACAAATTTTAAAAACTTGGGTGAAAAATGTCATAAGTTAACAAATAATGGATGGTTTGTGTGTGGGTTGATTGATTGTGATTAGAAAAATGGTTTTCGAAAAGAAAATTTCCATCGAAAACATTTTTCTTCTTCAAAATATGGTAGACTTATGACAAATAAAAATTTTACAACTTAATTTTTCAAAAAATTATTAAAGTTTCAAATTTTTGTGGTGTAAAAAAGTTGCAGCAGCGCAAGGTAGGTAGATTAAAAAAAAGAAAACAATTTACACAAAAAAAAATAAAGTAGTAATCGGAGTGCATGTTTTATAGCTGGCAGAAAAGAAAAAATAAAAACAAGAGAAGAAACGAAGAAAAAGAAGAAAAAAAGTTATAAAAAATATATGGTAATTAAAAAATGGGATTCAAAAATGATGTTTTTTTTTAGAAATACATAAAAAAAGAGTAAAAGAAAAAAAATATATGAGACAAAGAGATATGGCGTGAACGAACTTGTTGTAATTTGAACACGCAAAAAAAATGTTTTTAAAAAAATAAAAGAGACACAATCTCTACGATGATGAATAAAAATAATTAAGTTAGTTTAAAATAAAAGCCTAATAATTGCAGCATTAAAAAAAGGTTTTGGATTTTGATGATTTTTCAGTTTTTTTTGATTGAGAAAATTATAAAAGTTTTGGGTTTCAACGCAAAAACCTCAAAAAATCTGTTTGTAAAAACAACAAAAGCAAAACAATTACAAAATAAACAAGTTTCAAAGCTTTTTTTTGGAGCAAAAAATTGGGCGACGAGAAAAATAAATTTGATTCACACATAAATAAAAAGTTTTTTGGAAATAAAAAAATCTGAGACTTTTTTTTTAATAAAGACCGCAACCTCTCAAATTATTCGCAATAATCACATCTGTAACTGCGTCAAATACGAATTGAATATTAGTGGTATCTGTAGCGCAAGTCATATGACAATATATTTCTTTATTCGCTGATTTATTTTTAGCTTCAAATTGGGCTTGAATATATGCAGAAGCTTCATGATAATCTTGTCGACCTGAAGAAAAAAAAATGAGAATTATTATAACTTATTTATTAATTTTTAAGATAGTTTTGTACTTTATTTAAATATGTTTTAAAAAGAAATCGAATAAAATCATAAACGAAAATATTTTGAAATTGAAAATTTTAGGTTAATTTGTTTCAAAAGGAAGATAGTAAGTAAAAAGTGCAAAATATTGTTCGATTTTTATTACTTTCAAACATTCTTTCTTTTTTTGGAAGTACACTTAAAATTACAAAAATTTGTGAATAGAAAACTTACCAGAATATTCAGGGAAGCAAATAGTTAAAGGAGATTTCTTAATTTTTTCTTCAAATAAATCTTTTTTATTTAAAAATAAAATAATGGATGTATCAGTAAACCATTTATTGTTACAAATTGAATCAAATAATTTAAGGGATTCATGCATGCGATTCTGAAATATAAAAAAAAATAAATAGTTGGATGAAGAAAACGAAAAACAACAATACAAAATTGAATGAATTTTTTTTGGAGGAAAAATTCGAAAACAAAAAAAGAAAGATAAAAACAAATTTTCAAAGAATTGTTATATTTTATTTTTTTTGCAAGAAAAAAACAACAAAAAGTTAAGGGATATTAAAGTCAAAAAGTTGCATACCGTTGTTTCATCTTCATGTAGCACTTGATCATATTCAGACATAGCAACGCAGAAAATCTGAAGAAAAAAGAATTCATTTTATCAGAGGTCTTTAAAATGAGGTACTTACAATAGCTGTAACATCTTCAAAACAATGAATCCATTTTTTTCTTTCACTTCGTTGCCCACCAACATCAAATAATTTAAAATTGAGGTTTTTGAAGGTAAAATGTACTTCCACAATACCCGTGGTTTTTACTCGAGTTCGTAAAATATCTTGTTCAGTTGGGGCACTAAAAAAATTAATTTAAATCTGAGTTTAATATTTATTTTTAAAAATCATGTTTGCTTTTTAAGTTTTTGTATTTATTCTGACTGACTGGCTAGAATTTTTGTTACAAAAGTCCATTGTGAGAGAGTAATTAAAAAGTGGCAATATTTTAAACAAATTTATTATAATACTCTTAATTTCCATTCTTTAATCTCTCTCTCATCCTTTTTTTTTGTTTGTTTGAGAAACGTTTTAATAAGATTATGGAAAACCAAAAAAGTATTTTTTAGTCAAATATTTAAACATTATTTGCATATTAATGAGCCGACAATGACCAAGAAAAGAAAGAGTACATAAAAAAAGCAAATGAAAACAATGAAACTAAAATTGAAAGAAAAAAAACCATTGAAGAAATATTTTATAAAGTTTTTTTTTAGCTTTTTTTAGTTTTAAAAAAAATTGGATCATTAAAAATTTAAAATATTCTTTAATTTTTAAACTTTCGCTCTTTACTTTTTTTTCTTACGTAAAAAATTAAAAGTCATTTAAGTTTTGCAAGGAAAATATTTTTAATTTAGAGATAAGCAAGCCACTTACTAAGATGATTGTCCAAGGCGATCGAGATCATCAAGGAAATATTTTGCACTGTCATTAAGTTGATATTCATTTGAACGACTAAAACATTCTTGTACTCCCGAATCGGACCATAATCGTTTCATCGCAGATAAAAGATCATCAGAAAATGGTTCGGTATCTTCCATCCTTGCAACAACATCCATAACAAGTTTAGCATCAGACTAAAAAAATATATAACAAATATTTTAGTTTCCAATTTTTTTTGAAAAAAAGAAAGTAATCATAAAGCAGGAATTATTGCATAGTTTTGGTTACTATCATTCATGGTTAAAATTTTTGTATGATAGTAATTAAAATTTGTAAAAAATTGTTACATTTTATTACTACCATTTTGTTTTTAGAAAATAGAGTTTTTATGAAAAATTTTGAATGTTTTTCATATTTTTTTTTTTTGAAGAAATTCAAAAGATACCAACAACTAGGGTTGGTGATGATGTTGCGACCGGTCGCGACCGGTCGATGAGGTTGTTGCGACTGGTCGCGACCCAAGTTGCGACCGCTACAAAACCTTACAAACTCTTACAAAAGTTTAACAAAGTCTTACAAAGTTTTGTAAGACTTTGTAAGGTTTTGTAGCTGTTGCTCGACCGGTCGCGACCATGAAATTTTCCAAAATCGGTCGCGACACCAACCCTACCAACAACAAAAAAAGTAGGATTTTTCAGAAATAATTTTCAAAAAATGTTTGACAGTGAAAAAAACCCTATTCATTAACTTACTTCACGTTCGGTAGAACCAAAAGGTACAGATAAATTTCCCATAGCACGTAATATCGCAACCAAAGATTGAACAGTATTTGAATAAACTACGGGTTTATATTGTTTATAATCTTCTGCGGTAAAACCAGATTCATGAATAATTTTCATTTGTTTTACAATGGTGGATTTTCCTGATTCTCCTGCTCCTAATAACAATAATTTTATATCCTTTGCAGCTTGTAAACCATCTTCCTTTAAATTTTTTTCTATCATCCTTGATCTTTCGAGCGCGGCTCGTTCTTCCTGTGACATTGTGCACCCCATTTTGCCGAGGCACGTTGAAATTGACGGTGGACTCAGCTTTGAATAAATATATTTACAAGTGCCAAAAATTTATAATAAATAAATTTGGCACTTATCAAAAAAATTGTTTAATACGTCTCCTTTGATTTTAAATATAAAAAAAATAAAGGCAGAGATCAAATTGAAATAGATATTAAGCCGGATGGGTAATGAGTGGAAAAAATATTAAAATTATTAAATCCAACAACAACAAAAAGATTGAGAAAATAATAAAGCTGCTAATTCTTTAATTAAAATAGCAGCGGCAATAAAAAATATATGAAATTTTCAATCTTTCGTGATGAGATAAAATTTTATACTATCAAAAAATATTTTAATAGTAAAAAATAGTTTTATTCAATGTTGTTGTTAGGCGGCTTCGTAGAGTCCGTCGTATTTCTTCAATATATATTTTTTCGTTGTCGTCGTCGTCTTCCTTTCTCTTACACAATCTACTACCAAACCAACGAATAACAACAACAAAAAAATATATATAATATTTTTGTTGAAAAAATGTGTTTGAGAATGGCTGAGAGAGAGATGCTGAAACCAACAGAGAGAATAAAATAACCAAACGTTGCTTTCTTTTTCTTTCTTTTTTATTGATTTGCCTTTATTTCTCTGTCGTCTTTACTTTTTCTTCTATTTTTCAACCAAAGGGCACGAAAAATAAAAATATATATAATAGCTGCTGCAGTAGGGAATAGTAGTAGCCGGCACGCAATACACTGCAGTTGCTACTTCTTCGGTCTAACTATGGCACACCAAGCACACACTCACTGTGGCTTCTTTTTCTTCTTTTTTTGCGGATGTGAATTGAAACACACACGAAAGCTAGCGGCGGCAACACAGCAGAGAATATTTGTCGTTTTTGCTCTGCTGCTTTAGGCGACTAGCCTGCTTTTAATGGCAAAAAGAGAGGGAAAAAAGGAGAAGTTTCTGAAAAAAAAAAAAAAAGAATGAAAAAATTGGAGGAAATGTTTTAGTTTTGAAAAATAAATTGTATTACATGTTTCCTTTTTTCCCCATTTCTTTTTTCTTGCTGTAGAGCAAAAAAAATGAAGGAAAATAAGAAATAAAGACGCGGTTTTTTTTAATGGACCAAAAAAAACGTACAAAAAAATATATATATTTATGGACACGGAACGGTTAAAAGTAGGCTAAAAGGGAAAGAGAAAAAAACCGTGGAATTAAAAAAAGTGAAGGGAATATATCTTTTTGGTCTTAGTCTAAGCTAAGCAGAGACATAAATTAAATGGAATAAATAAAAAAAAAGTCGTTTAAAAAACAAAAAAAACAAAAAAGGGCCTTTAAAAAAAAGCACTAAAAAATATACATAACGGCATCGAGTAAAGTAAAAGTATGTTTGACGAGAACCAAAAAAGTCACGCTAATAGAAAAGTTTAAAACAATTTAAATATTAAGCTACACAAGAACCAAAACAATGAATGAAATAATAAAACATTTCAGAATTCTGAATGGTAAAGTAAGTAAGTAAGCAAGCAAAGAAGTAATTATAATTCCATCTGTCAGCTTTTTTTTAAATAAGCTAAAAATAATTTTTTATTTCAAAATTTTTCATTCATTAAAAAAATTTCTTCTTTATAATAAATTTTATTTTTAATTTATTATTTACTTTCATAGGTCAAGTTGAAAAGCTATTCCAACAAAAAAAAATAAAAAAAATGCTTTTATCCTTCCTATCCATCCACCAAAGAAAAAAAACCAAAGAGAATGGGATTGATGGTGGCGGCGGCGGTGGCGAAGAAAGGTTACATATATTTGTTTGAAAAAAAAGAAGGGATGATGACACTCTCTTATTTTTACTTCATGCTTGCTGTTGATGCTGATGATGGTGATGAGGATGCTGAACCAAGAGACAAGAGGCAGAAAAAAAAGCAAAAAGGTTGTTGGCTGGGCTGGTAAAAGAAAGCACAAACACGAAAAAGAGAGACACCCAAAGAAGAAAAATTGAGTAAACAAGAAAGCAGCAAGGAAGCAAGGAGGCATCACGGAAAAAAAAGAAATGAAAAAAGATTTTATTCATCCTCGTTTTTTTGGCTGAAGCTTGCAAACAAAACAATTTTCTAATTTTTTTTTTCTCTCTCTCTGACTTTCTTTCTCTCTTCTAAAAAGCATACATATAAGCTTCTATGTTTTCCTTCTCGAATTAAATACTCTCGCCTACTTTTTTTTCTTCTTCTTGTCTCTGCATCATTCTAAACTAAAAAAAGATGCGAGCTCGCATATTCGACAAAAAAAGGATGGATTTTTTTAATTCCAAAGAAGCAGCGAGGGATAAAATAAAAAAGAAAATGAAGACCGACGAGAGAGCTTTAAGAAATCCGATACTCGTTCACTCATATATTTTTTTCTTTTATCTTTTTTTCCTCTCTATTTTTATTTTATTTTATTTATTTCTTATAAAAAATTTTTCTTCTTTTTTGTGTTTTTATTGTGTGTGTTTGAGAGAAAGAGAAAAATTTCAAAAACATGATGAGAAATAAATTTTTTGTTTTGTTTTCTCTAAAACAACCAAGAAGAGGCAGCAGCAGGCAAAGAAAAAAAAAGAGGGAAGAGGACAACGAAGAAATAAAGAACGCACAAACATTCACATTCCAAAATAAAAATCCAACAATCCACAAAAAAATATATATTTGAAAGGCAAGCAGGAATGTCGCTCGCCACCACCGCTGAGTTTTTTGCCTCACTCTTTTTCCTCGATATTTTTTTTCTCTCTCTCGCCTGCTGGTTAAAAATGAGGTCCAAGGAAAAAGGAAAATAAAGGACGACTGAAATGTCGAATGGCAAAGAAACGTTTTTATTTTCTTTTTTTGTTTGGTGGCCTTTTTCATATTTCTAAAAAAAATTTATTTTTTAATCTAAGAAAAAAACATGCAAGAAATTATAAGACACTTTATTGACGACGAGGTTGTCGTCGTCGACTTTTTTGTTTCAAAAAAGCAAAAGAAAAAAAATCCTTGAATGAAAATATTTTTTTTTATAATACTGCAAATATAAAAGTTTTTTTATTGTTTGCAGCAAATAAAAATATTATAGTTAAAATGCAAGAATGAAAACAAATATGGGTGAAACAACAACAACACCGGGAATTTACTTGAAAATAAAAAAAGTGGAGGAGGCGTGTGAATAAATAAATAAAAAAATAAAGAAAATAATGAAAGGTTAAAGAATGGATATACAATGCTATTTTTAAGAAAAGACGGAACTTAATTCAATGTGTAAACTATTTTGTTTCATTCCCAAAAAAAAAGAAAAGAAAAAAAGAAAAGTGAAATTTGTCGGTCTCAAGGCAAAAAAGGCATTTTTTTTAGCTTTTTTCGCCGGGGAAATTACAGTGTGATTTAACTTTTGATGTTTTTATTTCAAATTTAAAAAAAAGCAGATTAGAAAAAAAATTAAAGCTTTTATTAAGTATAGTTTCCGAGATTCTAAAGTAGGACGTTGATTGACTGACTAAAATCACAAAACTCAATTTAATCTAAGCAAAAGCCAACTTCACGCCTTTCTTTTAATTTTTCGTCTTCTTCTAATTTGCATTTCCAATCAACTTTCTACTCCTCTTTCTAAAAATATTTTTCCAACGACGGCGACGATGACAACATATAACAAATTGGAGCAACACATTTTTTATCATTGTCTCGCTCCATAATAAAAAAAACCTCAATGACGTAAAAAAAACACGCATTCGAAAGAAGATGAAAAAGAAATTCTGAAAATTAAAATTAAAAAACTTTTTTTAACTACCAAGAAGAGAAAGGAAAGAGATGTATGTATTTGACATTTTTTTTGGCAGTCGCCTAATTTGCTAACTTCCGTTTTTTTAGGCTTTTGTTTCTTCCTTCTTCACATTTTTTTCTTCTTTTTCCTTGTCTAATAAACAAAAAAAGATTCAAAAACTTTTTTTCGTTAAAAAATAAAAGAAAGATTCCTTCCACATTTTTTAAAATATTGTTTATTCGCGTCAATGAATAAAGGAAGGCATATTTTTACAAGCAAGCAAGCAAAAAGCATCGAAAAGCATAATTTAAAAGAAAAAAGTGCTCATTCTGCCATTTTCTGATTTTTCATTGACTCGTTTTATTTCCAAGCTCTTGAAAAGAAAAAGAAAAGGAAAAAAGCAACAACAAATGCTACATCATCGTCATAATTTTTTTTATAAACACTTTTTTTATTGTTATTAGGAAGAAAAAGGAATGAAAAATAGAAGCATTTGAAAAAAAAAGCACTTTTAAAGCAGAGATATTGGAGGATACTTGTGTTGCGAAAAGTTTACATTTTTTTAACTTTTCAACTTACTTTTTTACAAACGAAAAATATTTTTTAGTAACTAAAACCTTTTTTATACAATAACTAATCTTCGATTAATCATTTATAAATAATTTTATATAGCAAACTTTATAGAAAAAAACATTTTTTTAAAAAAGCGATGATTTTTGGTTTTATCTTTTTACGATACAAAACTGCAAAGAAGAAGAAAGAAAAATGTCGATGTTTTTTTTCTTTGCAAAAAAAAATTCATCATGAATAATCATCGATCGTTGTTCGATTTTGTGTGAAAATTTAACAAAAGAAGAAGAAAATGATTAAAGCTCACATTATAATACACTGATCGTTATTCTAGAAAAAAAATTACATCGAAGCTGATCAAAAAGTGATTTTAATAAATTAATTTTTGGAACAAAAAATAGCCTCATTATGCCGCTATGAAATAAAAGTCATTCAGCTTTGTACTTTTAAAAAATAAAAAAGAAAAAATTAACATATTTAAAAAAGTTTATGCAATTATAAATTTTTATTTTTAGCCGACTAAATATACTTACTTCATCGCAACTTTCTACAGCCTTATAAAAAAAAAAGCCTTTAGTATACATATTTTAATTTTGGCAAAAATAAGCTTCAAATGATGCTACTTTTTTTTCTCACTCCTTTTCTGTCTTTTTGCGACTTCAGAGTGCTGTGCTTCAAAAAAAGAAGAAGAAAAAAAAGTATATGTTTTTGACACACATTTCTTTTCCTTTCATTTTAACCGTTTAAAAATGGTAACAACAACAAAAAAAATTCATTCATCCAATAAATATGCTAGCTTAAAAAAACTAGTCATGCATGGCATGCTTTTTATATATTTCGCCTGCTTTTTTTGTTTGGAAAAAAGTATTTTCAATTTTTTTCATTTTATTTTTAGATAAAGTTCATTGCCATTTTAGAAGCTTTTTTATTTTTTATTTTTTTTGCAGCTGTCTGTCGTCGATGAAATTTTTTTTATTTTCTTTGAAAAAAAATTACTAAAAAAATGTCGTGTATCCTATCTATCTTTGTGTTGTCCGGCAAAAATGGAAAAAAAAAGAGAGATGAAAATTACAACTGAGACGACAGTGTTGATAAAAAAAATAAAAACAGCGTCGAAGCGCAACGGGAACAAAAAAATGAAATGGAGAAAGAGAGAGAGAATAGAAGAAGAGTGTTGTTTGTCGCCGAAATTAGCACTAATTTATTTTAGCAACAGAGCATCGATGTTGAAAAGAAGAAAGGAAAAAAACATTGTCATTGAAGCACTTTTTTTTTTTGGGATTTTTTTATATATGGAGGGAAGGGTTATTTTAATTTTAGTACGTTTTTGTTTATATCGAATTTGGAAACAAAAATAGGTTTACGAACAAGTTTTAAAAAAGCATTGTGAGTCCGAATATTATTATCACGAAAACGCCATTTTTCTTCATCCCTGTTTTGTTCTTTAAAAAAAAGACAAAAAGGAGCATGAAAAAAGAGTGAAAGATATCTTCTCATCCTCAATCCTCTCTTTCTTCCCTGCAGCGTTTCGAAGCTGCTTTTTTAGGATTTTTTAAAAACAGCATAATGGAAAGCGATGACGAGAAAAAAGGGCAGATGGCAGCCTGGCTGCTTCATGGCTAAAGCAGTAATGGTAACAAAAAATATTAATGCGCGAGCCTTCTTCATCTCGTTCTGTACGTTTGCCACTTTTTTAGAAGAAGAAAAAAAAGTGAGTAGGCAGGAGAAAAAAAGAAAGACAAAATGGCTTCGTGATTCCCCAAGGGAGAGATGAGATAAAAAAAAAAATGGAGGGATAAAAATATTAATGAATGTTGGTTGTCTCTGTGTTTAAACGAAAGAAAGTATTTTTAACCGAACTATGATGATGAAAAAAAGGGTTAAACATGATATTTTATTTTAAAAATCGTGGGAGAAAAAAAAAGCAAACGGAAAATGTTTCATGGAAAAAATTAAATAAACATTTCAAAGAGTTTCTTTTGAAAGATCAAAATCCATTATGAAATAATTATAAAAAAACTTTTAATTTTCACTGCAGGAGTCTCAAAACTTTTTGTTGCGGGGGAAGAGAGAGAAACGTAAAAATGTTTAATGTGTTTCACTCCTGAAAAGTTTTCTGGTGAAAAATATTTAATTCTTAGACTCATCTTTAAAAAAGAATAAGTTTGACAAATATCACTTAAAATAATAGTTTAAATTTTCTTAATTGAGAATCAATATTCTTTGCAAAAAAAAGAAGCAACAACTTTTGCGTGGTATATAATAAAAGTTCTATATTTTTTTCCAGAGATCGTAAAATGTGCAAAAAATAAAAGTTTTGTGAGAAAATAAAAACAAAACAAAAAACTCTTTTTTACTGTTATCCATAAATTTTACAGATGTTATTTTACTTTTTTTCTTCCAACCAGAGAATATAAACGAGAAAAAATAAATGGCGAGAAAAAAAGTTAATCTCCGGAGATTAACATATGAGTAATAAAGCTAAACAAAATTTTCTTTAAAGGATATTGAAAGATTAGCTATGGTCATGTGCATTTACGTTCCGACTTGAAATTTTCCAAGAAATTAATAGTTTCTGGTAGAAAAAAATAATTATTTTAATAATCTGCAAAGCTACTGTCGTGTTTTAAAAACCCATAAGCGATCGTTGAATTCCAAAAAGCAAGGGATTTATAAACCCAAACTCTTTTTTTAAAAGTAAATTCAAAATCTGCCTCTTTTTTTAAGGCTTGAATTCTAGAAAAAGAATGAGAAAAGGCAACGACAAAAGGAAAAAGAATTCTTATAAATATGGCAATTTGCCAATATGTATTATTTCAACAACAAAAAAATACTCGAAAAATGAATGAAGCTTTTTGAAGTTTTTCATATTCTTACGTCGTAAGCAGGCAGCAAAGGATTGAAAAGAAAAAAGTGACAAAACCAGAAAAAAAAGAAAGAAAGCTGAAAGCTAAAATATGCCAAAACCAAAACAAAAAAAGAAAGAATGAAACTTGACAGCTTTTTTTGTTCTTCGTATTTTTACGTTTTTTTTTGTCAATGGAAAAAATAAAAAAGAAATGGAAGAAGACAGGGTTCATGAGCGCCTAAAGCAAATGAGTGAAAAAAGAAAAAGCAAGCAATAACAAAGGAGGCGAATGTTGAAGAAAAAAAAATGGAGGAGGAATGGCAAAGTCAGTCGTCACACACAGTCAATTTTAAAAACAGCAAAGAAGAAGACGAAAAAATTTTTTCTTGCTTTTGGTTAATGGCTTCTTCTCTTTCTTTCAAATCAAACGCAGAGAACAGCGCCATTAAAGTGGTTGGTTGGTAAGTTAGTTGGGGATGTTTTTGAAAGATGGGCAATGGCAGATGTGAACATATATACATACACACACATATATATCTAAAAAACTACCAAAATTTCTCTGTCTTTTTTTTTTGTTTTGTTGCCAAGGCTCTTTGTTGAAAATAGATGGTTGGGTTCTCTTGTTAGTTGTTTCTTTTGCTTATTTCCTTCCGTTCTCTCTTCCTTTCTTTTTTTCTTTTTCTTGGATGCTGCTTGCTCGTCGTTGGTTGATTGCATTCACTTTGTCCCCGTAGTCGAATGGTTAGAGATGAGAGTGCCTAGCTTTTAAGGATAAAAAAAAAGAAAGAAATGAAATGGACCAAGCCAGGATGAAAGAAAGAAAAAAGAAGCAAGGAGGCGATGGATACATAATTTTTTCTTTTTTATCGGCAAAAAAGAGAAGGGAAGGGAAAAATAATGGATGTGGCCAAAAGCTGCAGCATTAGGCAGTGTTGATGGATTTCATAAAAAAAAAGCGCAAAATAAGGAAAGAAAAAAGAGTTTCGAGGCAAAATTTAAAAAAACAGAAAAGATATGTGTGTGTATGTGTGCGTCTATCCAAATTCAAAACTCCATGTATGGATGGATGAAATTTGCCATTAACATCCGGCGTGCCTCTTTGCTTGCTGCTGTTGACACTCGCCACCTTTTCTCTTTCTTTTTTTTTCATCCACAATCATTTTCTAGTTTTTTCATAAACATCGAAGCCAAAGCTAAAGCAAAAAAAAAAGAAAAGAAAAGAAGCATACTCCAAACATGGCAATAGCACAGTGGCAGTAGAAAGCGGTGGCGGCATTGGAAAAAGAAAAACTAAAAGCTTTTTTCCTTTCTCCCTCTCATTTTCTAAAGCTTAAGCCCTTTCTTTCTTTTTTTTTCCATTCAACAACAACCTTCTCTCTTTTCTTTTCTTTTTCTTGCCTTAAGCTTGTTATTCTCTTCGAAGCTTCTTCTTCTGAAGAAAAAAAAACGAAAATGATGAAGGTTTTTGTCGATCAATAATATAATAAAGAAACACATCATCGAAAAAAAAGAAAAAAGTAATAAAAAATATATAAAATCAAAATCACCATAGCTTAAATAAACTATAAATTTTTTTAATATTTTATATATTTCTTTTAAATAAAAAAGAAAGAAATAAGGATGGCCATTAAAAATAAATATATGTATAAAAAAATAAGGCGGAAGCTTAAAGGCATAAACCATAAATTTATATGAAAAAATAAAAAATAAGAAAGATTTGGGTCTTTCTTGAATTTATTTTTCTCTTTTTGGAGCAAAAAAAATATATGACATATGGCGACAGGCAGCAAGCAATGAGGAAAAAAAATATTTGAAAAATAAAATTGTTTTTTTGTTTAAAATAAAAAGTATGGAAAAGCTTTTTTAGTTGCTTGCTTCCGTTTTGTTGCTGCAAAAAGGAAAGGTATATAAAATAAAACCAAGACCACATACATTTATTAATCGGAATCAGGGATGAGCGGAATTCCGCTTCCGTTTCCGTTTCCGCGGAATTCCGTGGTTTTTTTGCTTCCGTTTCCGTTTCCGCTTCCGTAAAAAAATATTTAAATTTCCGTTTCCGTTTCCGCTTCCGCTGTAAAAATAGCGGAAATCTTAAACGGAAGTGCTTTATTTTTTCACAGAAAAATTACAGAAAACTTCACCTTTTGGAGTGAATTTTTTTATTTACCAACTTTTTTATACCTAATTTTTATACTTACACGGTTTAAATGTTGCTAAAAAAGCCGCAAACATGCTTGTTTGTGTGTTAATTGTCATCAATTATTTTTCTTTGAAGTCAAAAACTTCGAAAATCTCTTTCATTCAAATTAATCAGAAATAATTAACCAATATAACATAAGCATTCAAAGAGCAACCACATGTATATTTTTCGTTTCTATGATACATTGCAAATAGGAGTGAGCATAAAACTATACTAATTACAATAATATGATATCAAAAAGTTTAAAAACTTATTTGTGAATTTTTTATTAAGAGGTTTTAGGTTATTCACTTTAACCAAAAGTATTTTTTTAAAGAGAAAACAATATATTAAACTCTGAGCATTAAGAAACCAACTTCAAAAGAAAAATTTTAGAAAGCAAATTTTAATAAGAAAAAAAAATTCCGTTTCCGCTTCCGTTTCCGCGGAATTCCGCCCTTTTTTCACTTCCGTTTCCGTTTCCGCTTCCGTAGAAAATAATTTATATTTCCGCTTCCGTTTCCGCTTTTACGGAACTGCCTTAGTTCCGTTTCCGGTTCCTTCCGTCTAAGGAAAAGTCACTTCCGCTCATCCCTGATCGGAATTGACAGAAAACTTTTTAAAAAGCGGCGCAATTACGAAAGGTTTACTTGGTGAGGTTCCTGGTAATTTTTATAATATTATCACACACGATTATTGCAAAAAAGTGAAGAAATTAAAAATAGGGTTTTGAATGAGTTTTTTTCCATTAAAAAAACTATGGTGAACGATCGATTTTTTTGATTTGAATTTTGCAATAATTCATCAAACAAGGTCAAGATTTCTCAAAAAATGAAAGAAGGTACAGCACCACTTGAGATTTATTTAACAAAAGAGCAGATTCTCAACAATAATGAAATTTTTTCAATCTTTCTTCTTTTTTTTTAAAGGAGAGAAAATAGGTTTTATTTTTTTGAAGAAAAAAAAGGATGTAGCCTTTTAAAATAAATTTTAAATTTTAGGGCAAGGGTTATTTTATTCACATCCATGGAACTGAAGAGCAGAAAACTAAAAATGGCAGCAAACAAAAAAGAAAGTATTTCAATAAAAAAAAAAGAAGCGTAAAAAAAGTATTATATAAGTTTCAAAATAAATAAATAATTTTTTTCTTTGTTTGTAAAAGGAACGAATTCGAAACGGGAAACTTTTGATGAAGAAATTTGGATGCGAATGAATAGCTAACCACGATATCTCGTCTTTTTCTAAACCCAAAACTTAAATGTAAAAACTTTATAAAAATTGTAGGTGGCCATAATCGCGGAGAAGCAAAGAATGAAAAAAAAATTTGATACTACATATTTCGATGTTGCAAAATATACATTTTTAATGTTCCTTTCCAGTAAGATTTCGTTAATTTGAGCTTTGGCCAGACAGACACACATCCCCCACAATCCTCCATTTTTAGTTTCCTTCATTTTGTCATCGCTTTTTTTGTTGTTGCCATTTTGGAGGGAAAAATAAAATAAAGTATCCAAAAGCAATGGCAAGAAATGATGCACACTATTTACAATCAAAATCTGAATGGCTTCCAAAATGAAAACATAAAATTTACGAAAAATATAAATTTATTACGTTCCACTAAAAACATGTGGATTCACAACAAACATATTGAACCTCGGATCTTGCGAGAAAAAAATTTCAGACAAATTTTCCATTTTTTGGTAAATTTATAAGGAAGCTATGTAAAAATTAATTATGTTCAAAGCGTTAGTTTTTCTAGCCTTGACAGCAACCTATAATTAAAAAAGTCTAGACTAAAAATAAATGGGATTCATTTCCGATGAAGAAAAAAGAAAGAAGAAGTAATTATTTATGTGAAAATTGTCGTAAAATTTTATTTATTTATATCTGGCTTCAGCTTTGGAAACTAAAATATTAAAATTCAGGATCTTGTTTTGATAAAATATTTTTTTTTTGAAATCTAGTGTCACGACAAAAGCATCATTTTTTTAACAAACAATTTCATGTCAGAAATTTCAGACATTAGTAGTAGTTTGCAATGTATAAAAAATTATAGCATTTAACATTCATCAGAAGAATTTTTTAAAGACAAATTTGCAATTCACGAAGAAAAAAAATAATATTATATTTTTCTTGCTAAAAATAAATCCACAAAAACTTCCTTATTTAAAAAACGAAAGCTAGCTTTAAAAAAAGCATTCCTTCCAAATTCAAGAAGTTGTCATGACAGATTTTTTTCCTCCTTTAAAAAACCGATAAAACTTTCCTTATGTTCCAGAAGAAATAGGATGAAATTAATTCTCATGGGGGCCATATTTTTTTTGTCAATGATAAATTTTACGAGCTCATGAGAGTTATTTTTTATTTGAGCCAACCAAAAAAATCTTTGGCTCTTTTTTTTAAATTTATGCGTATTTTGTGGTGGCATTGAAGCTTTTAATAAAAGTTTTTTTTAAACCGAAAACAAAAAAAACAAAAAATCTTAACAAATGGAAAAAAAAGTTGGTGTCTGCCAACAAAAAGAATGACGTCGTTAAAGTTAAAGCATGTTTAAAGAAAAAAGCAAACGTGAAGATAAATCACGAGGCTACCTACCCTACCCACTAAGAAGATATAATAATTTATCATTTAACAACAAACAAAAAAAAAGAGAAACGACGAAGAAAAAAAAGATTGACAAAATGAACAATTGTTTTAAGCAAATGATAAACGAACGTATGACGTTAGTAGGTTTGGATAAGTTGAGAAGGAAAAAAAATATGAACATTGAAACAAACAACCAAAAAATATGCGAGAGCAAAGGGCAACGATTTAGCTAAAACCGATTTATTCTGTTAGAGATATGTTTAAATTAAAAAATAAAATTCTTGATGAACATAGATAATAAGTTGTTGGACAAAAATCGCAAAATATTAGGGTTAAATTCTCAAATTTTCACTCAAAGAACCCCAGTAATATTTTTTTTTCATTCCGATAACCGAATTTTTGACATTTCCTTGCGAAGAAAAAAAATTTCTTCAAAAATATTTGAAAAATAAAATTCTTAAAACCATATTTAATTCCCATGTTTATTTATAAATGAAATAAGTAAGTAGGGTCCAAATATTTATACTTTCCGACTTTGTTGTTTGTTTAGAATTAATTTTCTTTATTATGAAACATTTAATTTAATTAAAATCAAAAGAAATAATTAAAAAAACACTTATTTTTCGTTTTAAAATCCTTTTACAATTATAATTCTTAAAGGATTAAAAAAGTAATATCTATGTTTCTTGTTTACTAGTTTTATTTTCTCTTTTATTTGTTTATAAATCAAAAAGCCAATTTATTCTCTTTCAAAAAAAATTACTACTTGTTATTATTCCTTTGAATACTTATGTCAAATTTTAAAAAGGTTAACAAAGAAATCATACTTTTATGTATGAATCTCACATGCCGAGGTCATTTGGGTGCTAGATGTTGCTAAAGATCTTTGGTAAGTAATTAATAATAATTAAATGTATGAGCTTCGGAGTTAAAAAAGGGATCAAAGAAAAAAGCAGGCGATAAGAAAATTAAAAAAAACGAAAAGCTTTATGAAAATTCCCGAGCTTCTATAAATCAAAATCAATGTTCGCCAAAAATGTGTTTTAACGTTTTTGGAAGTGAAAAACAACAACAAATTTTAAGAAATATTAAAAAAGGATAATAATTTTTTAAAATTTTTTTTGTCGAAGATACAGTATAATTTCTTCAAACCATAAAAAGCCTAATAGAAGGGTTTAAAAAAAAAGTGTGGTAAACAACTTTTTATTTAATTCTAAAAAAGAAAACCTCCAACAAAAAAGTTCAAAACAAGATTTATTCGTTTTTTATTTTTAAATGTTATTCCTTTTTTTTCCGTTCCATCTCCGATGTTTTTTATGGGCTTCCATAAAAGCTGTTTTTCCTCTAAAAAGTCATCATTTTTTTTCTCTCTACGATGGCACAAAAAAAAAGAGCCAAAGCTGCGTGGGTTTTCTTTTTAAAGCCAAAAAGCAAGCGAAGATAAAAAAGAAAAAAAGAAGCCATGTTTTTTTTACGCAACAAAAAAAATATATGAAGGATTTTTCTTTTGTCCTCGAAGCTTCAGAGAGGGCAACAAAAAAAACGAATAGAGAAGAATAAACAATGCCAACTTGAAAAAAAACGCAAGCAAAAGTGCTGTTCAAAATGAAAAAGAATGAGAAAAAATTTTTTTCATGCTGTGAATTTCTGAGAGTCTCAGTGCGTGTAAATGGCATTCTTTCTTTTCTGTCCCACTCGAATCCAATGAAGAAAAAAGCCAGTTCATTCAAGACAAGAAAAAAAACCGTTGATGAAGCAAAACAAACCTTTTTTTTTTGAGAAAATTTGTTAAAAAAAGAGCTAAAAAATTTATTTCAAAATGGCCCATGCAAAAGCAAGCAAGCAAGCCACAATAAAAGAATTCAAAGTTGAAGAAATAAATGAAAGGAACAAAAAAAATAAAGTTATGTCATGGATAAAAAAGAAAAAGAAAGGAATGGAAGGGAAGATGACGCCATTCCAGAAGTCATCATCAACAAAAAAAAGAAATGAAATCTCAAAAAACTTTGTGACAAATTTAATTTAAAGTTTTTCTTTATTTTTCACAAGTATAAAAACAAAAGAGAGAAAGTGAAAAAGATAAAAAGCCAAAATATTTATCTCTGAGTCTCTTTCCGGGATGTAAATTTTTAGAGAATTTCGCCTGCAAATCCCTCACTGCAAAGAAATTAGTTAACTTTATTTTTTTCTTCTTAAAATTGTTTGAAAAATAAAATGGTTAAATCATTTGCAAAAGAAAATATCTGAAGCAAAATAAAATAGGCGTATGAATGTGAAAAATAAAAATATTCTAATTTTGCAGAAGAAAAAAAATGCTCACCAAATATTTTTCACTTTGAGAAATAAAGTTTTTTTTAAAATTTAACTTCACTTTTTTAGCATTTTAGATTTTTGCTTATACCTTTTTATTTCCAAGGGAAATTTGGAAATTTATCCAATTTTTTGGTAAGAAAATTTCATCTCTCAAAAAGCCCAGAAAAAAAGTTTCTTTTAATAATTATTCTTTATTTTTTCTGTCTTCTTTTATCCCATTATTCATCAAAGCTGAAGCTGAACGAAAAAAAACTAAATGGAAGAAAAATGGGGCGCATACATAAGATGTCCCTTGAGAAATTTTGTTATTTCAAAGCATCTGAAACAAAAAGAAAAAAAAGATGAAAACCCATAAAACAAAACAAAAAACTAAAAGGTGAAATTTTTGATGGAAAAAATGAGGAAAAATGGCCATTTATGTTGCTCCAAAAAATTGGGATAAAAACAAAAACACAAAACACGAAGAAGAAAAAAATAAGTTTCAGGGATTAGAATAAAAATGAAAAAAAAGAAAAATATTTTGTATGAAATAACACTGATTCCAAAACAATGTTGCTTATAGTTGGCGAAAGTCGTCATCAAACTTTGCGATTGGAGCTAATTTTAAAAAAATAATGGATTTTTCTTGGTGAATTTGAGGCTTTTCCATATGCGTCGTTGAATCGATTATCTAAGCAACGTTTTTGGATTATGCAAAATTACTGACATCCATGAATATTTTGAAAAGATTTAAAGATAGTTATAAACTAGCAAAATGATGCTAAGTTTTAGAGTAAAAATTTAGAATTTTATTATTTTTTTTAATAAAAAGCACGTGATTATAATAAAAAAAAGGAAGTATTAAAACACCTCTAACCTATGTAACAAAAAAAGGGAAGTAATTGGGGCAATGACAATAACAAACAAATAATTATAGACAAAAGCCTCCTTAAATTATATTTAATTTTTTTTTGCAGAAAAAAGTCACCGGAAACGATAGAAGGAAGAAGCCAGCAAATTTTGTAAAAAAAATGAAAAAGAATAAATGTACATCATCCTTCTTCTTCATTCATGGGGGTTTGTCATTTTCACAAATTTTTTGTTATAAAATTTCTTGGAAATGTAATAAAAAAAATTTTTTTAATTAATAAAAGAAAAAAGAAGCGGAAGAACGAACAATGATGAAGCCAAAAATAACGGTTACAAGAATTAGGTGAGCCTAAAAACGCTGCAAATAAAAAATGATGCAAAATTGAGGCATAATTTATTACAAAAAAATGGGAAGAAGCTACAATGGATTGGAAAAGAAAATAAAAAGTTTTCATAATAATTTGATTTTAAAAAAATCATGGTAGCTATAAACAAAAATTAAAAGTAATATAAAGAAAGGTAAAAGAAGCCTAAAAAAAGTGAATCGAAGCTTATTTTTTTTATCAGTGAAGCGACTAAAAAATAAAAGTATTTGATACTTTCATGAATGGATTAAAAAAAGTCAATGTTTGTTTAACATTTTTTTTATTATCGTGGTTACGGAACAGAGACTCTTTCAATGTGAAAAAGAAAAACAGAGATATCCTCAAGTGTAAAAGTTAAAATATTTCCAATTAAAATTAACAATTTTATTTTTGAAATATCAAGTTTTTAAAGAAAATTAAAAAAATATAAATCAAAACTTTCCTGATCATTGATAAAATTATCAACAGCTTCCAAAAACAATGGAGCGAGCTGGTGGTGGTTTTTTTTTATTCTTCTTCCTTTCTCCCGCCGCAGCTCCGTTCATCATCGATTGTATATATTTTTGTGTGTGTATGTATTTGGGCAAACATTTAAATTCATGATAATAGCAACACCAAAAAAATATTAAAATAAATGGAAAAACAATGATAAGGGTATTGATGAAAAAGAGAGGAAGGAAAGAAGAGGCAACAAAAAAAATCAACGCACAAAAACATTCGATGAAAAAAAAATAGATTAGTCAAAATAAAACTCTTTTTTTTTATGTGTTTCCAATCAAATAAAAGAAAAGAAGAAGCACGCGATTATTATTATTTTTTGTTTTATTTTATTCATTTCACGTGTATCTCGTCTCACTGGGAAACGTGGAATCAAAATTTCATTCAACCTCACAAAGTCAAAGTTAAAAAACTTTTTTATTTGTAATTTTTATTTTTTTAAATAATTTTGTTGTTGAGAGAAGTGATGTGGCTTTTAAAATGGTTGATATTTTTTGGATTTTTTATTATTTATGTTGAAAATTTATCTATTTACACTAAATATGGTTCAAAAAGCGTAAAATTTGGTTATGTTTTACAATTTTATTTACATTCTTCATCGGAAATGCATTGCTTTTTTGAAGATATTTCTAAAGGGGCTTCTTTAAAAGCTACATTAACTGTAAGTTATTTTTTTCATTTATACATCGTTTTTTCGGTGACGCAGATTCATTTGGTTCTTAATACCACCCAAATTGCTAATGCCTGCTGCTGTCTATTGTCATCGGGTTTAAAAAAATTTAGGTACCAAATTAAAAGCACACGTTGAAGGAAAAAAACCTTTAAAAAACATGGAAAATGCTTCCATTTAAAAACAACTATCCCATTTTTTGGGTTAAATATCACACATTTTTCATATTAGTGCTACTATTGCTGACGACATGAAAAAAGAAAAAAAACTCTATTTTTAAAGGCCTACATGAGCTTTTAAGAAACATTTTATTTTTAATTTAAAAGGATTAAATATTTGTGCGTCAAAATTTGGTTCACTTTTCTTTTTTCTTTTTTGATTAAGCGTTCCAGAATCTTGAAGGGGACTTAAAAAAAACAGAAAAAAATTATAAGAAAAATAATTTTTTTAAAATTCGTAGCATTGTATTTTTCGCAACTGGAGTATTTCTTATTACTTTTTAAAAATATACCAAAAATTGTGATATCTTTTTTTAGGCTGTTGATAGTAATCAACATGAAGTTCATTTACGAATTACTTCACCATCAGGAGAATTTTCCGAATGGAAACATGCTTTAAGTTCAGTTAATCAAGAATTAAGCGTAACTGAAGAAGGTGAGAAGAATTCAAGCGATTCGACAAAAAAAAATTATTAAATAAGTGCTATATTTAGAAAAATAATTTTTTTTTAATTTTAGGCATTTATGAAGTTTGTGCCACAGCTCGTGTGGGGTTTCATAAACTTCGAATGAATCTTCAACTTTTAACTTATGTACCAGCGGATATTGAAAAGGTTGCTTTAGAGCGTCACATCGATCGAACTACCCAAGAAGCAGTTGAAGTAAGTCTTTCGTTAAAAACAATATTACCCAATAAAATTTTTTTTATCCTTTTTTAAATTCAAAATTTTTTAAAAATAATTTTTTTAGGAAAGAATTTATCAACTTACAGTAAAAATATATCAAATAATTTTTCATCAAAAACATTGGGCCATTGGAACAACGAGAGATGAAATGATGCAAGAATCAAATGAAAAATTTGTAACATATTTTAGTTTAATTCAAATTTTTATTATTATTGCGGTTGCAAGTTTTCAAACCATTGCAATTAGAAGATTTTTTAATGTTGATGAAAAGCGCGCAAGAATATAAAAAAAATATTAGATGGCTGTTTTAAGAAATAAAATTAATTTTGTTTTTCTATATTTTTAAAAGTAAAATACCATAAATTTTAGGTAAAATTTTTAAATTTTCTGTATTTCGTGTTTTTGTAAAATAAAACAATTCTTTACAATTAAAAATAAATTTTTTTATTGCCAATCTCCTTCAAACATTTACATGGAAAAAAGAGAAGAAAAAATGTTTTTAATTTAAGTGATTTTTAAATAAATAATGACATTAAAAAACTTCATGTTTTGCATTTTTTTACTTTTCAATTTTTTGTTATTCACACATTTTAATAAAAAGTATTTCAAAAATGAGTTTTTAGAAAACGTCTAAAATAACATATTTTTACAGTATTTTTTTGTTTTAATCTATAAAAATTCACACCTGTTACTCTTACGCAAGCAATATGAATATTCATTTGAACATAAGCTTTTGAGTTTTTATTTTCTCGAAAAACCATTTAAAAATTGTTATTATTTTAAAAATAAGTATAAAAGCAATAAATATTTTTATTGGAGTTTGACAAAATTATTTTTCAATTTTTTTTTGAACTTTTGATCTATCATAAATTATAAAATTAAGAAAGGTCAACATAAAATCCTGTTTTTTTATCTTGCGTCAAAGAAAATATTTTTGAGAAAAAAAATCTCCATAAAATAAAATGTTTATGGCTTCACTAGAACCATGGAAAAATTTGACCCTCGAAGAAATATATTTTCCTGAATTTCAAGAATATATTCGAATATGTTTTAGTATCCTTTTTTTACTCACTTGTATTATTTATCCAACATCATTTTATATAATTTTGACTCAATCCACCAAAGAAATGGGAAATTATAAATATCTTTTATGCTATCATTTGGCATGCGCTTTTGTATTTCATTTTTTAATATTTCTTTTTAAACCAGTTTTTTTATTTCCTTTACCTATTGGTTACATAAATAGTTATGTAAATTTGGGTAAGTTTTTTGACTTTATTTCATCATCAATCCTAAAAAGTTAGTAAAAATCCAAAACAAAAACTTAATAAATTTTTTTCGTGGTTAGATAATTTCTTTGAACCAAACAAATGTTTCTGAATTTTTAAATAATTTTTTTTTGCAGGCCAAAATTTTTTATTTATTTATTTTGCTTTAACTGTCTCCGTAATTATTTGTGGTGTTCATGCCCTTTTTATTTCATTCGCATATCGTGCCGGTGTCACATTTATGGATGGGCCAATTCATTATTATTTTGATAACGTCAAACTTATGATTATTTCAAATGTTTTGGCATTGGTTATTGTGATTACTCTTTTTATAAGTATGTAAAGTTTCCTAATTTAAAAAACAGCTAAAAAAACTGTCTTAATACAATTTTTATTTTAGCCCCAATTTTGCATGATGCTACTTCAATACCTATTCTTCAAGCAGCTTTGATTAAAGATATTCCAATATTATCGGAATTTTTTCAACTCCATCCTAACGCAGCTGGATATCATATTAATTTTATTACAGATTGGTTTGATTTACTTGGTTATGATTCTGTTATATTTGGAGCTTTTTTACCCATCGCATTTTTAACTATGCATTTAATTTTTCGTTGGAGAATGAAAAAATTAAAAAATATTTTTAATAAAAATACTATAAAAGCTCATAAAATGTTATATAGGTTAGTTAGTTCACAAAAAAAGATATATGGTAGTTTCGGGATCAGCTGCTTTTAATAGAAAATAAAATATTTTTTAGAGCTTTGACCGTTCAATTTATAATTAGTATTATTTTACTTTTTACACCATTAATTATTTTTATGGGAACATATTTATCTCAAATTAAAAATGGAACCATTTATGCTAGTCTTGCAATAAATATTGGTGGACTTGAACCAATATTTAATTGTTTAAGTATGCTTTATTTTATTCGACCATATCGAAAATATGTTCTTGAGAAATTTCAAACTTACATTTATTCTGGCAGCCACAACAACCATCATAATTTACCTACAAATCTTGAAGGAGTAGCGCCATCAGTTTTTACAACTGAAGGATAAACCTTTTTTTGTTTGCCCGAAAAAAAAAGAAAAATAAAAAATTATGTTAGGAAATTGTGTTTTAACTTTCATATTTCGTGTTAACAAAAATTTTGATGGAACTTTTGTTATAAAGATTTTTATGTTATTTAAATAAAAAAATTTTTATTTCAAAGCATAAAAGCAACAGGCCACAAAATAGAATGAAGCATAATAATAATTTGCAACAAAAATAAGCAAGCAAAGAATGATAAAAAAAAATAACGATACAGTAAACTCAACCCGTATGCAAATTTAAAAAAATACAAAAAATCGAATCTATTTTATTTTTTGTTCTCTTGAAAATTCGAATAATAATTTTTGTTTATCGATCACAAAGACAAAGAGCAACATGAATTTTATCTTTATTTTTTATTCCATAATCTGCGAGATTTTTACCATCTTCAAGTTGTCTACCATCATGAATTAAACGTTGATGTCGAACGGGAATGCCTTCACGACGTTGAATCATAATTTTAATATTTTTTATACTATCACTTCCTTGAACTTTAAAAGTAAAATTCTTGCCATTATCCGTTATAATTGTGATACTCATGTCATTTCGGGATAGGGAAAAGTTAGATTTAGAAAACATATCCAATTTTGAATCATGTCCAATTCCATAATCAGCTAAAGTGTTTTCATTTTTGAGTTCTTTAGCTAAAAAAAAAAGAATGGAATAAATTAATTTCATAAAAAGATAAATGAAGTTAATTTTCATATTAATTAATGATGCAAAAAAATTTGAATTCAAAATTTTTACTCCAAGTCACAAAACGAAATTTTAAATTGGTAAAAAAAAGTGCAGAATTTTCAAACTTTTGAAATTTGATACAAATAAGTTGCTTAGAAAAAAATTTAAGATTGGCTGAGTGCTTTCAACTTTGCAATATTTTTTCATATTTTAACTCAAAATTTGTAAAAAAAATTATCCGTTATTGGGTAACAAAAATTTTATCTATCGAAACAAAAATTTTGTCGAGCTAAAAAATTTCTTAAGACCCAAATATACTAACAACAAATAAACAAACCTTTATAAAGAAGTCCTTGCTGTTTACAAGGAATGCCTTCAATTAAACGAATTTCATTTTTAATAAATGCAACGGTATCCGTTTCTTTGACATCCAAAACTACCACTTTTCTTCTCAAAGTTTTAACTCTAATTTGAATGGGGCTTCGAACAAGTAAACATGCGCCATTTTGAATGTTATAATCTGCCACAGTTTTTTCATTATCTAATTCATTTCCATCCAAATATAAATGTTGCCGCTTGGAATCCATGGAAGTTTTATCTTCAATAATTAATTTTAAATTTGCAATTGAATAATCTTGATTGACTTCAAGAAAAATAATTAAATCATTCAAAAATTCCACAGAAATTTTTATGTCGGCTGAAATTCGAAAAATTATGGTGGCTCCATCTTCAATTCCATAATAAGAAAGGAGTCGATAATCTTCATTAAGTTTTTGGCCTAAAAAAAGGTAGGGTTCATTTAAAAAAATAAATAAAATCTAGCTTCTAAAGAAAAAAATTAGGGTTTGAAAAAAATTTCAATCAATTTTTTAATTGTTAGTTTTTTGGTGCAAATTGTGAATTCAAAGAAATAAAGATTCGTGGTTTTTTTTTAAAAAAGGATACAAATTAATTTTTTGCTTTTTCAATTCTTTTTGGATACTTTTTGAGTGACATAAAAAAATTATTATGTGTATTTGAAAACCTTTGTTGTGTTTTTTACTTTAAAAATAAATAATTCTTTTTGGTAGCAAAAAAAAGCTTTTTTTGCCCAGCATACGCGTGTTTCGAAACAAAGAATTTTTTTCATTTGTTTACTACAAAAAGTTTGCTGCGAACTGAAATAAAAAAAATTTTTGCCCCTGCCAGCAAAAAGTCATTAAAAAAATTTATTTTTCACTCTTTTATGTTTTTTTTGACAAAGGTTTTTAAATAAGCTTTATTAAAAACGACGCAAGCAAAAATGCCGCCTCACAAAGCTATTGTTTTTTTAGCTTTATTTCTTAATAAAAAAAACTAACCATCATATATCAAACTTTGTTGAGTAATGGGAATATTTTCTCTTGATCGAATTTTAGTTTTGATATCTTTCACTGTATCAGTTTTATCATATTCCAAAGTAAAATGGCCTTTGATTAAATTATGAATTTGGAGTTGCATTACTTCTTTAATAAACCTAGAAAGAAAAAGAAGCAACTTAAAAAAAAAGCAAAGGAAAAAAGCAAAGTAAAAAAGTTTTTAAGTTGTCGTCTTCGTTGTGTCGTACATACGAGAAAATAAAAAGGAGAGAAAAATTTTTTTGTTGAGAAAAAGCTAAGAAAAGAAAATAAAGAAAAACATCCGCTTGTTTTTCTTTTCTTTTTTCATTTTTGCTCGAGGGAAGAAAAAAAAAAGGCACACATATTTTTCGGATCAATATCTTTCTTCTTTTTTCTTTCTTCATTTTTCTTCTCCTCCTCCTCCCTCCTTCGAAACATTATTGGGTTATATTGAATTGGATGGAAACAAAAAGCAAAAAATGCTATAGATAGAAATGATGAGGAGAAAAAAAATGGTGCCAAAAAAGCAAGAAAAAAAAAAGAAAACAAATAAATATGTATATGGCACCAACAAGCATTAGCAAAGATGAAAAATAATGGCGTGAAATTTTATCTCTTTTTTTTGACAATTTTATTTTCATATATATTTTTTTTTTGAAATTGGAAGATGATAGAAAAAATGCTGTTAAAAAATGTAAAACAAAAAGCCATGGGAGTAGAAGAAGAAAAAAAGATGACACTTCATGACTTTTACACTGACTGACTGATGTGAGTGAGAAAAAAAAATGTAAAGTAAAGGCAAAAAAAAAAAACAAAGAAACAAATGTTGTTGTCAAAAAAGAAAAATGTAAAATTATATCTTTTTAATTTTTACTTTTTCTTTCTTTTTAATCCTACACAATTAGCGACAGACATTAACATATGTCACAACCTAATATCAGATCAAAATATTTTTTTGTTCAAAGTTTCTTCGGTCAAAAAAAGGCTAATAATTTGAGTTAAAAAGCACTTTTAATTTTAAAAAATAATTTATTAAAACTAATCCATAATAATATTTAAATCGGCAAATATTTTACTTTGATCCATCCAAAAGCAACTATAATAAAAAAGAAAAATGGAGTTGGAAGCAAGAACAAAAACAAAATAAAGAAAGTATGAAATAATTTGAGTGGAGAGTTTTCTGTTTATAAGAAAAATTCTTGAAAATAATAAGAAAAATGCATAAATAAATAATTCTAATTTAATTGCTTTTACAATCATTTCTGTATTTCCATCCATGGAATCTAAGAGGCTATTAGCAGTGGAATTCAAACATTCCCGCCATATTTTATGATGTTGGTCCACTTTAGCTTTGTATTCAGTTTCTTGGGCCAATAGTAAAGCATCTTTCTTTCTTGAATCTTTATTCTGAAAATTTTAGTATTGAAAGTTTTATCTCGCTAAGCATCCCTTTAAAAAACTTACTAATTCTAATTTCCATTCAAAAGATCTAAAAGTTTCATAATCCGATTGACATGGTTTAATAATGTAATAATTAGGATATGACTGAATAGTTTCACAATAACTCACTGAATAACCAATTACACCAAGATTAACCAATAATGCCAAAACACAAAATATTGAAAAAATTATTATTAAATTGATTTGACAATTTCGAGTTAATTGTTTTCTTTCATTTCTACATTGACATAAATGTTTATTTTTATTAGATGACATCTCTAAAGTAAATCAACTTTTTGAAAAAAACAAGGTGCTAAAAAACTAAAACAAATATGTTTTTATGAAAGAAAAAATTGTAAAAAGCAAACGCAATCGATATTTTTTTATATATTTTTTTTCCCAGTTCGGCGCTTTTTTTTTGACTTCGTTTACAAGCAAACTGATTTTGAAAGATCAAAAAATAGTCATTGCAGCGAAAAAAAAGTATGCAAACAGAACATTTTCTCTTTAGGAATTTCCGACATTAGACAAAGTAAAAAAGCTAACATTAATTTATGTATTTCATTTTATGTTGCTGATTTAGATTCCACAAACTTTTTAAAAACTTAGTTTTCACCGAACAAAAAAATATTCATTTTACAAAATAAAAATATTTTAAAATTAAAGTAATGAATTCGAACGATTTCAAACTTTTTATGCTCCATTTTGGGATATAAAAGAACAATATTTTAAGCAAATTTTGTTTTAACAATCGGCCAAATTTTTTTTACAGTTTGAAGAAGAAAAAATATATATTTAAATTACTCATATTTAACCTTTCTTTTTTTACTATTTTTTGATGTTTTTTTTCAAAGATTTTTTATTCACAACAAACAAGCAAAGAAAATAAATACATACATTAAAGCGGGGCGATTCGAAATAAGAGGTCTCTCATTTACACTTACCTTTTTTTTTCTTCGTCTTTATTTGTCCGTTTTAACACGTAAAAATAAGTGAAAGAAAAAACTCGAAAAATGAATAGCCGTAGATTTTTTTACCCTCCTCTCCTCTTTTTTTGGAGACTCACCTTTGTTTTATTTGGTTTTCAAAAAAAAAGAGGTTTAAAGGTTTGTAAACATCTGTTTTTCACTCATTTTCTTTCGGGTTTTTTTCGTTCTTCGCTTATAATTTTTTTGTTGTTCATTTCGGCTTTAGCAAATTATCGAGTTTCAAGGAGTAAATATATTTACAAACATACGAAAATGAAACTCTTCCCTTCTTTTGATATGGTCATTTTATCCTTTTTTTAAAAACAACTCTCTCGAAGTGGTCAGGTGCTGCTAAGATTTTTGATTTTTGTATTTTTTTAATAGTTAAAATTTGAATTTCATAAAATTTAACATCAATTCTTTAAAAAGCTTGCTATATCTATTACGCCTTCCATTTTGATGGATTTCTTTCCATTACCTTCCAAAACTCAAACTTACTCAAGTACCTCACGATTTTCACCTTCTAGGTTTTCTGTCTTTTTTTTCTTATCCTGGGAAACTTTTTTCGGCTCCCAAAACTCGGGTGTATTATTGTTTTCATTTTTTTTCCACATCGACTTGAAACAGACAAGCATACACAGCGGTACCTTTGTTGCTTTTTTGGCGTAGTGGCTGGCAACCATCTTGATCAACGTATGTTGATTATGCATTAATATGATTTATTTTTTCATATCTTTATTTATTTTT